>LZPO01075879.1:495428-513024 GCA_001675575.1 Neotoma lepida
AGAACCATATGGGCCAGGTACAGTGGTCCACACCTTTAATTTCAGGACTTGGAAGGTGGGCCTATGAAGATTGGGAATTCCAGGCCAGCCTGGGTTACACAGCATGTTCTAGGCCAAGCTGGGTTTTAGGACGGGGTGGGAAACACTGTACAAGGCTGCAGATCATTGCTGTGTGGAAGAGGAATTGTCTAGCATGCATGAGGCTATGGGTTCCACCACCAGTACTACAAAACAAAAACCACTGGCTCACAAGGTGTANTTTTCCAGTTCCTGCATATTTCATAAGGACCTTGGCATTGCTTCCTGAACTCCTAAGACCACAAACATTTAGATTTTTATTATAGCCCAAGGATCCCAGATANAAGGCTGGCTAGCCTTCATAGAGGTAAAGTTGGGTGCTGGGGTGTGTCTTCAGGTGTCGCTCAGGTCAGAGGGCTGTGGCTGCAATACAGCTGGTACAGGGTCCTGCTCAGAGCAGGTCCCAGATTTCTGCAAGAAGAGAACCAGAAGGTTGGCCTGGTACCTCAGGCCACCCAGTCTTCTCTCCAGGTTGTGTCTTACCCTCACCTCTGCAGACGCCCACACTTGATAGTGCTCANCAGCATCTCCTGCTCCTTCGGGGTGGCACAGGCATCATAGGCAGCCAGGAGACTGGGGTGGGGCATACAATGGCTGATTATCTGGGCCAGCATCATGAGGGCTAAGGCAGAAGGGGTTCAGCCTAGAGTGGAGGAGTCTGGACACGGCACATTTCCTGATCCTGGTAACAGAGGCCCTCTTCCATCCTGCCTGCCCTCCCCCTTCCTGGGAGACACTGGGACAGAACCTTCCAAGCTCTTTCTCCAGAAGCACTGGTTAAGCTGAATTCCAGCGGCTCTCTGGGGTGTACCTGGCAGGTGTGCTGTATCGATCCACCAGGGCTGCTGCCTTCTCCCCACTCAGTCCACGCACCTGCATCAGCTGCCGAGCAAATACTTCTCGNACAGACTGGGCCTGGGGTTGGGACAGGCCTATATTAGGGGTGATCTGGGACCAGNCCACCTAAGTAGAGGCAAGGCAAGGGTGGTACCTTGTTCTTGACAGCTTCTGCATTGAAGTCACTGAAGGTGAGGAGTGAGCAGAGAGGGTCTGTGGAAGGCCTTGTTCCTGATTCAGCATCCCCTGGGGTTTCCCAGGGGCGGCTGCATAGGGTATGGCCCTGATAGAAGAGGGGACTGAGGCTAGGGTAGGCTCTGAGGGTCAACCCCCAGCCATTCCTTTCCCAGCCCTCAGTGGGAAACCTGAGAAACTAGGATCTCACCCACCTTTCCTTGCTTGGGCAGCAAAGACCAGGTNAGGGCCCAGTGCTGGTCGGAAGCATCTGCTCACCTGATACAGTCTTTCTAGGCCCTTTGTCAAAAGAGCCAGGTAGCCAGCTGACTCCTTAATATCCATGGTACGCTTCACAAAGAAACCATCAATGACCTGGAGAAGAGGACCCAAGGGGTTGGGCTCCTGGCCTAATCCATGGACTACAAAATCTGCCAGCCTGGCCCTGCCCTCCCAGCTCACCTGGGTGTTTGTGACAGCCTGCAGCAAGGTACTCTCAGGAAGGCTGAGGTTGTGGACAGACCCATGTTCCTCCACCAAGTATACCCGGTGTCCAAGGCCACAGCGCTTCAGGCGGAACTGGGAAGGCAGGCAGAAGCAGGGTGAGTCAGGCACAAATGCCTACATGTCTGGGCTGGTCATCATATCACATTAAGAGTGCAAGGAGGCAGGGTTGTAGAGATGGCTCAGTGGTTAAGAACACTGACTACTCTTCTAGAGGACCCAGGCTCAATTCCCAGCACCCACATGGCAGTTCACAACTGTAACTCTTAAGATCTGACACTCTTACCCTTGCACAGACATGCATGCAGGCAATGCACCATAAAATTAATTATATGTCATAAATCATGTATATGTATGTGTGTATCAAGGAGACCCTGATCCTACAGTCTCATCTTTACTGGNGCCTGCCTTAGAGGAGCCTCCACACTCCACATAGGCTCTTGCTATGACTGCTGTAGGAAAGCCATGANCCTCTGGACATTACACATCCTCCAGGCCTTCCTTGGCCTATTACTGGCCTCTGTGACCNTAGGGTAAGCCCCATTGCTGAGACTTGGACNCAGCTTCTGCATTTCCAGTCCCAGAGGTTTGGCTCTTGTTTATCTGAGATCTCCAGGAATAGGTACTCAAGGGGTCTTTAAGTTTCTCAGGCCAGCCTAGATAACCTTGCATTCCTACTGTGTATCTGCNTGGCTTAAAAGGGGCTGGAAGAGGGAATGGCTGGAGGCTTCTGCTCTGAGGCCACCCAATAGCTTTGTCTAGGCTGAAGGAAGGAGTGAGCAGGCTGAGGCACCTTCTGCTCTCGGAAACGGCCATCCATGATGCTGCTGCACAGGTCATCCAGCCGCTTGCGTTCCACAATGTGGTCCAAGACTAACTCCCCGGGTCTGGCTGCCAAGAAGTCAAAAAGAGTCTTACTGTCTTTCCCCAACCCACCCACGCCAGCTTCCAATGCCTGCCCAATCCTTTACCTGGGTCTCTGGGCCTGGTCTCCTGTGCTACCCACACAAAATCCCCAACATGCAGCTTGCGTACTGTGTGGGGCACGCGCAGCCGCTGTAACTCGCGGAGCATTTCTGGCCTGTGTCCTGTCCTAATATTTCAAGAAAGAAGGCCAAGGCCAAGGTCAGAGTGAGCCAGGACTCCACCCCCCAGCATCCTTTAGTTGTTCTCAAGGCTGNCCCCACTTCACTCACCCTCTGGTTTCTCCAGTGTCCACACATAACAGCACTCTGTACTCGCCAGGCCTCAGCTCCAGTGGTGGCTGCTGGATGCCACCTTCACTGGTGCCACTGTGAGGGAGTGGGGGCTGTGCATAAGGCCAGAACCCTCAGTGCCAGGGTAGCCCCCCACAACTCACAGGGGCAACTGTGGCTCAACAGTTATAGGTCCCTGAGACAAGGTTGTCCCCATTTCTCCCTCCTTCCTTACGGTTCTGACAAGGTGGCTTCTGGGGCTGCTGACTCCTCTCCATGGGGCTCCTCTGGCCTAATGATGTCCAGAGTGCTCAAGCCTTCAGCCTTGGCCAGCTTTTGGGCCAGCTCCAGGCCCTCTGGTGTCAGTGCATACCTAGGGGGTGAAGGAGGCAGTTTTACCCTCTTTATACCTGGCAAGCTCTNCTGCCCCAAGCTAGGTGAGCTTTACTCTCCTTGGTATAAGTTCAATGGCTCCCCACCTCCTCTGTCTCCCTGTCCCTCAGATCAGCTTCCTCAGGACCTCCCTAATGCTGTCTCAGCTTTGCAATGTGTGTCTCACAACTCCTTCCCCCTATTTTCACTCAGTACCACACTTTACTCCCTAGAATATTCTGGCATCTCTAATCAGCCAACCTTTTTTGTTGTTGTTTTTGTTTTTCGAGACAGGGTTTCTCTGTGTAGCTTTTGGAGCCTATTCTGGAACTTGCTCTATAGAGCAGGCTGGCCTTGAACTAGCAGAGATCCGCCTGCCTCTGCCTCCCGAGTGCTGGGATTAAAGGCAGGCACCATCACTGCCCGGCTCTAATTTTAAGACATGCCAAATGTTTGTGCAGCTCCCTGCTCCCAATACCTGACCTTTCATCCTTCACCTCAGNAGCTNAAACTTCCTAGGTCCTCCAACCTCAGGCTTTTAGTGGGAAGGCTGGCCTTCCCCAACCTCAGCAGCACCAGGTCTNAGACTTGCTGTATCATTATAGAGCCTAAGAATGTCCTAACTCCTGCATGTGCCCCATCCCTGCCTCTTGTGCCCCCTGCAGCTAGCCCACACCTGGATGGCCGATGTGTTCTGAGGACCAGGTTCCTGTGGAGGAGGCCTCGGAGGGCAGGCCAGGGTCTTGAACTTGCAGGAACTACCTGTGAAAAGTAAAGGAGACTCTCAGAGGGGCCCTCGTACTCCCAAGCCTAGACTTACTGTGCCACTAGCCATACGCCATAGCTGGGTCAGCTTTCATACCAAGGCTGCCTGCCACGAAGGAAGCCTGCAATGGTCTGTCTCTACCTGCCCATTCTCAGCTGGATGCTCACCCTGGGGGCCTTCTGGGCACATTTCTGCAGCAGCTCCTCCTTGGTAAGGAAGCTGTGGCCATCAGGATTCTGAAACCATGGTAGAAATGAGGGTAGGTTCAGGGCAGGATTCCTCAACCTGATATGGAGTCGCCAGCATGAACACTGGCCAGGCACTTCTGTGAGTCTGCCTCACCCCACATAACTGACTTTTGGAGACACTTACCAGGTGTTCCCTGTAGAGTTGCAGCAGGACCACACGGGCACCTGAGTTCTGTGCTGGCCAATAGCCACCAGTGCTTTCTGCTTGAGGCTGGGTGGGAACCTGAGAGAGACAGCAGGGCTCTGAATTCAAATGCTTGCAAGTGTCAGCTGAGGTTTCAGCAGGCTATGGGCCTGGAGAGGGAGATGCTATAAATCCCTGTAAATCTGGAAAGTGACAATGGCCGGAGCAGGGGCAAAAGTTGGGGGTATGTGCCAGGCCCAGCCTCCAGCTACCACAACTGGACAACAAGGTCACTGTAGAAGTCCCACAACTTGCTGGACCGCATCTCTTAGCAGCTTCCTTTGGAACTCCATCTACAGCTGTCTCAATAATCCTACTTAGGAATTAAGACAGTGTCACTTAAAGAGAGTAAGAGACTATCCTAGGCCAGTCTAAATCAGTAAGAGCTGGACACGGCTGTTAAATCCCTCAAACCAAGACATCCTACCCTCAGCCCTCCCACTTAGCTTTCTACTTTCTTTCCCAGTCCTCACTGGCATTGAGTCTTGGACTTGAGCAGGTGGCTTTTCACTGGCTTGATTTTTCTCTCCAGATGGTAGGCTGGNGGCATGGTCACCTGTAGAGGACAGAAGAAAGTCAGTCCTGCACTCAATTTGGATACCAGGAGGAGCCTGGATGCTTCTGCTCACTTTGTGAATTTTGGTGTCATATTGAAAAACATCTTAGTTTTAATGTGTGTATATGAGTGTTTTGCCTGTGTGTATGTCTATGCATCACTTGAATGCNATGCCAGAAGAGGCCAGAAGTGGGGGGATGTAATGTGAATCTTAGACGGTTTTATTAATTGAAAACACCAGGCCAGGTATTGGGGTAAATTTTGAAAGGTCAGAGAGAGAGAACAAGCCACAGCCAACCTCACCTTGCCAACTCCTCAGCTGATCTTGTTTCCTCAGACTGCAGGCTTTTGAGTCCTCACCCAAATGAATCTCAACTCAACTGCTGCTCAAAGCCTGAAAGCTTAAGAGGCCTCTAGTTTCTGGTTCTCACGCCTTATATACCTGTCTGCTTCCTGCCATTACTTCCTGGGATTAAAGGCATGTGTCTTTCCCAAGCAAGACATAGATCTCAAGTTCTGGGATTAAAGATGTGTGCCACCACACCTGGCTCTGTTTCTAGTGTGGCCTNGAACTCACAGAGATTTGGATGGATCTCTGCCTCCTGAATGCTAGGATTAAAGGCATGTGTGCCACCATTTTTTGGCCTCTATGTCTATCTAGTGGCTGTTCTGTTCTCTGACCTCAGATAAGTTTTATTAGGGTACACAATATTTTGGGGGACACAATATATCACTACAGTTCCAGATCCACTGGAACTGGAGTTTTGGTTTTGAGACAGGGTCGTTGGCTGACCTCGAACTCATAAAGATCCTCCTGCCTCTGCATCCTCTGAGTGTTAGGATTAAAAGCATGCATCACCATGCCCAATCCCTTGTCATTTTTTGAGACAGTCTCAGGTAGCCCAGGCTACCCTTGAACTCCTGATCCTCTTACCCAGATCTCCTAAATGCTGGGATTACACTTTTTTTTTTACAATGCCACTCACTCCATCTCAGTCGGCTAGCTTTGTACGTGAGAACTACGAGGTTAACAGAGCGTCAATCACTAGCCCTGGTTCCAACAGCAACCACATTTGAGAGTGGGGAATTTGAAGGCAAGGTATCCAAGGTAGACACAGCCTGCACCCAGGAAACTTAGGGGATCACCAACTCCCCGAGGCGCTCACCGCCAGATGCTAGGTGCTGCTTCAGCCGCTCGTCCAGCATCCGGCAGAGCCTGTCTCCAAAGTGCTGAAGGATCTTGGCTTCCTTCCCGCTGCGCAGAGGTAACGGATANCGTCGGAGGGAGCGCAGTGCCTGGCGAGCATAGGGGAGAAAGGAACTCATCAAGCTCGGATACAAGGATCATCTGGCTCCGTCTCCAGAAGCCCCAGCTGGGACTCACCTTTTGAAACACAAAGCGCGTGTGGCGCCCTCTGCTGGCTGCCTCGTCCCGCCACTCGGTCAGCCAACGAACGAAGAGCGGGTTGGGGCAAACCGGCAGTGGGCGCTTCCGGCCCAAGCGGACCGGTGCTGCCATAGTATCTCGACTGGCTCTTTTGGAGCCTCAAAAAAACCCTGAGACTGGGACCCCGACAGTTCTGCAGTTGGTATAGGAACACCTGATGGAGGGTAGGACCTCTGCAACCTAGCAGGCTACTAGCTCAAGGAATGCCCTCCCCTCCTTTTGTACTATACAGTAGGAGCCTGGACCACCTTTCCTTAGAACCGCCCCCATTCCCTGCCAGCATCAGACCTTTGGACAGGCCCCACCCGGGCTACAGAGCTTTGACCCGCCCCTTCCTCTCACCCCAAAATTCGAGAGCAGGGTCATTTTGTACTGACAATTAAAAAGACGGACAGCGCCCCCTGTGACTGGGAGGGCTGGCTGGGAAGACGCTTAGGAGGCTGAACTTGGCTTGCTTCAAGGTCTCATAAGGCTATTTCAGGCTATTGTAGAAGAGGCTGGAAAAAGAGGGCTTGAGAAAAGTCGGGGAGAGGGTCAAACACAAGCGCAAGAATATTTGTGGGAGAGACATCTATGAAGGGGTGCAAGGGATGCAATAAAGGTAAGGCAGGAGGAGCAGAAAGGTCTCGAAACGTGAGGGTGCAAAGTCGGGGATGAACACAGAAGGCTCAGGCTGAATGAACGGGGAGGGTGTGTGTGGCATGAAGTGCATCCTGGCAGGTGGGGAGGTCGAATGTGGGCACATGGTTGGATCCTGAAGAGGCTGGGAGACACTTCGCTCTTGTGGCTTACTGAAAGTGGAGGAGTCTCATGGAGGTTGAAGGTGGGCACTTTGGGGGGGAGTGACGGGGACAGACGGATATCTCAGGTTGAGGGACACAAGGATCAATAAAGCACAGGGGTCTCTTCGGGGATTGGAGCAGTTCACCATCTCCAGCTGTCATGCCGGAAGTCGTCGGCCGCTTCACTGGCCGACCCTCTTCACAGTCTANCTTTCCGCGCCTTCCTCCCTCCTTAAGCAGCCTTATAAGGAGCCTGAAGCTGGCGCTCGGGCTGGGCACGCCCTCTGGAGTCTCATTCCCTAATAAGGACATCTAGGGCATCCCGCGGCCGGGGGCGGAAGGAGTGCGTCTCCAGGGTAACTGCGTAGCCCCTCCCCCCGTTGCTGGGGAAACCGCAAGGATCGAAAAAGGTGGAGCTAGCCTCTTCTTTAGGCGGGGCACTTGGGAGAGGGTGGTCAAGCTTCGGCCTCCACCTGGAACTCAGCAGCTCAGCCCGTGAGTGCCGCGGGAAGCCTCTGACTACAATCCCCGGCATGCTCTGCGAGTTGCTTCACTCCCGGGGTTGCTCCTCATTTACACCCTTTATTCGGTTTATGGGGAGATCAAAGGCCCCAATTTCGTTCGCCTCTAACTTGCTTGCGACCTTGCCCTCTTTTCCTGCAGAGCGTGAGGCCATGATCATTGTCTGAGGTCAAAAAATGTTCCTGTAGTCTCCATCCCAGTTTAAGCTCTTGCTCTTATCGTCTCAGTTTTTGTGTTAAAATACCCCGAAACCTATCAACTCGAGAGCTAAGTTCAAGTAAGTATTTCTTTTCTTATCGCCTGGTAAAGGAAATGTGAAGTCTTTAATGCACAACTCTCCACCCTTCCCCCATGAATTACATTTGACCCAAGAATTTGCCAAATGTCTTTAAACAAAACCAAAACTCTCAAACTTTTTTTTTTTTTTGAGACAAGGTTTCTCTATGTAGCAGTCCTGGCTGTCCTGGAACTCACTCTGTAGCCCAGGCTGGCCTCGAACTCACAGAGATCCGCCTGCCTCTGCCTCCCGAGTGCTGGGATTAAAGGTGTGGGCCACCACTGCCCGGCTTGCTCTCAAAATTTTTATTGTAACATTTTCCGTTTGTTAAAATCCTATTCTTTTGTTGAAATTTCATACGACCTCTTAGAGACAACAGTGACTTTCCATATGGAGGGACACTTTACACAAGCATGTCTACTGGCTTGAAGACAGCGTTATACTTGCGATTCTTTGGGAGCTGATTCCAAGCCAGTGATTCAGAAAAGTAAAATCATGATCATCAGGAACCATAAATAATGGAAAACCACTTCACTTTGGGAAAAAAAAGAGAGACTTAGGACAGAATTATTTTCAGGTCATCTTATCAAGTGAGGGGCCTCTTGCTCAGCTAAGAGCGTTTCCTGCCATTGCACCAATGGGCTCACTCTCCGTGCAATAGCCCCGCCTCTTGGTCTCCGCCTACTCCCCCGCGCCTCAGGCTCTGCGGAACCCAGGCGCAGCTCGCTCCACTTCGGTGCAAAATAGTTGGACTTCATTTCCCGTCGGCCCGCGCGGCGAGCGCCGGAAGCCCGCCCCGCCCCTCATTGTGCGGCTCCTACTAAACGGAAGGGGCCGGGAGAGGCCGCGTTCAGTCGGATCCCGGCAGCAGCTGCGGCGGCTCAGTTCTTCTGTAGCTCTCTCCCTGTCTCCCTTTCGCTTCCGGAAACATGGTGAGCACTAGGCCACTGTGCCCGAGGGAGGCGGTTTCGTGATCAGTGGCTTGCGCGCCGGGCGGGGTGGGGGCGGCAGAGAAGCGTTCTCAGTATCCCCTCCCCCAGCGCCCCGAGCGAGATGAAGGGTCTTGCATTGAAGGGCAGGCCGCGCGTGCGCGCCCGTGGGCGCTGGGAAGGGCCGATTCGGACGTCGCTCGCGCGCCCCCTGGCTCCCTTCCCCTCCCCCATTCCGCTTATGCGCCCGCGCGGACACTGGCCGTGGGGGAGGGGTCCAGTGTGCCCAGCCTCGGGCAACGCTCGCCGGCTCTGGATGGCGCGCGCTGGACCAGAGCACGCGGCATCCAAACCCTACCCCGGGGCCACTGGGGAAAAGCGCGCGCGAGATGTCGGCGCGCGCCCCACCCAAGCGCTGTTCCTTTCCTCTCCTCACCCTCCCTCTGCGGATGGGTTTGTCTCCACAGCAGGTGGCAGGGATGCCGCCGTCTGCGAGGGGCGGGGGCAGCTTGGCTCTGCGGGGGATGCTAGGGTATCGTGGACCTGGTTGAGACACCGGCTCCTGAGACTAGGACGTTGCACCGCTAGTCGGGAGTGGGTCCTATACAGGCTTTAGCTCCTATTCTAGGAAGAGCGATTACACACTGCCTGCTCTGTTCACTGTACTTCGGGCTAGCACTGGAACGGCGCTGTGCACCAGCGCGTGCGCACATGCTTGGGCCCTTCCATCCCGGCCGCCGCTTTGGACGAACTAGGCCTTTGGCTGTGCCGGATGGGGCCGAGGGTGGAGCCGCGTTTAGGGAAGTGACCCAGGCGGGTACCGCCCGGAAGCCACCCAGCTCTTATGTTCAGCCCGAGGGCCTGAAAAACTGATGCTTGTGTGAATAGCCCGTGCTACCTCTCAAAGCTCACCGGACTCACGCCTATTCCTAAAGGCGATTCTTGGGCTTTGAGACATCGTAGGTCCCGCCGCCTCTGGTATACGAGTGTCTCTTGGGGAGGCCCTGAGCCTAACCCAGGCTCCTTTCCCCGCCTACTCCGGAAGCGGGTGAATCACGTGGCTAGCTTCCTCTGCAGTTCCATGGTTGGGGGGTTGGTTACAGATTTCTGATTGGGTCGTCCCCCAGGGCCATACAAAGTAGAAAGTTTTCTGACGATTTGGGGCACTGCAGTTTGACCTGTTAATTTGCCAGTGATCTTTAGGGCTCTACACCACGCTTGGATGATAGGGAGTTGTCCAACAGGGCCCTAATTGTGGGTTGTAATTTTTGTGTTTGGGAGATCTTGGCGGGGAAGAGTGTCTTTTATGCGATGACTGCATTGAAGGCTCTGGTGGACTTAATGAACTGTTGAGCAGCTGTTGGTGTCTTTGTGAAGTTCTGATCCCCTCTTTCTCAAAAATAACTCTATGGCCCAGGTGCTCGGTCTCCCTTTTGTTTCTGTCCTAAGTCATTTTAATCTATCGGCTGAGTGGTGTCGACCCAATCAGTAATTTTCAGATGCTTAGATTTTGGCGTTACACGACTCAGCAAAGGTTTTTTTGTTTTCTTTTGTTTGTCTTTTTAGAGACAGGGTTTCTCTGTGTCACCTTGACTGTCCTGGAACTCGGAAAGACATGTTCCACCATTCCTGCCTATGTTTTCTTTTTAACAAATGCTGTTCCTAACCTTTAATGGGAGTGTTGAACTAGATAATTGATTCTCTCCCTCACAGGGGGTTTGTCCCAACTAGTCCTTAGATGATGAATTGTATGGGGGGGGCAACTTGTGTCTGCTGGGACATTACTAGTTTGTGGGGCTGAGAGGTGTACTTTTGGTATCCTGACTGAGGTTTCCTGTAACTGGAGAGAATACCCCAGAATCCTTTCCCTTACATGGTGTATTATTTGGCTTGTCTCTCAGGCCTCTGGTGTGGCTGTCTCTGATGGTGTCATCAAGGTGTTCAATGACATGAAAGTGCGTAAGTCTTCAACGCCAGAAGAAGTGAAGAAACGCAAGAAGGCAGTGCTCTTCTGCCTGAGTGAGGACAAGAAGAACATCATCCTGGAGGAGGGCAAGGAGATCCTGGTAGGAGATGTGGGGCAGACTGTGGATGATCCCTACACCACTTTTGTCAAGATGCTGCCAGACAAGGACTGCCGCTACGCTCTCTACGATGCAACTTATGAGACCAAGGAGAGCAAGAAGGAGGACCTGGTGTTCATCTTCTGGTGAGCTCCTTGTTCAAGCTCTCCTGCCTGCTACCTCTTTCCTTTCTCGGGAGAGCTTAGCAGACATCATCCTAGGTTTGGGGGTCAGGGTTGTCACAAAACTAATGAGGAACATGGTGGGGAAACCCTCTGTTGAGCATGCAGAGGGTTTCTTTTCTTGAGTCATCTATGGGGTAGCTACAGCGGTTCCCTTGCTTTGTCTTCAGGGCCCCCGAGAGTGCACCCCTTAAGAGCAAAATGATCTATGCCAGCTCCAAGGACGCCATCAAGAAGAAGCTGACAGGTAAGGATCCCTTCTTTGTATGCCCTTCTGTGTGAGTCATGACTGCTGTGTGGAATAGATGACAATAACAGGTTCTCCATTCTCCTGCCTGGGTGGTACCTTGATCCTTCCATCTGCTCTGATGGCTGCTTCCCAGACATAAACTCTCCACCCCAGTGCTTCCTGCTCACTGTTGTCTTTCTCTTTAGGAATCAAGCATGAATTACAAGCAAACTGCTACGAGGAGGTCAAGGACCGCTGCACCCTGGCAGAAAAACTAGGTGGCAGCGCTGTCATCTCTCTGGAGGGCAAGCCTTTATGAGCCGCCTCCAGCCCCCTGCCTGGAGCATCTAGCAGCCCCAGACCTGCTCATGGGTGTTGCAGGCTGCCCCTTTCCTGCCAGACCGGAGGGGCTGGGGGGATCCCAGCAGGGGGAGGGTAATCCCTTCACCCCAGTTGCCAAATGTCCCTCCCACCCCCTGGACCGTCCTCCTCCCTCCACCCTGACGGTTCTGGCCTCCCAAACTGCTTTTGTCTTCGAATTCCTCTTGGGTTGAAGCAGACCAAGTCCCTTCCCAGGCACCCAGTTTGGGGGGAGCCTGCCTTTTTTTTGTTTCGTTTTGTTTTGTTTTTTTTTTAACGACACCCCTACTCCTCATTCCTCCCCATCCCATGCTGCCAACTTCTAACCACAATAGTGACTCTGTGCTTGTCTGTTTAGTTCTGTGTGTAAATGAAATGTGGAAATGACCCTCCCTGCGCCAGATGGTTGCCCTCCCCTTTCCCTTGTTCTCGGCCACTCATGGAAGCAGGACCAGTAAGGGACCTTCAATTAAAAAAAACAAAAAACAATAAAAAGGCTAATTAACAAGGTGGCTTTTTCGGTTGGGGATCTGGAGGACCCTGTGATGGGGATGATTGGTAAGGATCAGTGATTTTCCTGTGCTGTGCCCCTACCCCAGACCCCAGTGACTGAGCCTCCTTTTTGAGGTAGGGTGCTACAGTTGGTAGTGCCAAGGAGGTTGGGCCCAGAGTGTGTCACACCTGAAACTCATTGCTATTGGATCTTCATAGTGGGTAGTGAGGTGCACTGATCCCCCATCCACGTATGGGTTAAATACAGCTTGCTTAGGGGACCTATTGAACTATTTTCTCTGCTTTTTAAGGTTCTGTTGCATCTCTGCCTTTCTCCCCTTGAGGTGACTGGCTCACCCTAGTGCCAGGTTCAGTGGTGCTATGAGCAGCTAAGTTGGGCCTTTGGCCTCCTGTACTTATGGCTGGAGTCCATTCAGGGTGGGTCAGCCAGGTGGAGTCCAGGACTTCAGACCTGGGTGTCTACAGCCCCACCTCCTATTACCAGAGCTAAAGCTTTGAGCGTTTTGCTAGCATTTCTGTGGATTCCAGCCTGTGCCCTGAGGACTACAGAAGCCGTGCTCTGGGGCAGGTGAACTGGGGTGGGTAATACCCTGAGTTTAAATCTTCCCCAATCAGTTAAAGATGGTTTCCTTAGCCTCATCCAAATCTGGGATGGTTGCAGAAAAGGGCTATTTTTTTTTCCCTTTATTGAGGTTTTACGCTACATGTTCCCTGATTTCTCACTAAGACCACAGACCCATTAAGGTCGGCCTATTTTACTCTTGTGTAAGATAAGGCAGGCATAAGAAGAATACTGGATATTAGCCTTGTTATTTCTACATTGCTGGGCATTGGACCCAGGTGAGCACTCTACCTCTGAGCTATAGCAACCAACAGATTGAAAGTTCTTGCTAGAGCTGAGAATGATACAAACCCCAAAAGTATAAACCTATTGTCATTTGATAAAGAGCTGTGGGTTGTGCGGAGAGATGGCTCAGTGGTTAAGAGTATGGCTGTTCTTCCACAGAACCCAGATTCAATTCCCAGCACCCACATGGAGGCTCATAGCCACCTATAACTCCAGTTCCAGGAGGTCTGGTGCCTTCTCTGGGCACATGGGTGGCAAACAGAAAATTAGGAACAAAAAAAGCTGTGGGACTGCCTGAGTCCCTAGTGTGTGGTCTCCATGTCTTGTTAAAGGGTGGTACACTGGAGAAAGTAAAGGCAAGCAGATCCCCTGGCTATAAAACCAAGCTGTTTATTTGTAAAGAGCAGGTGGAATTCAAAAGCCAGAGGTGGGATGGAGGTATGGAGACTTGACTCAGCCTGCTGTGGGGAGGGAGGGCTAGGGTCCCTGGGAACACTGCTTACCTGTGGCCAATTGTGTTCCCCATGCTGCCCTATCAGGCAGGGCCAATTGTCTTTGGGCCTGGGGTTTGTCCAAGGAAAATGGGTTCCTGGGTGGGGTGTGGCTAGTGGCTGCTTTGGTAGAGAAGGGGGCATCTTTATGGGGAGAGGGTAGGAGATGAAGACTCTGTCATTGAAGGTTCCAAAGTAGCATCTTGTTTCACTAAGGCTCTCCCTTAAGGGCAACAAGGGTGTTCCGGAGAAGCAGTGTGCTAGCCTGCAGAAGGAAAGTCCTTAGAGTTCTTTGAGGGCTGCTGCTGTTGTATACATTGCTTAGCCTCCAGGACCCCTTCCTACTCTGCAATGAAGAGAAGGGGAAATACTGGCCCCAGGAGAGGAGGCATTACCTTGACCTTAGGCCTGGCTGTACACTGCTGCCTTGCCATCACCACCACCCCCCCCTTAATGGGGAAGAGGAGCATGAGAGCTCATGGAGGAGGGGACAGAGAATGCTCACCTTGGCATGTTTGAGCTCCAGCTCCGCCAACTCGATGAGATTCTTACGGAAAGAGGAGACCCGGCGGGACTTGAAGTTCATGAGCTCTGAGGAGAAGAGTAAAAAGGAGTAAGGACAGTCAGTCAATGTGGATGCTTATTGTGGGGCCATGCCAGGCTTCAGTGCTCACCCTGCTTGGCAGAGTCAGAGAGACGCTCAAAGCGCTGGCAACACAACTGTTGGTGGCTCTCTGCTGGTCGCACTTCCCGGTTCCTTGTACGAGCTTTGTCCAGTGCCTTGTTAGCATTCTCATAGTCAGCCAGTGCCCGAAGCCGCCGGTACAGCAGTTCCTAAGGCCATCAGCACCAGGTGACTGTTGCCATGGATTTTGCTGCCTGCCCTCCCAACATGGCCTCCATCCCTGAGTACGTAGGGCCACCTGACCTTGGCTGCCTGTGAGTCTCGCATGTAGTATCTCAGCATGTCAGACAGCTTCAGGTCCTCATCAGAGGCTACTCGGCCTTCCAGCTTCTGTGTCAGGAAGGTGAGACTGGGAAGGGGGCTTGAGAAAGGGAACTAAAGGGCTGGAGGTCCTTCTGCATACTCAGGAGAGAATTGCTTGGTAACTACTGTAGATCAGGTTCTGGGTTTCAGAAGGCAGGCCAGGGAAGTGTGTGCATGTGTACAAGCCTAGTGGACCACATATTCAGTAGGGTACACAGGCAAAGCAGAGAGGCCATGACCAGATCACAAAAAACCCAAAGGGCATGCTAAGGGCCTTGTATCTTGGGTAGGCTCTGAAGTGGACAAGGCCCCTGCAGGCCCTTGAGCACACATTTCAGAGAGATTGGCATGCTCCATGGACTTCTTTGGAAAAGAGTTTGGGAATTACGTATCTCAACAGAATGTTAGTGGCTCAAGGCAGTCTCCCAGAGGTGTGTGGTCCACTGTTGGGCCTTGTTCCCACTCCCATCCCTTACCCATTTCATACACTCACTTAGAATGGCATGCTTTTTGCACGTCTTCATTACTTTTTTTCTGTTTTTTGTTTTTGTTTTTCAAGACGGTTTCTCTGTGTAGCCCTGGCTGTCCCAGAACTTGCTCTGTAGACCAGGCTGGCCTTGAACTTCAGAGATCTGTCTGCCTCTGCTTCCCAGGTGCTGGGATTAAAGGTGTGCACCACCACAGCCTGGCTCCATTCCATTTCTTTGTAAAGCAGTCTAGAGTGGGAGCCACCAAGCCCACCCATCACAGAAGGCTCTCTATGGAAGACCCTGAGTGCCGAAGGCAATACTTACCCTCAGTCGTTCAAAGAGCTCTGCCAGTTTCAGGAAGCTCCTGGGAGGTGGAAGGCAGGAATCTGGGGGCAGCTCAAGGCCTCTCTGCCCTCCAACCCTCCTTGGAATCTTTTCTCCCATAACCCCTTCAGAAGCTTCTGCACAACCCCTCCCCTGAACCTGGATTTTTATAGAGTGCACACACCTCATGGATACACACACTATTGCAGGCACAGGGAGAGGACAGGGATGTGAGTCCTTACCTCTTCAGCTGGCTGACTTCCCGGGTTCCGAGACTACTCAGTGCAGCAGATATAGGTATATAGTCATCTGCCAGGCCTGTTGGAGAACAATCCCCATCAGAGCCCCTAAATCTACATGTCATGCCCCACCCATGGTGTGAGCCCCTCAACCCCTCATACACTTGTGGGAGTGCATAACACGGTCAGCCCTCTGGCAGGTGTCTCGGATTCGGGTGTGGTATTCTACTAGGAAGGTCCTCTCATGCTCAAAGAAGTCATCTACCTCCTAAAGGATGGAAAAAGAACACCTTATCCAGTTACCAGGAGCATAGTGGCACCAACGCTCAGTGTGTCACCATTCCCTGGCAGCCCAGGGTAGGCCCAACCAGTGGCTTCTCTCCCACAGCCAGAGGGTCACCTTGAGCCCCGATATGCCGGTGATGAGGACTTCATCTGCAGATCTGACGATGCTCCTCAGGAACCCTCCCAAGACCTCCTTCCTGTTCTTCTCTCGAACACTCAGCTAAGCACATGGGGGAGGGGGAGGTGCTAGGGTGGGGCATTTGTACCTTCTACCCTGGTCAAATGCCACCCACACAGGGAGCAAACTGAGAAATTCTCAGGCCTGATTCCCTGACCCTGGTCTCAGATCCCAGTATTCTCAACCAGCTCACATCCTGGCTGTATTCCAAGAAGACAGAGAAGTTGTGATCCTGACGCAGGGTGGGATGGGCTGCCAGGCGCTGCAGAAAGACTTCATGCATTGCAACAGTCTTCTTAAAGATGGCCAAGTACTCCCTGTAGGAGCATGGGCAGCTTGACAACCACACTGGACTCCCATCACCATGGTTCCCCCTCGCCCTCGGCAGACCTGGGGCCAGAGGTCAGGCTCTCTGGACATCTGTCATAGCTGGGGAAGAAACCCTGGAGCTCTGGGGAGGGAGGGCTGGGGTTTGGACACTCACGCCTCTAGCTCCTGCTTCATCTTGGCAAACTCTTCCCGGGTGATGGAGCTGTCTCCCTCACCCAACTTCTGCAGCTTTTCCCTTGAAGCCTCAAAGTCTGGCTTGGGAGGGGCTGGAGGAATCTGCCCAAAGGAGGGATGGATTGCCAAGGAGGCCATCACAGCCTGGGTCCTAACCCATGTTCCCAGCCTGCCCCTCACAGCCCAGTCCAGCCCCTCCTCACGATGAGGCCGGCGTACTCCTCGTTTTCCACATAGGTGTCATGTAGCCAGATGAATTCTTCGTGCTGCCGAACCACTGAGAACTCAGGCTGGGCAAACTGAGGGAGGCCACTCTGGAAGCCCAGAGACCTGCATAAGAGCTCATCTCCCCAAAAACCTGCCCTCACCAAACGTGCTAAGCACCCACTTTTGGCATTCCCATCCTGCACCCCATTTGAAACCTGTGATTTCTTTCAGGAAGGTGGGGCATCTGCTCAGGGTTGATGGCTTCCTAAGTGGCTGGAAGCTGCACTGGTTCTGCCTCCCATCCCAGGCCATCTGCCCATCTCCTGGCCAACAGGCCACCTTACCTTGGTTTGAACAGTGAACTTCACCTTGTCCCGCTCACTCACTGCATCAGAAATCTCCACCTGTAAGGAGCTGTCTCCCTGCAGATCCACCGGCATAGAGGAAGGCTGTGGGTGAGAGGGCAAAGTGAGTAAGTGAAGCTGCTTTGTCATCCTCCCTCTCTGGAGATCCCGCTCAGAGCAGTACCATTACCAACCAAACATTTCCCCAGAAACTCTGGAGGATCCTCCCATCCTCAGAGGCAGGCAGAATGTCTTCATCGCCCTNNCTTAAAGGCCCTAAGTTCTCACTTCTGTCACATATGAGAACTGCTTCTTTATAGGACCTGAATGGGTTTTAAAATGCCTTTGTGCTGGGCAGTGGTGGTATATGCCTTTAATCCCAGCACTCTGGAAGCAGAGGCAGGAGGTTCTTTGTGAGTTTGAGGCCAGCCTGGTCTACAGAGCTAGTTCCTGAACAGCCAGGGCTACACAGAGAAACCCTGTCTTGAAATACTGAAAAA
>LZPO01075879.1:562067-578790 GCA_001675575.1 Neotoma lepida
ATTTATTTTTTCTATTTAAAATTATGTGGTGTGTGTGTTGGTGTGTGTGTGTGTGTTGTGGTGTGTGTGTGTGTTGTATGTGTGTGTTGTGTTGTGTGTGTGTGTGTTGTGTTGTGTATTTTATTTTTCTATGGCTATGTAAAATCTCTCCCCACCCTCACCCCTACTAGAGGATTTTATTCAGCTGCCATCTTGATTTGTCCAAGAACTTATTGTATTAAGACTACAAAAGTTACCTACTAACCAGATGGGATAGGTATGGTTACACCTCCCCCATTTAATCCTGGTCTTCAGGAAAAACAAACGACAGAAATATGCCTAGTGTCGGAGTACTTGGAGGACAGAGGCANGCAGATCTCTGTGAGTTCAAGGCCAGTCTATTCTACATAATCAAGTCCCAGGCCAGCCAGGACTACATAGTGAGACCCTGTCTAAAAAAATAATACCCCAAACAGAAAAAAGATGTATGCCAGAGATACATATTGCTGTCATATTCTAGGTCTATCCACCAGTTATATACATACTGATTCTAACAGAAACCTCTAATTCTAAGAACTCCTTAAGGGAGGGTGGAAGTGTAGGGGTATTACATTTTTATGGAAATGGAACAGAGACCCTATGTCTGCAGGTCCCTCTTGCTTCTAGGCAAGGCCCTAAGTGGCAGGGCTGTGCTGGCACAGGCTGGGGGTGGCCATCCTGCCCTCTTCCTCCCTGAGTCTCAGGTAGGCCCGGTCCTTTGCTCTGTTATTACTGCTGGCAGATTGTTTGTGCCGCTGGCAGAAGGGACTCAAGTCTTTCCAGTTCTCCTGGTCTCTTCCAGCGACTCATCCGCTGCTGCGCGTGGGGAGGGGAAGGCGCCTAGGCCTGTTACCTAGAGTCCCCCCATGGGCGGAGGAGGCAGGGAGAGGGCCAGGCTCGAGCCGGCTGGACTGGCTGAGCTGAGGAAGTGAGGACAGGCTGAGTTTCTTACATGATTGTGGAAAAGTGGGACTCTAGGGAGGAGGTCAGGGTATGTTGGGGGTGGATGCTGGGAGTTCACCAGGGCTCTGATACTGCTTTAGAACATTCTGACCTACTCTGCATCTCCCAAGCAGCTTCCCTCTGCTGTCCTCCCCTCTGCTGTCCTCCTCCCCTCTGCTGTCCTCCTCCCCTCTGCTGTCCTCCCCTCTGCTGTCCTCTCCTGTCCCATCTAGAGGTACAGGCTAAGTAGCAGCACTGCAGCTGCCGCCTTGGTAGACTCAGGTTCTCCTGGCACCGTTGGTCTCCCTTCCAGGTCTTTGGCTTTCCCTTGGAAGGAGACTTCACATGTTCACACTGTCCTTTGTCACATTCGCACACCTCCAGGAAAACCAGTGACCTGCTTGGTGACCTGGGCTGTTTTCTTAATCTTGGTAAGCCCGTCTCTCTGTGTCTATAAAGTGATGATAACAACTCTTGAGGGTAGGAGGGCTCAGTGAGATGCCAGGTGTAACATAGGTGACAGATGGGAGGTATGGTTAGCATGGATACTGGACCTTCCTTTCCGTTCCTTATTCTTCTCTTCAGTGTCCACATGGAGTGACACCAGGGAGCCTGAGAGATGTCTGCTTGAGGCCAATGTCCAGAGAACTGGATGCCATGCTGGGTCTCAGTACACCTGCTGTCTCCTTCTCACCATAGGTGTGCCCACCCTTCTGTGGTGCATGGGCTGTGAGGTTTGTTTTTCCCAAGAGCTGTGAACTTCTGGAGGGGTGCTCTTATTCATCTTTGGACACCCAAAGCTTCCACACCACACCTGACATAGTGCTTGATGGCCACAGAACCATCACAAGGAAACATAAAGGACCTCTTATTTCAGAAACAGAGGAGTTCCAGAGGCAATGGCCAAACTTTGGAGTGCAGCAGACCCAGCTTAGACTGTGGCTCCCCACTCACGAGTGTGACCTAGAGCACGATGGTTCTCATCTCCCTGAGCCTCAGTTCTTTGTCCAAAAATAGACACAATAATAGCTACCTCTGCAGGTTGTTGTAGGGATTAGAGATGATGTCAGAGACAAGCCCCACCACGCTACGACCCAGCGCATAGTAGGAGTTCAATAAACGGAAGCAGTGATTGCCTGTGGTCACAGGATTGTTTGTGTGTGTGTGTGCCTGAAGCAGTCTTGCTCCGAGAACTTTTGAGTTCATAGCAAGTGACACACAGCTTTTGGTGTCGTGGGAACTTCTCTTGTTTTGGTCTTCACATGCATGTCAGGGGTCTCACCATGGTTTATTCTGCAATGATGACATCAGCATCTTGACTTAGCCTGGATACTCAGTGGCACTCACCTCCTGTCTGCTGCAGGTAGCCACTACCTGGATTTCTTCTCTGTTGATGATAGAGGTTGGGATAGAGATAGGAAGGGGCCATGTCCTCTGTCAGCTCTCCCTCAAGTCATCAGTTAGAAGTGAAACTGATGTTTGGGTTGGAGCAGATGTCACAGTGACCTGGCTGCTACCTCTCACAACTCTGGTCACCTTTTAAGATTCCTGTTGGTGTTTTGAGACAGGGTCTCATTGTGTTTTAAAAGTTTGATTTGGGTAGGAGTAAATGCAACCATTTTATAGAAGTCCCCCCGCCCATGGCTTTATGTTTCATGATTCCAGGTCCCAGGTCCACTACAGTAAAAAGAAATATTAATGGAAAATGTTGTATCTTGAGATAAAGAGGAAGGAGAGGGAAGGACAGCAAGCATGCATCCATACAGATTTATAAATTAGCACAGACAACAGGCTGACAAACACTATGACCCCAAAGAAACCTAGGAAGTTCCAGTTTGTTGTGTTTTTAAAATTACATTTATTTATTTGTATATACATGGAGGTCAGAGGACACCTTGCAAGAGCCAGTTCCCTCCTTCCACTGCATTTGTCCTGGGGATTGAACTCAGGTGGTCAGGTTTGGTGGCAAGTGCCTCTACACACTGAACCATCTCACTGGCTCAGGAGACCCAGTCGGTAATGTGCTTGCCTTCTCCAGCCTGGATCTCCATTCTCCATTAATCCTCTGGCACTGGTTCTGCTATGGTCCCCTTATGCCTCTAGCCTGGTGTCTGCAGGGGAAGCTGCAGGCAGGAGGAAGGATATACAAAGCAGAGTGGAACACATTGATGCATCAGAAGAGCCAACATGGCCCTTTCTGCCTGTCCGCCTGGGCAGGAAAGCAGGTGTCCAAACAGGATCCAGTAACCTAGGGAGGGGCTAGCAGGGGTGGGAAGGAAGCATGTTGGTTTTGGACATGAGAATGGGACAGCTTAGAGTAGACCCAAAGGATGGACCATAGAAGTCCCTTCCCACAGTAAGCCAGGCCTTCACCACCCCAAACACAGGCAGGTATAGCCTCCTGACTGATCCCACACTCCCCATCCTGTCCATTCACCAGCATCTTCTTCCAGGTCTGCCTTTTTAGGGATGGCCATTGTATCTGGACGTCATGGCCACAGTACTTTTACCCAGTCTCACAGAACTGTGGGTGAAGGAGCCTTGGAGATTACCTCTGCCCTGCCCCTAATCCCTGGAGTGGGGCCTTGTAATCATGACAATGGCTCCCCAGGCTTTCTCAGCCAGCAGGCCTGGAAGGTCACCACTCCTCCCTCCCATGGTCAGGCCATGCCAGGGCCAGAAGGCTCTAAAGTTCTTTAACTGTGTCGGCACCCATCTAGCCCTGGTACCTCACTGGCCCAGGTTCTGTGGTAGGAACCAGCTGAAGAAATTTTTCCCCCTTGGGCTGGCAAGATGGTTCAGTGGATAAAGACTTTTGTCATCAAATCTGAATCCCTGAATTTGATCCCTATGACCTAGTGTGGTAGAAAGGAATGGCTGCCTCCTGAAAGTTATCTTTGGGCTTCTGCACACCCTGTGCACACACATACACATGCACACAAAATAAATAGATAAAACAGAATCAAAAGCTGGCAGTGGTGATGCACGCCTTTAGTCCCAGCACTCGGGAAGCAGAGGCAGGCAGATCTCTGTGAGTCTGAGGCTATTCTGGCCTACATAGAGTTCCAGGCCAGCCAGGGATATATAGACTCTGTCTCGAAACAAATAATAATAATAATAATAATAATAATAATAATAATAATAAATAAAATAATAATAGTAATAATATATTTTTAAATAAACTTTCTTTCCTCCTAGTGACATGACTTTTCCCTAGCCTGCCTCTTCTCAAGGGCCTTTTTGCCAGCCGTAGGCAATCTCATTGCCATTGTAATTTGTCAGGACACTTCTTCCAGGGGTTCTTGAAGCAAGGCCCCAGACTTTCAGAGCAGAAAGGGACTTTGGAACTTAGGATCCACCCATTTTAGAGATGAGGAGACTGAGAGATTGCCTAAGGTCTCCCAGACAGGGAGAGGGCTGGAGCAGCCCTGCCCCTTGATTAAGGCCCTGCTCTTTCCCTGCAGCCCACTGACCTTGGTGACCAGCTGGAAGTGAAAGGAGGCAGGTCATAGTTGTGGCAACAGTGCTTCTCCATCTTGGTGTGTTTGTTGGTTTGTTTTCTGAGAGGCAGGCACAGCCTTCCAATCTTTTCTTTCCAATCTGTCTGTTCATGCCAGCTCTGCCAACTTAGGAATGGCCATTGGACCTGGAAGTCATGACCTCTTTTCATGTCAAAGGACTGAATTTTACATTAATCATGCTGACCAGGCTGGCCTCCAATTCCAAATCCCCCTACTCAGCCTCCAAGTGTTGGGATTATGAGTGTGTGCCACTATATCCAGCTGAGACCACACTTCTAAGAGTGCATTGTCTTTTTTTTAGGGGGAGCCTGTATACATGTCCTTATTAACATTGAATTTCACCTTTACGTGCACCATTGTGCAGTTCTCTGTCAGCAGTGTGCAGGGACTTCTCAGCACAGGCCAGGTCAGGCTAGGTGATGCTAATCTGATCCTACCCCTAGTTGGGAGACTCCTCTTTACTGGGCTTGGGGACAATGACAGAATCTACCTGAGGCTGNCTGGAGAGTCAGGTAAAGTCATCTGTACAAAGTACTTCCTGTGCCAGGGACCAATAAGTGCTGTGTGTTGTCATTCCTAGGATCTTACTGGAAATGATACTTTGTGTCCCGCCTTTGGGGATGTGGTTCCTTTCCCTGTGGTCCAACTCTGACAAGTTTCTGGAAAGGGGTTAGGATAAGTGCCCCAAGTATTTATCCAGAGCTAGAGACCCTGAGCCCATGCAGACCCTCAGTGGGACACCTGAGCATTAGCAGATGAAGAAATACCAAGTGAAGCCCCCTGCTCCATCCCCTAGCTCGGAGCGGGCTGACTGGGGTCGGAGACACCGCTACCTGAAACCTAGCTCCATCCAGCTGGGGCAAGTCCCTTTTTATTGTTGTTATTTTGAGGCTGGGCCTCACATCACCATCCAATTTGTTGAGTAGCCGAGACTGTCCCTTCCGCTTCTGACCCACCTGAGTTGGTGGTGGCGTTTTGTTGCTCCTGCTGCTGCTGCTGTCTGAACTCTTTAAGAGATTACAGGTATTACATCTCCCATCACAGGGCAGGGCAGGGTCTCACTATGTAACCCTGGCAGGCCTAGAACTCGATCTGTAGATCAGGCTAGCCTTAAACTCAGAGACCCACCTGCCTCTCTGTCTCCTGAGTGCTAGGATTAAAGGGTTTGTCACCATGCCTAGCTTAGGTCAGGTCTTGTCTTGACATCAACCCAGGTGACTGAGAAGGGAAAAGGCATGGCAAGAAGCAGCAACTGTTTTAATGAATTTCTCTGCATGAAAGAAAATAAGGTCCCAGAGGAAAACACAAAATCCCAGAAATACAGAAAATAGTAGTTCTCTGACTTACTAGTTGAATAAAAGGCTATAAAACAAGACAAATGACTAAAGCTTATGGTGGCCTCGGATTGGCAACGAGCTTAAGGATACAGAGATGTAAACAGTGTTTCCTGATGTGGTGATTCTTACATTTGAGAACGTAAGAGGATAAGCAGCCCAGACAAACACGAAGCAAGGCTCTCTATCAGTCTACAGTCCGTCCAGAGACAGTCTAAGAAGGTTCTGTCCTCTTGAGTGAGCCCGAGGCTGGGGCCAGAGCCTGGCTTTGTGCCCGTACTACCCCAGGAAGGCAGGGGAGGTTGGACTGTTTGGCATTCAGGGGCTTCCCAGCCTGTCATGCTCTCANCTGGTCTTGTGGGTCTGCCTCCCATTCTCTGCAGGTTGCCTGTAACTCCTTGGACCCTTGAGACACATACTCTTTTGAACTACAACCCTTTTCTGGTCTTGGCAGGATAACCAAACACACCAGTGGACAAAGACCCACTCCCTCAGAGGAGCCACTCAGTCCAAAGGCATTTGGAAAACAGAAGACAACAGAGATGTTTTATTAACCATCGGACAGGCTCCCTCTCAAAGTTTCTGGTTTGTGAATTATTATTCTGTCTCAAATTTTGCTGCTGCTCAAGAATTTTTGACTTAGCCAGGAAAAAACCCAGACTCCCAGCCTGTTCCTGCCCTCGTCTTAGTACTTCAAACGGTGGACTTGGACTTGGTGTCAGAAAATTACCAGCCCATCTGGTCGAAGAGTATCAGCAGGATCCACCCCCAGCTTTAGCCACACCCAAACAGTCAGCTGTCATCAGGCTTACCAGGAAAACTGGGGCCTGGAGAAGGATGTGGAAGGAGGTGATGCCAGGGAAGGAAGAGAGAGAGGTGAGGCACTGTCCAGGGGCAGAGCAGGAGGAACAGTGCATCTTCTGGGCAGGGCAGGAAGGTCTTTAACGGAACAATTCAGAGAGCAGGGTGGGTCTGCAGCACCACCCCCAGAACCAAGGCACAGAGGAGGTTTGAAATGTCCAGGATAAATAGAACCAATAGGGTTGGAGAAAAAGCCAGCTCCAACCCTTCTAAAAACAGTCTTATTGTGGGCACCAAAAATATATTAATATCTGTACATTTGTCATCTTTAAAAAAAGGAATGAAAACCTCCTTGGCACCTTGTTGTTGGTCTCTTAAGAATGAGGTGATATGGAAAGGCCATTGGTGCACATGTGACTTAAGTCATACATAAAGCAGTGTGACACACACACAAGCATGCACATGGCTGTACACATGTGGGCCTCTGATGAAAGGGCAGAGCCCTTGGAACCCTGAGAATTAGCCCTGCAGGCGTGTAGGCCTCTGCCAGCCTCACCACCACAGTAGTTTGCAGGGATGCTCTTTACTGGTGTCTTGACTCTGCNGTCCATGGGGATCCATTGCACATCTTGTACTCAGGTTCCCCTCAACACATCTCCAAAGTTCTGCTGCAAGGAAGCAGGGTCTGTCTCTCTAAGCAGCTGTTTTTAATCACTTGGCCTCACCCCTGCCCAGACCCAGGCACCCATNGTCCCAAGCACGGAGGACTCTGTCTGTAAGACAGACTTCCAAAAGTGAGCAGAAATCAGTGCCTGAGTGTGCAGCTGTGCCTGGCATGAGGCATTAGGGCTCTGGTCCTGATCACTGGTGTTCTGGCAAGAGGCTGCAGGAAGGTGAACCAGTTAGGCAGCAGGGAAGTAAACCTGGTCCTTCCTGGGGCCCGTGCTGCTCAGAGGTGGGGGCTGCCCTGCAGCAGGGAAGTGACAGTGTTCTGCAGGGCCACAGCCACTTTTTTGGAGGTCTTGCGAAGCAATGGGCTGTCTGGGTGGTTTTCCTTGAGGTGCAGGACATGACCCTCCTGACTCTCAGATGTGCAGCCACACTCTTCACACACATAGAGCTTGGCCCGGCGCTCCTTGTATGCATACTTCTGTTGTACGCCATGGATCTTCTTGAGGTGAGACTCCAGAGAGCAGCGCTGGGTGAAGGCCTTGTCACACAGGCTGCACTTGTAGGGCCGCACACCTGTGGACAACAGGAGTCAGCATTAGGACCTGACAGGGACTGTGGAGCCTGTCTGGAGCATCCACACACAGAAAGGTCAGCTTACCTGACTGCTGAATAACCGACAAATGACTTTGGAATCGAGTCCTTGCTTATGAANTCAGGACTCTGCCCTAAGCTTCAGGATGTGCCTCCCAGGTCCCAGGCAGGTCTGAGGCATTCCCTCGGACACAGGCTTTACTTACCAGTGTGGGTTCTGACGTGTCTCTTGAGGTCAAAGGTGTCATTAAAGCCCTTCCCACAGTATGTGCAGAGGTGCCTCTTGACATCATTGTGACATTTCATGTGTCGATTCAGCATGCGCTGGTAAGTGAAGGCCTTCTGGCAGATGTGACAAGTGAAAAGGTCTCCATTTGGACTGTCCCCCAAGGTTACCTGTGGAGGGGGAGGTATTTGTGGCAGATATCTAGAAATCAGGACTATAGGCTGGCAGATATGCCAGCCCCCTTCCATCACCACAACACTCTAAAGAAGAGCACCCTCCAGAGGCCATAGCCTGTGACATTTGCTAAGTGGAGCTGCAAAGAACGTCTAGGTATTCAGCTTCCGGTTGGGCCCCCAAAACCCCTTTTGAGGCTATCACCTTGAACTTCCCATCCTCCTGCCTTTACCTCCCAAGAGCCAGGGTTACAGGAGTGTGCCATTATGCCTGGTCTACGTGGAGCTGAGGGTTGGACTCAGGGTTTTGTGTATGCAAGGCAAGCATTTTACCCACTGAGCTAGATGTCCAGCCTTAGAAATAGTTTTCTTGCTTTTTATAGAAATTGTTTAGTTTATGTTTATGAGTGTTTTGCCTGCATGTATATGTCATGTCTGTACATCACCTGCTTGCCCAGTGCCCATGGAGGCCAGAAGATGTCTTATCTCTTGGAACTGGAGTTACAGACAGCTGTGAGGGGCCATGTGGGTGCTCTGGAAGAAGACTGGAAGACTGATGAGCCATTTCTCCAGATCCATCATTTCCTTTTTTTAGTTGTGGAAACTTTTAAATGTATGCAGTGTGGAAAGACTAACATCATGGTCCCTTGTCCGTTGCTCAGTGCAGGTCTTTCTCCATCTCTGTCATCCTTTTGCTCCTTGTCTGGGTCATGTGACACACCCTGGTGTCACCACCAGACACTGTTTAGAGTAGCTTCGGCAGCATTCTAGATGTGACTACAAAGGTGTGGCCAGTTCTCTTCCTTAACTCTGTTCACATACAGTGATTGTCTGGGCTCTGTCTGGGGCTGCCACTAGCCACTCCTCCTGAGATCCTGGGCATCTTTCATACCACACTTCCACTTGGCACCCCTCTCCCTCTCCTGCTTTTGGCGCTCGGAGAATTCCCTGTCTCTTGCCAATTAAGATCGTTTGGAACAGGACCTAGTCCTCTGTCTCCTATGGTGTCCTGTCCTGTGTTCTGCTCTCCTACCTGTAAGAGTCTGAGGGGTAGAGGAAGGGCTGGCAAGGAGGATGACGGATGCTTTAAAGGTCAGGAGAGTCCTAGTGGCTGGCTGTGACCAATCATAGCCTCTCCAGCCCCCCCCCCATTATCCACCCCTGGCCTTTGCAGGTAGGAGGGGAAGTGACAGAACCCTCCTTCCAGCCATATCTAGTCTTTTGATGTGAGGGATGGCCCCAGAGGAACACCTTTCCACTAGATCTCTGCTGGCAGGTGTTCCNAGGCCCTGGGGCTTTTGGGAGTATCCACCNGGGCACCTGGCTGCTTCCTTTCCTCTGTAACAAGCCATCTGTACTGCCTCATGTGGTGCTCCTGAGCATGAGTGAGGGTGCGGTAGGGACTGCTCCTGCCCTGTGCACACCCTGCTCACTGCCATANGCTTTAAGGAACAGCTAACTCCCCCACTGATCTGGACTTCTTGCTCTACACAGCCCATATAGGTCTCTGCAAGATGCAATAGGGCCTGGCTCTAGCTAGCTTCATCACCTCGAGACTCTGTAAAAGGATGGCTCTTTAGCTCTCCTTTCCTTTGTGGACAGAAATGAGACTAGAACACTCGCTGATATAGACTCCAAAGGGTTAGATGATCTCACTTCCTATCTGCTTCTTTCCTCGTGTGCTCCAGCTAAGTGAGTCTCTGTGAAAGTTGCAGTCCAGGACTCAGATTGGTCCCTTGTGTCATATCTGTGCCCCTAATCTGTGGGTTCCCTACACATGCCCCTGGACCTCAAGACAGAATGAAAGTTATTACCTTCATCTTGGTTCGTAGGAAACCCTGGTCTCTGCTCTGAGGATCTGTCAGATGGCTCACATCTTCAGGGGGTAGCTGGGCCACCACGCAGGGCCCTGGGGCCACACTGTAGCTGGAGTCCCGAAGGCTCATGTCCAAAGCCAGAGGGCAAGAAGGGGGTTCGGCCATGGATGGCTCTGGTTCCCGGTAGGGTGGTGGTGGGCAGAAGCCCAGGCTGACTGGAGGGAGAAGAACAGGCAGATGAGGGGTGGTGGTGGAAAAAGATCCATTAGAGTTCCAGGAAGATTCCCAAGCAAGGAGAAGGCTGCAATCTGCAGCCTCCCTTCCTCCTGTTGCAGGCATGTGGCAGAGCAGGGCGGGGCCCTAGGCCATCAGATGCTGCACCTCCCTCCTGCCCCATTAAGGTAATTACAGGTGACGCCAGCCAAGAGCCACTGCCCCCTGAGTAACTTCTCTTAGCGGAACTGGGAGGACTGAGTTGCCCTGCCAATTATGCTGCAAAGTGTCTGCCTGCCCCACCTGGGCCAGTCGCTCTGGATTCCAGCATGCCCTTACTCCTCTAGGGACAAAGGGCACCACCGGAAGCCCTGGCCAGTCAAAGCTCCTTCAGACTCATTCTAGTCCTTGAAGGATTCTTGGCAGTCTGGAACCTTCTGGGCCTCTCCTATGGGCAGACCTTGGGGTTTGGGTGGTCCTAGCCTTTCCTCCCCTGACCTGGCCAATCCCTGCCACTGTAGCCCATCAGGACTCCTGGGCTCAGGCTGGGCACAGCTCTGTCAGCAAAGAGGCCAGGTGGGTGGAGAGGGAGGAGGCCAGGGAGCAGCAGGTGGATGCTCGTAACAGTCAGTCTCTGGGCGCCCTGCCCAGCGCTTACACAACCCTCCCCCACTGTGGACCGCTCACTGTGGCAGTCAGGCTGGGCGCCCTCCGGCAATGCAGTGGCATCACCGATACCTGGCAGCCCTTTGACAAGGCCGCTCCCCTCAACAAACACCGTGAACTAAACGGGCCAGGCCTACAAGGCTGGGCTGGGACTCTGAGCCTTAGTCCTTATAGGATAGACAAAGAAGACAGGCAGTAAGTCTCAAGGCCAACAGAACTGGGACAAGAAGTATAATTTTCCAATTAGTCAATACAACATAAGCTCTATTTAAAAACCTATAAATTAGGAAGTTTCCTAGTTTCAGAAGGAAAAATCAAGATTGGAGCCTGGTACAGAAAAGANGAATGAATCCAACCGACTCACATAGAATAGGATTTCAGGGCCTCGAGCTAGGCCCTCTGAATACTGTATTCCAAGCCAGAGATGTCAATGGAGGGCAAGGACCCAGGCTCAGGTTATCACCCTCACCTCTTCTGGGGGACTGCCAGGACTGTGGGGGAAGGTAAATATAAAAGTACTTAAGTTTCGGGAGAGGCCCAGTTCTCACCCCCTCAAAACACAACAAAGGTCTGACAGAGGAGGAATGCGCCTGCCTGCCGCCCAGAACCCGTTCTTCTAGCGCTGGCGTCCGTCTGTCCAGGGAGTGGGGGGGACCTTAATGAGCCATCTCATTCCAGGAGTTGATTCACTAGCGCCTGGTCCTGGCNTGGCACCTGAGCTGGCATACCACCTCTCTCTGAGCCATGCTGACTGGTGTCGGGCTCAAGCTTTGAGTCCAGCTTTCAGAGACCAGTCTGCCTATAGGGGGACCTGTGTGACCCAGGACTAGGACCAGGAGAGTGGGGTCAGAGTGGTGGCTCTGGTGCCCACTCACCAGATACACCCTGGCTGAAAGTCCAAAACTAGATGACAATTTCTGTTTCTCAACCCAAGTAGAGAAAAATGGACACCTTTACCACCCTCATTCTGTCACTTTGGGTTGGTGTGAGTGCGGCTTCTGAAAGCCAGCCCGGCCGCATGGCCTGGGTGGAGGATCAGCAGAGGGTAGGGTGACAGCCTGTGAGGTGAGCTGTGACACATGGCTCCTTGGCTCTGTGGAGGAAAGGCTGAGCTAGGAGTCCTTAAGGATGGCAGTCCGTTGTAGAGGACGAGCCCTTGCCCTCCTTTGTCCTTCTACACAAACCTGGAAAGGCTGCTAGGGACAGCAGACAGGACAGAGCTGGCTAGATGGGCACTCCATGCTGTCTCTACCTTGAGAAAGGGCCAATAAGACTGCCAGGGTGGGGATGTTTGCCTCAACTTACCCACCCCACCAAACCTGTCTCCCTGCCACCCCCACAAGTGTGTCTCTACCAGGGCTGCACGCACAGGGAGTATCCACTGGCATGCTATCTGCCTATCCTGAGTGCCACTGAATGGCAGGAGGCAAAACTGGTTGGGCCTTGCTGGTGCTCCTCTCTGTCCCCTAATTAGATGTTTCCTGCAAGGCAGTGGCCACTGTGGCTACTACTCATTGCCCCCGCCCACAGCCACTGAGTGTGGCAAGGCCAACCCAGCTAGCCTTCTCCCTCCTCCCTCTGTGGCTCGTAAGATTTTTCCTATGCTTTTACCTGATGTTACAGAGCTGGCCTGGAGCAGCAGACTAGATCTGAAAAGGCTGTGTCCACCCATGGGCCGTCTCCTGCCTTACCCTCCACAGGCCCTCCTTTCTTTCANTCACTGGCCCAAATGCCAGGCAGATTGCCAGGTCCTAGCCCATAAAAGGTCTCAAGACAGAGCTGCCCATAGGCCTGATCCCCAGCTTTCTGGGGAGAGCGAGTTAAGTTGATGTGTGGACGCCTGAACTTTCGGGTCCCCAGCTGACCACACAGGTGCTGGTGTATGTGTNTGGACCAACTCTGTTCTGAATGTGGTCTGCGCACCTCAGGCTGGCTTTAGGCTGCCTTGTACACTGGTCTGGAAGGGCTGGGTCCCTTGTATTCAGGTCCCTTAGTCCTTCGGGTCAGCTAGCCATCACCTGAAAGGAACAGTGGCAGCCAACTGGCAGATGCTGCCGTAACAGGCCTGCCTCTTAGCCTTTTGTTGCCCTTCTGTTTGATGTTAGTGTTCTCAAGGCAGGAGCTGTCTCCTTTCCCAACTGCTTTCCTTTCATTCAGTATCTATGCTGAAGTTAGATCAACTCTTGGCCCTCGTGCCAGGAGGCCTGGCCCTGAACAGACTTGAACTGTACTTGCTGTGGCATCCTTCACCCTCTCACCCAGCATGGACTGGGGGCCACCTGTCTCATTGGAAATGAACAATGACACGAACACAGACAATGGCTAGGCTGTGCTCCCTCTCCTCCCCAAGCCTGGAGCACTGTCCTCACCATCATTTCTGGGACAGTTTAGCAGCTTCTGCCTTAGGACACCCAAGCTGCTCTTCTCTCCATGTCCTAGCTAGCGGACCCCTTCACTGCCCAGCACTTTCAGCAGTGGCCAGGACGCTCCTGAAAGAAACTCCACCTTCCCACACATGCTACATGAACTGGGGGACCACAGCTGACTTTTCAGCCAGTCCTACTCAGCCTGGCAGATCTCTGAGTTCAAGGCTAGACTGGTCTACAAAATAATACCAGCATAGCCAGGGCTACACAGAGAAACCCTGTCTCAAAAAACAACAACAAAAATGCCCAGCGTCGTGGCAACCATCTCTGTGAGGACAGCCTGATCTANAGCCAGGGCTACACAGTGAGACCCTGTCTCAAACAACAATAACAACAAAAGTTGGTCAAGTCTCTATACCATCTAGAACAGTGTCAGGCTGGGCCATGTTATCTGGAGGAATACTGGGGCTCCTGCACTTCAGCCTGGCTGACCCGGTTTTCAGCATTGTTGTTTGTTTCTTTGAGACAAGGTCTCAGATGGCCTCAAACTTGTTATGTGTCTGANGCTGGCCTTGAACTTCAGATCTTCCAGCTTGCTTCATCCAAGTGCTGAGATTACAGGTGTGTACTGTACGTAACTTCCGAGCTTTGGACATGTGCTACCAGAACAAACCAGCAAGCCAGACTATTGCCGGAGGGGAGGCTTGGAAGTGGGGNGCCTAAGAGACAGGAAGAGGCTCCTGGAATTCTCCTGGAGTTTTCAGGCTCAATCTATCCCCAGGTTCCTTCCTGACTGTGACTTCACTCAGCAAGGACCAGCTTCAAAGGAACTGTCCCGCTGCAGCTCCTTGAGCCCTTCTGTAGTGCAGGAGTGGAATTCATCCCCAGCTACAGCTACCTGCTTCATCCTAAAAAAAAAAAAAAATCCTTCCCTGTCACCACAGAGTAAACACACAACCAGAGACTCCTGTACCAGGAGAGATGGTGGGTGGTAGGGAGAGCCAAGTGAACCCCACACTGTGCTGTCTTCTGGAGGGAATGGGTCATTTCCTCACTTGCCTGTCTTCCGTTGCAGGCTACCAGCTCTCAGCTGTGTCCTCAGCAAAGCTGAAGGAGTGACTCTGCCCTGGGAGAAGACTCTCTGGAAGCTTGTGTAGGGAGGAAGGCCCAGGTCAGGCCCAGCAGCACAGCATCCTCAGTGTATGGTAAACCTTCCCCTCCAGGTGGTCTCCATGATGCTTGGAGGGTCTTAGAAATCCTGGCGGGAAGGTCAGAACTCGCACACTCCCACGTTTCCCAGTCCTCCCACTGGGAATGGGTCATTGCTTAGCTGGTCAAACCGTGCCCCAAGAGTCTGGGAGGTAGGGTGACAGAAACGTGCCTAGCCGGCTCCTGGGGTCATGGCTGGCTGGTGACGGAATGGCTCAGCCTGGAGACAAAACCCACCCCTTGCACTCCAGCCATCTGAGGCATCCAAGCATAGACTGAGGCCTTTCCTTTTTCATTTCCAGAACTGTGGGAAAGACTGTGGCTCCAGTGGGCCACCTAACTTAGAGAAGGAAAACTGAGTCCTGTAACTTCTACCTACAGGTCTTTCTCTTCATTCAACCAAAGAGAGAAATTCTTCCAAGAGCTTATTTCCCACCTGGGCAATCCTGAGAGAGGAACAACTACCTGCATGTCTCCTCATCAGGACAGCAGTAGCAGGTGGCAGCGACCACCAGAGGCCTCCTATCTACTCGATGGAACAGGCTGTGGGACCAGGTCTCTGGTCTTTGTGTCCCTCAGATCTGTGCTGGGAAAAATCTCTAGAACCCTAGGAAGTCTTAATGATTTGAACAAGCAGATATCTTTGTCCTTTGTGAAAGTCAACATATGATCTGTTACTGATTGGGATGCGAAATAAAACTAAAAATAACAGCACTCTAGCCTGGCTCAGACACAGCTCACCTTTAGCACAGTCCAAGTTCAGTTTATCAGATCCCAAGGAGCAGCTAAGCAGCAAGTCAAACACAGGTTGGGGAGGAGGTTGGAGCAAGGAAGGGGCTGTGTCCCTCACTGGCCCTTCCGGAGGTGGAGCACTGGACAATTGGCCAGAACACTTAGCCAGGCAGAAATCACAAAATCCCAAGCCCACACCTCAGATGAGGAGACACCCTTCCCTTTTCGCCTTCTGTTTCCCCACACTGGGGATTCTAGGGCCTTCTGGCCCATCCCCTTGTTTAAGAAGCCTTCAGAAAAGCCTTACAGCTCCTTGAGATGAGGTTAAGTAGTAAAGCATCCTACCACCACTGATCCTGGCAGGTCTCACACAAAACACCCAACTTACACCCAAGACACCAACAGCTTACTCAAGAGGGAAATTGAGGCAAGAACCCACACAGGGTCCCTCACTCACCACCCTCATTTTTCCACTTTCTTAAAAGCCTGGGTGGTGCCAGAGAGCCTGCCGATCAAGGGTCAAAGTCGGTTGGTTAATTACCACACACTCCCCCCTCCCTCCGCCTTGGAGGCTCAGGGTAGTATGCTCCTGCCCCACCCCCAAGGCCGGGAAGTGGGGAGTTGAGAAGGCGCTTGCCTGCCGACCTAGGATTTTTGTATCGGGAGCAGAAGTTATCCTAGGGCTCCGAAGGGAGATGCCGCTGGAGGAAGAGACAACTCCGGTTACTAAGTCTAAGTTGACCTGAAGGCTGCCAAGGCGTCTTCCCTAAATAAACTAGGTATACCAGCTTCCTGGAGTATGTACCTTAGGTGTGGGGTAGGCTCCAGAACCATCTTTTGCTTAGGGTCCTCTGCAAGGGTGAACAGAGGTGGGACCCAACACCATCTTGTCTCAAGGGCAAGCAAGGTGCATCAGGTGTATTTCTCAGCAGCTCCTGGACCATCAGGCTGGAGTCCGGGGAAACTGGTGGCCCTGAACCTCGTCTCTCTTATCTTAACCCGAGCAGTGTTGTGGGGGTCGACTAAAGCTCCAAGTTTTCCTTTACAGTGTAGCCCAAGTCTCAGCGGAAACTCCAGCTCCTTTCCCCGCCCTCCCCTCCAAAGTGGCATCGCTCCAGTGCTCCTCTCTTGCCTCATGAAAGTCCAGGTTTTCTAGATTTACGACGCGAGAGCGGAGAGGGTGTGGGGGGGTGTCCTCTGAGCGGTGACACACCCCGCTGCGTCCCCTGCGACGCGGCGCGGGCGTGCGATCCTGAGCNTGAGAGNTGCCGAACCTTGGCTTGGGGCCCCTTCCCCCCACCCGCGCTCCTCTCGCGCCGGGGGTCGGGCTGCGGCGGGAATCTGCGTCCCCCACGCGCCACTGACCGGCGCCGTCCNCTCGTCCGTGCGCCCCGCCCTCTCGGAGCCGGGAGCCGGCGGTGCCTCACCTGGCACGTAGATCT
>LZPO01075880.1:0-13429 GCA_001675575.1 Neotoma lepida
CTCTCTCTCTCTCTCTCTGTGTGTGTGTGTGTGTGTGTGTTTATGCAGTAATCAGAGGACAACTGTCAGGATTCAGTTCTCTCCTACTGTGTGAGTCCTGGAGATCACCAGGATTTGAACTTAGATCATCAGGATTTGCGGCAAGCACTNCCACCCACTGAGCCATCGCCCCAGCCCTCAGCAAACACCATCTTGAGGGTCTCTTACAAGCAGTTGCAGCTGCTATGATGAAGATAATAAGGGCTGTTACACTAGGAGGCTTGTGTTCTTCAACAGCCATGGAAGAGGCCCATGGCTCAATGACAGCCATGAGTTTCACAGAAATCCCCTTCCTCAGATTCCATGCAAGGATATGACTATTCCCCCCNACAACTCCCTCCCTCCTAGCTCTTTCCCTCAGTGAAAACAGGGTTCNTTTATGCCTCCCACACTTGGCTGTTGGCCAGCTAGGAAAACACCTACAGGACACAGTACAGCTATGTGTGCCACAAGTGGCTTCTTAGAAGCCCGGGGTAGTTTTCATCAAAATTTCGACCATAGGAGAGAGAGTTTCTGTGGCACCTCCAGTGTGTCTGCTTCCCCTCAGGATTCTGAAGTATGGAGGTATATCTTCTCATCTGGTTTTTAGCATGCTCCGGAACAGGAAAACAAGACTTCAGACAGAGGAGAGACTTGCTAAGGGTCTCGAGTAGGATATGAGGGAGCTAGGCTCTGAATTCANGTCTTTGGCTTTCTTGTCTGNGTCAGTTACCATTAACTCATTGCTGCTTATTTGTTGTGGTTGACTTGTGTGCTTCTGAACTGATTTTTTTTTGGCCTGAGAAACAGCTACTTTGAGTAGAGAATAATTGTCTCGGTCTCCCTTCCTTTGAACAAGCAATGTGGGCAACTCTCTTGGCAGGTCTATCAGCTGGGGGGCATCTGCAAGCTGGTGGACCTCCTCCGCAGCCCCAATCAGAATGTCCAGCAGGCTGCTGCTGGGGCCCTGCGCAACCTGGTATTCAGGAGCACCACCAATAAGCTGGAGACCAGGAGGCAGAATGGGATCCGTGAGGCTGTCAACCTCCTTCGGAGAAGNGGGAGCACAGAGATCCAGAAACAGTTGACCGGTAGGCTGTTACAGTAGAGAAACCAGGGTGGAGACTGGGCAAGGTGGCAGGGTGTGTCTGTGACCAATCCTTCTAGACTAGGCCAAGGCACAGCTCTGTANGTTTCACTGGGCTACAATTCAGGAGCTCAGTGGCACTGGCTCCAGCTGGAGTAGTGGCACCCAGATGATGGCCTGAGATGGTGTACACTCTTCACAGGACATCTTCAAGACTGGGGTGCAAGGGAAGGAGCCTTATGTAGATGGCACTGAAATTTGCAGGTGATGGAAGGGGGCAAAGCCAGTAGGGCAGGGNTTAGCGGGTCTTAAAGGATGGCCTTCCCCTGTATTCACAAAGTACATGAAGTATTTAAGGTGGGATACAGGACAGAGAAGTCCTTGANACTAGAAAGACAGTGTTCAGAGTAACAGTTGATAAGAATTTCTAGACCGACCTCCATGGTTGATACTTTCCATGTATTGTTTCAGATGGAAAACAGAGAAGATTAAACGGTTCTAAGTTCCAAAATATGTGGTTAAAACCACTGATCAACCAACTGTTTTTTAGGAACCTTTTGTGTGCATAATTTTTACCTAGACAGAGAAAACAGATATTCCCAGACCTGTAGTTCTCAAGGACACTGAGAATAGGATCATGAGGGAGTCAGACAATGCATCTGATGGACCAAGCCTGCCTGAAAAGTAGCCTTTGGCTAGATAGAGCCCAGGCTAGGGGCAGCACCATCAGTCCCTAGGTTTTCAGAGCCTGCCATGTTGAACTGACCATGTCTGTGTCCAGGACTACTCTGGAACCTGTCTTCCACTGATGANCTGAAGGAGGAGCTGGTGGCCGATGCCCTACCTGTTCTGACTGACCGGGTCATCATTCCTTTCTCTGGCTGGTGTGATGGCAACAGCAACATGTCCCGGGAAATGGTGGACCCTGAGGTCTTCTTCAACGCCACGGGCTGCTTGAGGTGCGAGAAGAGGGCATATAAAGTCTTTTTTGCTCAGGCCCTTCCACAGTCAGCCTCCATTTCAGCCAACATTCAGCCAGAGTAATGCTCATCCTGGCCCTGCTTTTTGTGGGCTGGTTGCAGGACAAAGGGTCAGGTATTACCAGTGTCTCTGAGTCTGGCTATGCCATACAACCACCTCAGAGGATCTAGACGACATCGTTGGGAATCTAAGAGTGGAAAAGCCTGCATCTGAATATCCAAACTGATTCAACTAAATCCCCTCCTTCACCCGCAGGGGGGGAAAATGTATTTCTTGTACTATCTTGAAGAGCATTCTTTTATACAAAAGTCTGCTGACTGGCTGCTCATGAGTCACCTCCCGCCTGGGTGCTGAAACCATTTGCCATGTTCATTGGCATGGGGATGGTGCTGCCTTGCCCAAAGTTGTTTGAGTTCCACTGCAGGGTGTGGCAAAGCCCTGGTGGGATCTAGGTGTGCTGTGGGGTGGGTGCTGGCATGGAGTAGGGAACCATGGCACAAATTCCCTTTAAGGGTCTCATTTTGCTATAATGGAGTTTGTCCCCCAGAACTCCAAAGAATTGCCAGAATAGGGGTGAAGTTGATATGTGCTTCTGTGTCTCAGCTTGCACTTCTCCCAGCCAGCCTCCAGCCGCAGCTTCCAGAGGGCAAAGAGGCTGGGTAGATGAAAAGCCAGAGCAATTAAGGACTTTATGGGGCCACATGGCTCCTGGGTGTGACAATATACACACGTGCATCCCTATACATACACCATAGGCACCACCTAGGGCAGAGAACCCACAGTGCTTGGGAATGAACACAACCTTTATAAGAAGTAACGACATCTGAACCCCAGTTTAANGCCCCCACACCCCTGCTAGTTCTGGTCCAGCACCCTCTTAGCTCTGCTTTGCTCAGGCAAAAAGAGAGCATGCTGCTGCCCCTTCCAGTTCCTGTCCCTCAAGTGGCCACTAGAGGGCAGGAGTGGGGCTGTCAGATGTAGTGGCGCCATTGAGAGTCATGTGTCGGGGACTAAATGACGGAAACTATGAAAACTGAGTTCAGAGGAGACCCCCTTCAGCCAGGGCCAGGCAGGCAGATACAGCTAAATGATTTCTTTTCCTCTCTCCTTTTTCTCCATTTTTCTCTCTCCTTTCCTCTTCTTCCTTACTCCTGTCACAACTTCCAAATTCTGCCCTGTGCTTTCTGCTGTTCCCCACTGCATGTCCCCACTGCACTGTGTCCCTCCTACCCTGCCCTCTTATCACCTCTCCTGCATCCTTCTCCTCCCTGGTTCTCTCCTGCAGGAACCTGAGCTCAGCTGATGCTGGCCGCCAGACTATGCGGAACTACTCAGGGCTCATTGACTCCCTCATGGCCTATGTCCAGAACTGTGTGGCTGCCAGCCGCTGTGATGACAAGGTGAGGATATGGGCCCCTGGTGACACCTCTATCTCCAACCCTGTTGTCTCTGACCATGGCTGGCTGCAAAGCCCAGGGCCACACACTTAAGCCGGGGACTCTCCTGGTCCTGACATTTCTCTCTCTGAGAACCCGTGAGTCAGGGTTACACTTTCTGGATGCTTGTGGAATCTGTCTCAGGGACAGGACAGGAGCAGAGGGGGGAAACATGGAGGGGACATCCAGAACATGTAAGTGCTCCCTGCTTGAGCTCAGGGGCCACCCTGTTATTGTGGTGCTGAGCCCATAAAAGTGTTCCCAGGACCCCCATGTCCTTTCCAAGATACAACTCCTTCCAATACCTCCAGAAAAGCCATTGGCAAGCCAGCCACCCTCCTGCCTTCTCTAGGCTTCTGGATGCAGCAGCATGAGCAAAGTGAACGGACAGTTCATGGAGCAAAGATGACCTGGAGGCTAGGACACTTCCACAGCAGCCGGACAGTGGCTTAGGACACAGTGAGGTCTAGACCCCACACCCAGGTCACCAGGAAGGTCATTGAAGGAAAACTTTTATCTCGTGCTTCCTTCACTGGAAGGGATAAGGCCACTAAGAACAGCCTTGTTATTAAACGGCAGGAAAAATGCTTTTTTTTTTCTTTTTCCTGCTCTGTGTACATCTCCTGTACCCAGACAACCCTAAGCAATAGAAGTCAGACTCACCCTGACCCCACAAGGGACCAAGCCCTTAGCCTGGAGCCTCACCAAAAGCAATTGCAGCTGTGAACCCAAATGCTTCTGTGAAGTCCCAAGTCCCATGTCTCATTGTTGGTATGCAACATCACTTTGATGTTGGGGCCTGAGGGGCGACCATGGAAGAAGGGACAGAAAAGACAGCGGTGACTAGATGCCTTTAAAGCCAGAAGGAACTGGGACTGCTTCTAAAGGAAGTCACTTTAGAAGGGGAGATGCTTTTAGTCTTCAGGCCCACATGTCTGTAGCAATGGAAATGGTCACCACTGTTTGCTGTGTGCTCTATGTGCAAGGCCCCATGGTTGGTTTTCTTCCTGTGCAATCATCCCTCAGTAACCATAGAGATTGGTCCAGATTCCCATGCATACCCAAATCCACAGACTCAATCCCTCCTATAAAATGAATGGTATTTGAATATAATCTATACACACTCCTTTGTACACTTTAAATCATCCATATGTTATTTATGAAACCTCATACAATATAAATGCCAAACAAATAGTTATTAATAATGCCAAGAAAGAAATATGTACTCAGGAATACCTTATATTTTTTTAAAATAATTTCAATTTGGGGTTGGTTCATTCTGTGGGTATAGAACTGGGGGCCTAGTATCTAATCTCCCCCACTAGACAAGTGAGGTGAGAATAGTCTGTTTTACATCTAAGGAAACTGAGNCCCATAAAGGTGAGTCATCATACAGGTTCAAACAGCCAGGAAGTGACAGAGGCAGAAATTGGGACTAGTTCCCATTGTGTGCCTGAGAGATCTCTCCAGACNGACAGTGGCACAGGCCANTATNAATACTCCAGGTAGGTGGCAGGCCCAGAAGTTTGTTGGGACTGGACAGAACTCAAGCGTTCTCTGCTTGCCCACAGTCNGTGGAGAACTGCATGTGCATCCTGCATAACCTCTCCTACCGCCTGGATGCCGAGGTGCCCACCCGCTACCGCCAGCTGGAGTACAATGCCCGCAACACCTACACTGAGAAGTCCTCTACAGGCTGCTTCAGCAACAGGGGTGACAAGATGATGGTGAGCAGTGGCCACTACAGAGGCAGGGCCCACTCCCCAAGCCCCCACCAGGTCCACCTCCCTGCAGCCCTCTTCTCTTGGAGCCAAAAAGCACCCTAGAGAACAAGCCCCAATCAAAGCCTTGTTCTTGGAAGCACACCACAGTCCTGCCACCTCCTAGAGGTGCACAGAGGACCCTTGGAGGCTGTAGGAGTCCAAACCACCCAAGGGCCANAGCTGGAGGCCCCTTTCCGTGGGCCTCCATTCCTCTTATTACATAACNGGGAAATCATCCNTATCTTCCCCTAACCTCTGAGANTGAGGAAACAATAGATCTCTCACCATCTTGGGCAAGGGATCCCACCACCTCCTGAGCCTCCTAAGAAAGATGCTGTNGACGACAGTCAGGATGTAGAAGCCAAGCTCCAGGCCAGCCTGGAGATCCCAAGGTAGCTCAAATTCTCAGCATCTTGCTGCCAAACCTAGCATGGCCTTACACAATTGGAGGCTCAGGGATNAAGCTACCCTGGAGCACACTTCCTGAGTTGCTACCTAAAGAACAGTGGTCCATTCCTTCATTTTNGGGAGTTCTGGAATGCACAGAGGAAAGGGGTTCAGGGAGCAGTCTTCTCCCATCCTTCCCCACAGAATCCACAACCTGAGATTGGGGGAGANGTAGGATGCTTGGGTATGCTNCATCACCAGATCCCTCACTGACCTGCTGTCTNTCTTCAGAACAATAACTACGACTGCCCCCTTCCTGAGGAGGAGACCAACCCAAAGGGCAGCAGCTGGCTGTACCACTCCGATGCCATCCGCACCTACCTGAACCTCATGGGCAAGAGCAAGAAAGATGCAACTCTGGAGGCCTGTGCTGGGGCNCTACAGAACCTGACAGCCAGCAAGGGGCTGGTGAGGAGACTCACTCTCCATTACTGCAGCCTACTCCCTGCATTTTCCAGCCTATCCTCTCCCTGTCTGAGTCTCTCAAACACATCTGGCTCTGAGTAAGCTTCGAGCTGCAGATGTGAGCATGTTGGGCCTTGGGCTGGTCACCAGGGCAGTGATGGGGGCAGACACACCTCTGCCCTCTGAGAACTCCTGGGTAATGCCCACACTATAATCTCTTGTCCTATGGCGCTGACCACTTGGGCTCCGAGTGCTGTAGGGGGACAGGGATGAGGAGTTTGTTTAGCATGAGGAATCCCCATGTGATGAACTGGCAGATAAATAGACATGGGCAGATTCAGAGAAAACTGACTGAATCAGCCTTGGAGTTTAAGGTCATGGTGGTGTAAGGAAAGCNANAGGATACTGGGAGATGACCAGCTGTTGTTACCCAGATACACTCAGGACAAGAGACTTGGAGAGCAGTAGACATGGGCATCCTGAGGGTTTAGATCACCTCTGGTTCTTAGAGGAGGAGCCTGAGGTTCTCAAGGACACCAAACTGGCCTAGATTAGGTCANACCAGAATGTTGGTTTGCAGCCCAGATAAGCTGGCTTACCTGCAAGGGATCCCAGTTCTATCTCCATATTGACCCAGATCCCTTCTGAGCCATCTTGGTCTCAGGCAAGGCCTCAGTAANTGTGGATTGGATTCTGTAGAGGTTGGGGAGTTTGAAGATAATCAGACTTTTAAAAATTGTCATAATGCTCTTGGCCCTGTGGTGTTGTGGTAACAGATACTGCCTGAGAGAGGCATGTCACAGTGAGTGAGAAGGGGANGCTGCCAGTCTAGACACTAATCCTGGGTCACCATGAGTGANAGAAATGACACTTCCCCTGCTTACCCACCAGAGCTTCGGGTTGACCAGGCATGGGGACCATCCAGGGGCAGGTGAAGCCTGGCTGTTTCATAATNACTCAGGCCTGAGCAATTTTGTTTCCTCTCAACTTTAAGGTGAAAGAGAAAAGGCTCAGGGTTTCTTCACTTGGGGTTATCTGCCTCTCTACTAACCTGGAGACCACAGGTCAGCTCCTCCCCGGGTCTTTTCCCTTAGATGTCCAGTGGTATGAGCCAGTTGATTGGGCTAAAGGAGAAGGGCTTGCCACAAATCGCCCGGCTCCTGCAATCCGGCAATTCAGATGTGGTGCGGTCCGGGGCCTCTCTGCTGAGCAACATGTCCCGCCATCCTGTGCTGCACAGAATCATGGGTAAGATGCCTGGCCCCTCCTCCTTCCACACAGGACACACAGGCCTGTATTTTCTAGAGCCTTCTAGAAAGGTCATCCTCAAACAATCCCATAGTGTGAGTATTCTGAGGNGAATTTGGTCCAAGAGAGGGGTATTGGAGTAGGAGGGAATTGTTACCTGATGGGTGAATCTACAGAAATCCATGGGCCCTATGGGTCTTTGAGGGGCCACCTTGCTTGCTGCCTGGCAGAGAACTAGGAGTACTGAGGCCCTTGAAGGAACCCCTCTGCCACTCCAAGGCAATCCTGCCCCCATTCCTCAACTCCTTTTTTATCTCTAGGAAACCAGGTGTTCCCGGAGGTAACCAGACTCCTCACCAGCCACACTGGCAACACCAGCAACTCTGAAGATATCTTGTCCTCAGCCTGCTACACTGTGAGGAACCTGATGACCTCTCAGCCTCAGATGGCCAAACAGTACTTCTCCAGCAGCATGCTCAACAATGTCTTCAACCTGTGCCGCAACAGGTGGGCAGAGGAGGGGCCCACTTCCCCTCCCCACACAGTAGCACCCAGGGAGCAGAGGATGTGCCCAGGGGAGGCAGGGACAGGCTGAGGAAGACATTCTAGGAGCTGAGTGCTGAAGGGCTGTCACTTCAGACTCCAGGCCCTAGGAATGCACAGAGGGGACAGAGCAGTACACTTCTTAGTTGGGGGACACNTGGGACACTCGGCTGTCCAAGGTTCAGCAGGAGGCATAGAAGAGTGACCTAATTATATGAGGACTTTTTCCTGTTTCATAGAGCTCTCTCTTCATCCAGGGCTAGGGAACTAACCTCTAGGGTGCCTCCAGATGGGCTGGGGTGTGAGATGTGCCCATTGTATAATGGCGCAGGCTCACTACCCCCGTTAGGGTTCCTCTTTCATGCCCTCAGGGCCTCCCCACNTCTCTAGACCCTAAAGGGGGGATGGCCAGGGAAGGGGTGTTCCTGTGTCATAGGGACTTTCATCTCACAACCCCACATCCCACCTNTATAGTGCCTCACCTAAGGCTGCAGAAGCTGCCCGGCTACTCCTGTCTGACATGTGGGCCAGCAAGGAGCTGCAAAGTGTCCTCAGGCAGGTAAGAGCNTGTACCAGTGGCCNCCTTGACTGGACTCTTCCCACACTTGCCCTGTCCTAAAGTCCCAGCAGATTGGGAAGGGAGGGAAAGATTTGTGTACGGGGAGACTGACTCCAGAGGAGAGTTAGAAGCAGATGTGAGTAGCAGTGAGTGTGAGCAGTGAGTGTGAGCAGTGAGTGTGAGCAGTGAGTGTGAGCAGGGCTCTGACCAGAAGGTCTACCACAGCTGCCATGCAGCTGGGGAATGGAGGAAAAGTGAAAGAAGCCCAGTGTAAGAGCACTTAGAGCAGTGGTTCTTAACATGTGGGTTGTGACCCCTTTGGGGGTCAAAGGACCCTTTCACAGGGGTCACCTAAGACCATCCTGCAAATCAGATATTTACATTATGATTCATAACAGTAGTAAAATTACAGTTATGAAGTAGCAACGAAAATAATGTTATGGTTGGGGGTCAGCACAACATGAGGGAATATATCAAAGGGTCCCAGCATTAGGAAGATTGAGAACCACTGGCTTAAATCAAGGTGGCAAGAAGTTTGGGCAAAGGGCATACCAGCCATTTGGGAACATAGTATGTCCTAGGAAGGTTCAGGGCTCAGTAACGGAACTCCCTCAGTATCAACTCAAGAGTTTGCACTTGCACTTTTGGCACTGGAGAGCCACTAGGCCTGTCCTCACTGTCTGAGACCCAGAAAAGCCAGGTGTGGCGGCACACACCTATAATCCTTGCTCTTGGGAGGCAAAGGTAGGAGATTCAGGAATTCAAAGCCCTCCTTGGTGTCTTAGGGTTCCTACTGCTCTGATGAAATACCATGACTGAAAAGCAAATTGGAGGGGAAATCTCACACAGGGCAGGGACCTGGAGGCAGGAGCTGAAGCAGAAGCCATGGAGGGTGCTGCTTACTGGCTTGTTTGCCATGGCCTGCTCAGCCTGCTTTCTTATAAAATCTAAAACCACCAGCCCAGGGATGGCCACACCCATAATGGGCTGGGCCCTCCCCCTTTGGTCACTAATTTAAAAAATGCCTTGTAGTAGGATCTTATGGAGGCATTTTCTCAATTGAGGTTCCTTCCTTTTAGATAACTCCAGCTGTGTCAAGTTGACATACAACTAGCCAGGACACTTGGCTATGTAGAGAGGGCTACAGGAGACCCATTCTCAAAAATAAAGAACTCTAATTCCTTGCTCGATTTCTGCAAACACAAGTAGGAAACTCAAGTGTGCAAGAGGAATTCCAAANGCAATTCACTAACACACTGATGTTCATGGCATTAGGTTTTTAATCAAGTCCCTTGTGGCCCAGGCATATGCACANGGNGGTCAGGCCACACTGGTGTATCCAGAGTCTAGATAAACCCAAGGATGTTACAGAGAAGTGGCTCCTGCCCAGGCATCAAGCCCCACACTGCTTGTCCCATGATGCATCATGTGTTTGTTTCTCCTCTTGCAGCAAGGTTTCGATAGGAACATGTTGGGAACCATAGCTGGGGCCAACAGCCTCAGAAACTTCACCTCTCGGTTCTAAGAAGAGATTATCCAAGCAAGTTCAACTTGCAGGTGAGAATTGGCCTGCCCCATGGCAAGGGATGTCTCCAGGCCCACNGTCACAGCCACTCAGAGAGGCTCAGCCTGTGCGCTCTAGGGAGATGCATCATTTGCCTTGGCACACAGTTGGGCTCTGACTAGCAGGAAGGACAGCCATGTAGACTCCTAGCTGAGGACATGGCTGTCCCATCACAGGTCACTAAGGATATGTAATATTTTATTAACACTGGAAGGGCCAGAGNTCTGAGTANGACTACTAAGTATAACTGTGTGGGTTGCCCACTGCACAACCCAGGTGGTGCCACTCATATATGGGTTATATAATACAGGGGTCACACAGTGTCATTCTGGGTTTGGNCAGCTATAGCTTACTTTCTATCCTTATATTTTTATTCTTCTATTATTATTTTTTATGTGTATGAGCATCTTGCCTACNTATATGTCTGTGCACTTTATGTGTGCCAGGTTTCCAAGGAAGCCAGAATAGGGCATCGGATCCTCTGGAACTGGAGTAACAGACAGTTGTGAGCCACCACGTGGGTGCTGGGAATCGAACCCTTGTCCTCTGAAAGAGCAGCAAATGCTCTTAACCACTGAGCCATCTCTCCAGCCCCTCTATCCTTCTTAAAACCCACTTTCATCCTGCGCACACTTAGTGTGGACAAGCTTTGTTTCCAGTTGATTCTAGAGACCAGAAAACTCAAATCAAACACTCTGTCAAAGCTTTGCAAGCTAAACATTCTCTGGAATTAACTGGAATGCCTGCTACTCATGCTCTGGCCTTCCATCCTGTCAATTCTGACTTGATAGCCCTTAAGTGGGATGCAGGAAAATGTATTTTTAAATGGGTATTCAAAGGGTTTCTCATACAAAGAAGTCAAGAAGCACAGATAAACATTGAAGCAGACACCTTTGGGAAGATGTAAACGAGAACCAGTATACAGCNTGGGTCAGACTTTCTGGTGTAGCAAGGTCTCACTACATGTAACTCTGCATGTTGTGGTTGTTGGGGATTTAACCTAGGGCCTCACACATTTAGGCAAATACTCTACCACTAGCTTCTAACCTCAGTCCTCTTTTGCTTATATTTTATCTTGAGATAGGGTCTTCCTAAGTCTCCCAGGCTAGGCTTGGCCTAGGTTGGCCTTAAACATGTGATCCTGCTGCCTTAGCCANATAACTGGTATTGCAGGCATACACTACCGTGCCTGCCTTTCAGTATACCCTAACTTGACTGTTTCTCGTTCTAGAAAGACACAACCCGGCTCAGAAGACCTCAGGCCTTGAGGATGGGTTACCTGCTTCATCCTGTGCAGTATTTGGAGACATTCAGATGCAACCAAGAGCAACCTGAAAACTGTGGATGATGGAGATAATTTTTGATTCTTTTTTTTTTCCTTAGGGGAACTGGGAGGCAAGAGGGTTTGGGAGGTTGGGTGGGGGAACTTTCTTGAGTTAAAGGGGCTTACATCTGATGTCAATACTTTCTTCTCTGAGAAACAGTATATATATAATGTGTATAATGTAAGTATGTATGTGTGTGTGTGCGTGTGTGTGTGTGTGTGTGTGTGTGNGNGNGTGTGTGTGTGTGAATGCCTAACAACATAACTAACAACTGCAACAGGCTAGGTATGCTGATTCTTTGCAGTTCACAGACAGCACAGAGGACTCTCCATGTCTCCCTTATAGACAAGAGCCACATGTGTTTTGGGCTAACTGGAAGTGTAGTGTGTCCCAAACAGGGACCCTTGCCAGTCAAGCCACAGAGAGTTCAGCAGCCTTTCTCTGCCACTTCCCAGATGGCAGGAGAAGGGGCAGTAGCCAAGGCTGAGGCTAATGTTCCCTCTAAAGAGGCAGATGGGAGCTTCGGAAGACGCAGGATGGTGTCACTTGCTTAGCTAGGGAACAGGAGCAGAGAGACGGGCTCATCATTCTTTGGGGCTCTGCAGCCACATGAAAGCTTTCGCCAGCAGAGCCCCAGATTTCAGAGAGCCTGCAGGCAACCATTTCAGGAGAAAGAAAGCAAAAACGGTGCCTGAACTCAAAGAGCGATGGGAACAGCTGGTTGCTCCCATCTTCCCAGGGGATGGGGTGGGAACAGTTGGGGACCAGGCACCTGCCTGCTCAGGCTTCTCACAGAACAAGGGAGGAGATCTGCAATGTGCCTCAGACCCAGCCTGCTTAGTGTCAGGTGAGAGAGTGCTTGGGGGTCCCAGAGGCTGAAGGGAGGGAATTTGGATGGATGGACCAGGAAAAGGAAGTGTCCTGTTTGGTATCAGCCATCCCTTTCTCCCTGAACCCTAGTTGTCCTGTCTGTACTCTGTCCCTGTGAAACAAAGAGGCCTATCGGGGTGGAGGCAACCAGCGCCCCCAAACTTTGCACTGCAGACAGTAGTAGCAAAAGAAAGTCTGAGAACCCCAAGAGTGGGCCTGTCTATGTCAAGGTCCCTAGGACAGATAGTGGGATGTGACAGAGCTGAGCCTTCCCCAGGGCCTCTCATGTCTAGGGTAGCATCTCTCAACTGGTGTGATAGGTACTGGGTAGACAAAAGTGATCAGGGCCTCACCTCTCTCAAGGAGGATATAGGGTGCTTCCTGGCCTACCCCTCTTTTTACCCCAGCAGTAAGACTATAAAAATCTCTTGCGGCTCAGAATAGCTTAGTAAAAGATCTGTCCACTGAGGATGGAGGTCAGATAGACAAGGATATTGCACCTGAGAGGAGTCCTAAACCATCTAACCCAGTGTGCTCTGGCACTCTGAGTCTGCAACACCCTTCCCAGTTTGGCTCATGTTGGAATCTGCCTCCTGCCTCCTGCCTCACCTTTCCTCCAATACCAATGTGGGAGGCTGCCCCATTACACTGTCCCTGAATAGATTTTCTGGGATCTCCCTTGCCAGTCGTTGGGATCAAAATAATCCATTTCTTAAAACATGCCATTGGCACACTACTCCGTGCCAGGCAGTGTTCTGAGGAAGCAGTTAAGGTACACCAGTAAATGAAACCTCACACACCCCAGTCCCATATAGTGTATGTCCTCCGAGGGAGAAAGGATACCTAGATTCTGGGCTTTAGGAACCGTCCCCTTCTTAAGTAAGTTGGAAAGAAACATGCAAAACACCCAAGTCAGCAAGTGGAACTGTTACAGACCCTGGGCAACGCTCTCCCTTCAGCAGGTCCTCACTTCCTGCAGCCTAGGGGCTTAGTTATCCTTTCCGTAGGAGGAAGGCTTGGTAGGCCCACCTTTTGCTTTGGGGATGAAGTGGGTGCCCAGNCANCCAGGGGCCAGGCTTAATTATGGTAACTTCCTCCATGATTTCAAGCTGGCCAGCTGGGCTGGGCCCAACTCATGTCTGTCACTCAGGAAGGGTAAAATTAAGGGGGCTTATGGATACAT
>LZPO01075880.1:31981-41997 GCA_001675575.1 Neotoma lepida
TGCGTGTGTGTGTGTGTGTTTGTATTGTAATGTAGGAACTAGATAGTGGCATAGATCTGTACTATTATCTCAATACTTGGGTGATGAAGAAAAGAGTATCTCAAGTTCAAGGCTATCTATTCTCAGATACATAGAGAGTTATAGCCTGAGCTAAATAGGCCTTTTCTTATGAATGATAGGTGATATAGGTTGATAGGTAGGTAGATAGGTAGGTAGATAGATAGATGGGTGGATGGATGGATAGATAGATAGATAGATAGATAGATAGATAGATAGATAGATAGATAGATAGATAGATAAGATATATGGAGAGAGAGATAGAGACAGACAGATAGACAGGCAGATAGACAGACATGTAAACCAGTGTGTTTCACTCTTGCTAAAAACTCTCAATAACTTTCCATGATGCCCTTCCCCATGTCCTGCAAGGACTGACATGATCCTGGCCGGCCCTGGTCTCATCTCCCATCCTTTCCAGGCCCCTCTCAGTACCTTGACCACATCACATCCCCTGCCATTCTCTCTGCTACCAACATCCTCTCCACTCCCTTCCTATGGCTAGCTGCTGTCAACCCGGAGAACTGAACCCAGCGAAGGTTTCTGCAAGGAAGCTTGTTCATCATACCTTCAGCTAAATCATGTCCCACGCCGAGGATTTTCTCTTTTTCTCGGTTTTTCTTCACAATTTGAAACAGGTGCTCACAGGTTTAATTGTATATATGAATTATTTATAACATGTCTTTCTAGCTTTCACTGGTGTAGTGTGCCTGCTTATTATCTCTCTCCCCTAGTCTGTGAAGATCAGTCTTGGTCTGTCACCATGGTAACCTCATAACCAGACAGTAGCTGGCATAGGGATGTGCTCAATAAATATGTGTTAAATTTATAGATTACCGAATCAATGGATCAATACGCTCTCCTAAAAGAAACACCTACACTTAACAGACTCAATCTTACACTGATATGTATATTAGGTAAGTACATTACTCCTCTTTATTTATTTTTTAATATTTATTTATTTATTATTTTCTGNGCATGTTTTGGTGCATCATGAGCCTGGTGCCCNGGGAAGTCAGAAGAGGAAATCAGAGCCCTTGGAACTGGAGCTATGAATGGTTGTGAGCCACTGTGTGGGTGCTGGGAACCAAACTCAGGTCCTCTGGAAAAACAATAAATGCTCTTAACCACTGAGCCNTCTCTCCGGCCCTGCCCCCAACACATACCACCACCATGCTGCTTTTTATCTTGTTTTGAGATAGGCTGTCTCTATATAGCCCTAGCTGTCCTGGAACTTACTCTGTAGACCAGGTTGGCCTCAAACTCACGGAGATCTGCCTGCCTCTGCCTCCCAGGTGCTAACATTAAAGGAGTGTGCCACCATGCCTGGCCACACGATCTTTTAAGAGAAAAATTGTTCTTCTAGAGCAGGAATGCCTCTTGACATAGTGAAATGCTGTTGTCATCTACAAATGCATTGGGTCACGCTTATCACTTTCCTGGGACGCATGCAGTCTATGAGCTGCAATGTGGACAGCTTGTTATAAAAAGCTATCACTTTGATTTCTTACAGGACTCTGCAACTGCAAAAGATAATGTCTGTTTTGCTGTGTATTCCAGACTTGTTAATATTTGATGTCCACAAACCAAGTTCTATACGGGTCACCTACTGTGGGAATGACTTCTGTACTCACCCAATCTCTTTGGTAGGACACTCGAATCTGTGAATGAATGAGCTAGGGCTCTAGGCATCAAAACAGGCCCAGTTTATATAAAAAGGGAGAAGAGGGGATCAATAGCCACCACTAAATGAGGAAAGGGTTTAATTCACAAGCTGTTACCTGATTGACCAATAGTGATAACATCTGACTGGCCAGAGAGTGATCAAAATTTTGCAACTGATAGATTTGTACATTATTTCACACAAGTTTTCGTATGACAAGAATTGGTTCACACATATTTTGCTTTGCATAATCAGAAATCATCNGAATATTTGTTGGTTAGAATACTAAGTAATTTCTTGAAAACATACTTCTTTTGTCTTCATCAGACAGGTGACTTCATTTGATAGAAAGTGTGTTGTGCAAATAATCTAAAATCATAATAAAAATAATCCTATATGCAATTATAATAAAAGTAATCCCTGCCCTATGTGACCTAGGATGAGTCACTTAACTTCTCAGGGCCTCAATGTCCTTGTGTATAAAATGGATCTACTTACGTAGGACCTAACTTTGCCTGTTATTGTAATTAGAGTTTACATAGCACAGTGCCTAGCACACTATAGACCCCTGGTCCATGGGGACTAATATTATTTATTAGAATTATCCATAGCTCATAAACTGTATACCTTGTGTCTCAGTGGAATCCACCCCTCACTCCCTCATTCCCTGTGAGGGCCTAAGCCAGCGAGAGATGCCAGGCTAAAGGGTCCTCTGGGTCAAATTCTCAAGGAAAAAATACTTTGTTCATTCCCCCAAACCTTCATCCAAGTTCCGGCCTCTTCTAGGAGCTGGCAGGGCATGGTGGGTGGGAAGAAGACGAAGTGAGACAGCTCATCCTCAGCAGACCTTCAGACCTGTCACTCTGTTCTGCTAGCCCAGCACAAACTCAGCAGGTCTCGCCCTGGGAACCACCCCACCCCATGCCTTGCCCACTGCTTTCCTCAAGAGCACCCCACCTGGCCCAGGCTCTGCATTGCCCAGGCCTGACTTTCCAGAGGAAACTACTTTGAGATTGGCGTGAGCTTAAGGTGTGGCTCCTGTGGCCCTGGCCAGCGCTGAGTGTGGACCCACAGGGTGGAGTAGGGGCAGGGCGGGGTGGGGTGGGGAGACGACAATGCACACCCACTCCCCAGGGCCTGGGTGCTTTGCACAAGTGTGGAAACATTTTTCTCCTGAGTCTTCAATTGAGAGCAATTTAAATTCCTGTAGCTGTTGGGGTGGAGGCTGAGAACCTGGGGTGAGCTGGTGGGTGGAGCCAGGGAGGGAGGATTGAGCAGGGCACCCAGAGCTGACTTTGGGGAATCACAACCCGGGTAAATCCTCGGTGNGGGGAAACTGAGTCTTCTCCAGGGAAAACGAGAAGCACTAAGGACATGGCCAGAGCAACAGGGACTGGCCACAGCCCAGAGAAACGGGGCAAAGTGAGCTTGGGAAGGAGAGGCAGTGGGACTAGGAAGGGCATTGCAGAGGTAAAAGTGAATAAAAATGGAGGTAAAGGGAGCTGTCAGGGTGCTTGCCGCCAAGTCTGAAGACCCAAGGTGAATCCCTGGAACCCACATAGTAGGAGAGAATTGACTCCTGCAAATTCTTCTCTGATATTCACACATATCTGTGGGCACGCACACACACACACACACACACACACACACACACACACACACAGAGTAATTTTTTTTTAATTTTGAAAGATAATGCTGACCGTCTTCTTGCTAGAAATAAGATGGTAGCTGCAGCAGGCCAAGCAGTGACTTCCATGATCTACAAATCCTTCATCAATCCAGGACATAAGAATGGGCTGTGGGCTCTGACCCCCACCCACCCACCAAGAGGAGGCTACCTGTGCCTTCCACGGTTCCTGAGTGCCCTCTTCAGGCTGGCCGCCCTCTGCTGGACCCCACATCTCCCATCAGGTCCAGGGGAGGGAACGCAGGAAAGGGGCAATGGGAGCTGAGTCCCTGAACTCAAGCTTTGTGCCCTGACCCAGGTAGACCCACAGCTAGTTCACAGGACTCCGACTCTGGCCTACGTGCTACATTTTGGGGAGGCTTGGAGTTGCTTCTCAACCTGCAAGGTCCAAGCGCAGAGAGGGAGTGAACTGAGCTGGGTTAGTAGCCGTACCCCTTTCATATCCCATCTTCCTCCTGGTAGGATTACTAGACAGGCCGAACTTTCAGAGAGGGANGNCACACTCAGATATGCAAGTGTCAGTGGCTGAACTGTGGATACCTGGACTCCAGTCTGGTTTCTGGAGTCCCCAGCTCCAAGTGAGGCCATTCAGAGCCATTCACATTGACCTAACCAGAGCCCTGTCNTCTACCTGGATGAGCCCAAGAAAGCTGAATTTTCTGGAAACTTTCCAGAAACGGNGNTGCACAGTCGGAGGCAGAGGCCTGCCTGAAAGCAAGCTCATCTCAGGGCAGTCCTGAGCATGTACCTGGAAGACAGTCCTCAGTAGCAATGCCTGTCCATTGCNGCCATCAACAGTCCAGGCAGGGAGAAAAATCCCAGGCTGGACAAAAACAGTGGTAAGTTGGCTTCCCCAAACCTTGAGCCCCAGAGAGAAACTGATCACGTATGATAACCAGAACAACAGTAGCAGCTAATGCTGACTAGGCAATTAGTCTGCAGCAAATACCACTCTAATCACTGCACACATTATTACCGTCAACCCNCATACCCACCCCACCTTTAGATAGGGGAACTCAGGAACAGAAGCAACAAGAGCTTTCCCAAAGCTCCCAGAATGGGGACTTGGCAGAACCAGAATTTGACAAGTTCTAGGTCCAGAGCACAGGTCTGCAGCTTCAAGAGTTGATCTCAAGACAAGTGGACCCGTGGAGACCTGTCTTTAGCTGTCTCATCTCTAAAGTGGGCATAGAAGAAAGGAGCTCTGCCCAGGACATAAAGTTGAGAGCAAACATAAGGGCATGAGAGCAAATCTGTTGACAAGATGGAGCAAAGGTCTCTACTGCTCCAGTCCAGGGCCAAGTGCAGCATGTGAGTTGCCAAGGGGCAGCGAGAGCTCCTTGAGGCAAGGGGCCCGGGACCCAGAGTAGCACAAGGCTGAAACTGAGATGGGTAGAGAGGTTGTTCTTGGGGGTGTACAAGAAAGATGGGCACGCAGGAGTCAGGGTGCCAAGTGTGCATTGGTCCTACTCCCATCTTCCTGATACCCCCACCGACTTTTAGGTAGTCATGAGGCCTAGCCCATCTTGGGCATCCTTGCACTTCTGGTGTTAGACGCAGTTCCATGGTAAACACAAGAGCCATGTATGAATGGACGAAACAAGTAAGGCTGTACACTTGTGCTCCGGAATCTGTCTGGGTGTTTCTGTGCACGTGTCCATGGTCCCTCTGTTCCCTAGGAATATCAGGGACAATGGGGAAGACCACTTGGCCTCAACACATCCCTTGTCTGTTGAGCTTAGAAGGGCTCCCTGCCCGGGTTCATCACCTAGATATGACCCTGCAGTCTGTCATTCTCTTGTTCTCTCCTCCATTATTAAGAAAGGACAGGGCCACCTCCTTTGGCTCCACTTATAAGTGAATATTTCATGACCCAGGAAGACCAGGGTCTTCAGTCAGGCACAGGGACGAATGCTGTTAAGGTCTCACTTGGACATAGAACCTAGAAGAATGGAGCTAATCAGGAGAGAGGAGGATGGCAAGGCAGGGATGGCATGTAAGTTCTTGGGCTCTACCAGTTAAAAATAACGTGTTGTGTGTCCTGTATTTCAAAATAGAACAGTCTTCCATTTTCTGAGGAAAAGATCTCTCCTTCTAGACACCTGAAACAAGGCTAGTACCAAGCCCTACCTACATGTGTGATAGTTTTCCTACACACGCTGAAATTTCGTTTGCAATTTAGGCACAGGAAAAGGCTAGCAAAGTAAGCAATAATAAAATATAACAACAGTACTAATATATACTGTAATAAAAAGTTATTTGAATGTCCTCCTTCTCCTTTGCCTCACCCTCACCTGTCTTGATACCTTTTTGAACTGCTTGTGTTCACACTTCTTGGTGACTGAGAATAACTGGAGGAAAACTGTGGACTGGGGTTGGGCCATGGGAACTACTAGAGGCAAAAGCTCATGACAAATATCCTCACTACAAAGAAATGGTGAACATTTCCGTTTTTATTTTTTTAATCTTCCCAACACCCCGATGACCTTAGGAGGAAAGATATGGTTGGGGGTAAGTTCAGAGCAGGAGAACAGGCTACCTCCTGTTTCTAAGACTTGTAGACCGCCCCTCCATACACACCTCTCCCCTGATTTCCCCTCCTTCCCACTAGGACTCAGTAGACACACTTTCCTCCAGAAGCACTCCTGCCTGTCACAGCCCTAACTGCACCTTTTATGCCCGTCACAGCCACTCTGTGACTGGCACAGTGTCCAGCATACGGTTAGAGCTCAGGACATAGTTACTGAGGGATGGGTGTGATATGGTTTGAATGTCACACACACACACACACACACACACACACACACACACACACACACACACACACACACACACTCTGCTCTGGCCCACATGCACACCAGCTCATGTGTTTGAACATTTCATTCTCCAATGGTGACACTGTTTGGGGACGTTGTAGAACCTTTGGGATGTGGGGCCTAACTGGCAGGCTTTGACTTAGAGGTGGGACTTGAGGGTTCTACGCCCACTCTACCGCCTGTCCAAGCTGCCCATGCTTCCTGATCCACGGAGACATGAGCAAGCTGCCTTATGCTCTTTCCTGTGGTTCTCCCACTCTGACGGACTGCGCCCTCTGTTGTTTAAGCTGTGAAACAAAATGAACCTTTCCTTTCTGAAGTTGCTTCTGTCTGGTATTTTTATCACAGCAACAAGAATAGTAACTAATAGAGATGGCTGAGTAAGTGAAGCCATGACCACGGGCTAAACCCCTAGGACAGTATTCTTTTCATGTCTGTATCACTATGTCTGTTAGAGGAACGTAGCTCAGGATAAATAGGGAGTGTGGTGTCCAGAAAGCAGGACAAGTGATGCCTGTAGGAACAGGTTGACCTAATAGTGTGCGTCGGAAGATATAGGTTGAGCCCAGATGCTCAGCGCAGTGATAGGTGAAGCCGCTATGCTTGAGAGATCACAGGGAAAGTTCTGAGACAGGACTCACAAGGTGTTGCTGATGGATGGCAAAGGGTGAACAGGAGAAAGGATTACAGCAGAGGGAGGCCTGAGAAAGGCCTAGTGGTACAGGAGAACCTGCCCCCTTGGGGGATTGCCCTAGAGAGCTGTTGAATTGGGTGTTCTACTATCTCTTGTGGATTATCCGCCTGTCTGCCCAGAAACCGTGCTACCATGCTGTCCTCTTAGCGCTGGGATTTTTTAAAAATAATTTATTTAAATTATTAAATTTTATGTGCATTGGTGTGAAGGTGTCAGATCCCCTGGAACTGGAGTTACAGACAGTTGTGAGCTCCCATGTGGGTGCTAGGAATTGAACCCGGGTCCTCTGGAAGAGCAGCCAGTGCTCTTAACCACGGAGCCATCTCTCCAGCCCCAGCTCTGGGATTTTTAAGCCCAAGAAGATATGCAGATCATGAGAAAGGGGAAACTGAGGCACTCAGACTAGCTCAAGCCTCTTGGCAACTCTAGCCTGAATAGCTGCCCATTGAAACCATCCTTCCTTCCTCCCTCAAGGGCTCCCTGCCCCTCAGACAGTGGGCTCTTAGTGCCCAGGCCAGGAGGAGAAAGAAAACAAGAATCATCCAAAGAGGCTCCATTGTTCCCCAGCAAATGACTCACATGGGGAATGCTCCCTCCCTGTGCGACAGCCCTCTTCCCCAGTATGCTGTTCCTGGTGACTCAGAGGCTAAAATCACAAACCCTGTCCGCTGCTCGCACCTCCCTNCTGGGCTCTGAGAATGTATGTGTATTACTCAGGCATCAGCTTCTCTCCTGAAGGTGGGTAAAAGCTGTAGGTGGCTAAAAGAAAACCAGACTGGCCTAAGTTCCTCTAAGCTGGCCAGATATGAGGGTCTTGATTCCCTGTGACGAACGGGGGAAATGACAGAAATACCACTCTGTGTGTGCAGTATGCTGGCCTTTTATTCCTGGAGTGGTGTGGGCACAGGAGTCAAGCAGAGTACTGGCTTCTAGCTGTCCCAGCTCCCACTTTCCAGACAGGAGTTTGCATTGGGTGCCCAGGAGGACCCAGAGCTGGGATGCTCAGGGCAGGGACACAGGCTGGGGCAGAGCTTTGGCGAGAGCAGCGCTGTCTCTATTTCCAGCGCCCAGTGACTTTGGCCTTCCCACGAGTTTTGGAGCTGCAGGAGAAGCAGAGCCCCATCAGATGGAGGGCATGGGGTAACAGTTTCCAATGGGGCAAAGGGCGGGCTAAGGAAAGCTGAGGGTTGAGATGGACATCGTGGAGCAGGGGTGGGATATGACAACTGCCTTGCCGCCCCATCTCACCCTGCGCGGGCAAGCAGTGGCTAAGGCTGAAAGAAGGAAGCTGTGAACTGAAGGAGAAGAGGAAGGGCTGGGGTCAGAACCCTCCCAGCAGGATGGGGAGGAGAGAGGCAGGATGCACCATGAGAGAGGGGCCATAGACACTTACACTTTCTGGTTGTCATTGATCCTATTTCGCAGGACATTGATCTGGAAGAAAAGCAGGGAAGATGAAGGATAAAGTTGGGGTTCATTCAGTGAGGTCTGGGAGGGGGAGGGGGGTCAGCATAGAAGCAAGGGTGTAAAGGGGGAGCAGGAGAGCACCAGAACACTGTGGGGGACCGGTGAATGAGTTGAACGGACTGGCGGAGGACAGAGAAAGAGGCTTTGAGGGTCAGCAGTGGTGGGGACTCGGTCAAACCAGAGCATGGCAGAAGGACGGGTATAGTGAGCATCTCACTTCGTATTTCTGCTGCTTGAACTTCTCCTGCAGGTCGAACTTCTCNGCCTCCAGGTTGTGAATGCTCTGCCATAGCTCCTTGGCTTTCTCTCTGCAGGAGCCGCGGTGGGAGCGGAGTGAGGAGCAATAAAGACAGTGGCTCTGGCTTTCACCCTGGCCCCGACTCGGCCTACACAGTCCCCCAACCTGTCCTTGCACATTTAGGTCTGCAGAGGGTGCCTCTAGCCTGTGCTATGGGCCTGGCTATTCTGAAATTCTGGGTCCCGGTGACTGTGCCCAGTGTTCAGGGACAGACACCAAGGGCTGCCAGAGCAGAGTTCTGAGAGTCCTGGAGTGAAGAAGGCCTCCTGGTACTGTAGAGCATCTAATTCAACCCTCCTTCTGTGTGAAGGTGGGCAAGCAGGAGTTCAGACAAGAAAAGGGCTGGCTCAGTTCTCTTTCCCTGTCAGCAAAGCTCACACGGGAGGCCTGACCTGCTGAGGTCCAATGCCAGCCCTGGTAATGAGCCTTGGTAAATGTGTGAGGGAGTAACTCCCCCTGGTGGTTTGCAGTAAGAAGTACCCTCCAGCCCACTCGAGAGAACAGTGCCAGAGGCCACCCAACCAACTGGTCCCACCTCAGCTGGTCTTCATTCAGGTGGTCGATGGCCAGCACCTTCCTCCTCTCAGCCAGGATCTTCTTCTTCTTCTCTCGTTCAGTCTGTCTCTTCCCACTCTTGCGCTCTGTCTGGAGGGGGTGGTGAGCAGGAACACTCGTCTAGAGATGGCTCCTCCCTGTCCCCTGACCCTCCCAATACCCTGGGGAGTAGGGCCAGGTCTGCAGAACAGCAGGTTCTTATCCTGTTGCTCTAGCAACATGACACACCATTTACCTTCTAGATTCCCCCAAAGAAACTAAGGCAGGGGCAAAGAGGGGGGCCTAAGTGCCTTCCCTCCTCCCACAACTCCTCCTCCAACAAGGTGTGCTCCCTCCCAGGGAGCACTCTATGGCTAAAGGAAGGAGGAAGAGGACTTGAGGTTTGGTACCCACCTGAGCTTGCTAAACCAGGAAACCATGAGAGAAAGACCCAGAGAGAAAGACCAAGATCGCCACAGAGACACGGAGAGAAGCAGGGTGGGAGACAGGAAGACAGTAAGGATAAAGTCCCTGTTCAGAAGGAGCTGTCTGCTGTGCCAAGCANAGGTCTGGGGCTTAGGGAAGTGAAATTTTTATAACATTTGCCTGGTATGGTCACTGTGAGGACAGAGACACGGTGGCAGAGCTAGGGACTTAGTATATCTGAAAGAAAATATTCTGGTGCCTCCATGCATAAGGAAAATCAGGCCTAGTTGGGCACGGTGGCCCTTGCCTTTAATCCCAGCACTTGGGAGGCAGAGGTTAGGTGGATCTCTGTGAGTTCAAGGCTAGCCTGGTCT
>LZPO01075880.1:75130-86134 GCA_001675575.1 Neotoma lepida
GTGCCATGGAAGCACAGTTTTGCTCCCCCAGGAAGAAAGAGGACCATAGATAACTAAAACTAATATTGCACCAACCTAAAACAACTCAGACACCACCCGTGGACACCCATTTGTGTGGGTGCAGCACCAGCTGCTTCCCACGCGGGAACCTGCCTCCTGACTGAGCAAGCCAGGGTCAGATACCCGGATGGGGAATGTTATCTTCCCGGAAAGATCAGAAACGGAACCAATGACTGCTGCAGGCCCTGCTCAGAGGATGGGGTGCTGCCCAGCACACAGGGTGAGAAGTCAGAGCTGGCATGATTGCCTCCAGAGATCTGCTTGCCTCNGCCTCCTGAAGGCTGGGAACACTGGAATTAAGGACATGAGCCACCANGTCGAGCTAGGGGGCTTTTTTTGTAATCTACAAAAGAAACAAAGGAGGGTTTAATCAAAGGTANCATTGTACAGGAGATGGAGTTAGCAAGAGCATCGGAAAGCTGAACTGTGGCCAGAGGTGATTGACAGGGCTAGTGACTCCTCTCTGACTGATGTGAGAGNGACTGAGTCCAGTTAAGGGATTCAGAGGGCCAGGGATTCCAGAGGACTTAGGGAGGAAGTTGGCTGTGGACCACAGAAGGTTTCTTGACATTTTAACCTGATAACTAATTCTCGGTTTGGGGACGTATCTCCNCATTGTCAGATGGTCGGCTGCACCCAATACCCATTTGAATTAAAGNTCTTAGAAGGAGCTGTCCAGATATTTGGATGTTCGTGTGGGAGCTCAGGAGATGGCTTGGCACTGTGTGTCACATAGCCTAAGGGCAGGGGTTGAGTAGGAAAGAGAAACTGAATGATTTCGCAGCAACATAGAGTTGTTATCTGTGCCCATGGCCTGGCTTCCCAAACATCTTGAAAACGAATCTCCCCTCAGTGTCCCCTTAACACTTTGCTGAGCACACTAGGTGCTCAATAGCAGTTTGCAGAATTACACTAATTTTATTTGAGAAGAAAATCTGTACCACTGAAGGTGACATTTGTAGTCTGGGCCATGGGGGCTGTAGGCATCCAGGACCCCTGGCCTCTGGGATCAGGTGAAGCCAGAGTGTGGTGCCTCAGCAGTTCCCAGAGTTGCAAATGGAGTGTAAGTGGTACAGCTGGCAAAGGTGACTACGTTCTTGTTCTCCTGCAATTGCATTCCTGGACANAAGAACTCTTGGATGTGAACACCAGAAGAGAGGCCCGTGAATATTCAAAGAAGCGTTACCGGGAAGCAGAAGCCTGAAGGGGAATGAATAAAGGATGGTAGCTTCATCATTTCAGCATTTCTTGGTGGTGAAAACGAGCAAACTGCAGAGGGGTGAATTTCTGACCCAGTGTTGAAAGAGAAAAGGCAAATGGATGCATTTATATAAAGCTTACAGGAAGATATGAACCTCAGCAATGCACAGATTAGGGGTTCATAAATATAGCAGCTATAGTTACATAGCAGTCCCTCATCCTCAGATGATCTGTCTGGGACTTCTAGGGAATGCCTGAAATCACAGATAGTTTCAACCCTGTATGTGATGTTTTTCCTATACATGCTTAAGAGAAAGCTTAATTTATAATGNAGACACAGTAAGTTACAAAGAGTGGCTAAGAATAAAGGGCTGGCAGTGATGTTCAACAGGAAAACTTACGTTTAGCATTTATGAAGTCCTGGATTCAATCACCTACACAGAAAAGAAGCAAACAAAAAACCTAATGAAATAGAGCAGGTTGGGGGTGGGGCTCATGCCTGTAATCCCAGCACCTGTGAGGCTGAGGTAGAAGGTTTGCCAAGGGCTAGAGGCCAGTCTGAGCTACATAGTGAGTTCCAGGCCAGCCTGAGATACAGGGAGAAAAGGGGGGAGGGGGAGTGGGAATGGATAGAGACACAACTGTAATCACACACTGTGATAAAATTGCCAGCTATAGGGCCTTTGTGCTTTGGAGCCATTAAAAAAATAGGGATGACGTAAAAACAAGAACTGTGATACCACACAGCTTATCTGGGAACAGAGATGGCTACATGACTAGCACACAGAAGCTACACCTGGATACGTAACACAGGACAGGAGATGATTCAGGTCCTGGGCAGGATGGCATAAAAGATCATTATACTACTCAGAATAACATGTGATTTTAAATGGATGAGTTCCTTGTTTCTGGGATTTTTTTCCCATTAAGTATTTTTAGGTCAGAGTTGACCATGGGTAACTTAAATTGTGGAAAACAAAATCTTGGNGAAGAGAGACTCCTGTAAACACAAAATTGAAGACTGTGTTTATTTACTTTAATGGAAAGGAAGGCATTATGATGAGGGAGGGGCCGAAGGGTTTCAAAGGTATTTCACAATATCCTAGATCTGAANCTGAGAGGTTGGGAGCTGAGGGTGTAGTTCAATGACTGAGATCTTGTCTGCAGGCCCAAGCCTCGGCACCATAAAAATAAAAATGGCCCATAAAGGGGTGCTCACTTTATGATTCCTTATTTACACATATGTTTAAAATGTCTGCATATGATGGTCACTTCCTTCAAGGAAAATCCATCAAGGCAAAGCCTGTTGTGACTGGGAAGCCCCTGACCAAGGGCAGGGTTTTCTGCCATTTCCCAGCCAGAGATAAGGAAGAGGTCACCCCTCTTCTTCCCTCCCTTGAGGTTCTGAGGCACCCCACAACAAACATCCAGGCTCTGGAATCCCCCTAAACACAAGACTCATAGGGCATCTTTTCCAGGGAGGCTAGAGTGGAAATCTGGGGGATCCCCAGCCCCGACCAGCTGACCTGGACACCCTGACATTTCAGTTCTGGCCCCATTTTCTATCTCCACTGAGCAGCCACTGTGCCTTTGGCACTGCTAGAGAAACAAAGAAATTGAAGCAACAACATCCACATCCTAAAGACCCCAGGCCAGTGGTCCCCGGCTTTTGGTTATTGAAGTGCTTGCCAATGTCTTAATTTGTGACTTAAGAACATAAGAAGCCAGAGTGGTGCATGCCTCAGGAGGATATGAGTTCAAGGTCAGCCCACACTACAAGGAGACCTTGTCTTAAAAGGCATGAGAAAACAATTAGCACACGAAGGCTATGTAAATACTAAAATAGCAACTTGGAGGCATGCATGCTTTGGAANGAAGGAGAGCCCTTTCCCCTTCTCTGCATTAGCTCTGGGATCCCCAAGCATCTGTGGTACTGGTGCCTCAGCAGAGCACAGCCAATGAGCTAGGGTCACAAACAGCCATTTGGGAGGACATCCTCAGGGGAGGACTGGCACCAGACCACACAGTGTGTGTACCCCACTAACCAGTGGCAGCTGGCTCCCCGTGGTGTGCCACATAGGGCGGCTCACCCTTTCTCTAAGCAGCTATGGCATTCACACACTTTCCCCCAGGGGCTTCAAGTTGAAACACCTGCCTGTCACCCAGGGGAGGCATACCTCTCCTGAACTCAAAGCAAAGGGCTAGGCAAGGCCACTTGCTGGCACTGGAGTCAGGCGGGGTCCTGAGATGGGCAGGCTCCTCAGAGCCTCAGCCTCAGCCTCTGGCTGGAAAAACCAAGCAGACTGGAGTCAGGGGACCTGTGTCCTAGTCCCATGCAACCTTGAGCAAGTCACTTTCCTTCTGAATGCTTCCACACATTGACTGCAACACTCTGTGCCAATGCCATAGGGACACCGAAGTCCAGCCTGTTCTGCCTTGGTCTCAGGGTCTAGGGCCACAAGCCAGCTNGGGCATATATCCTTGGGAATAAAGAATCCCCTGCCCCTCCTTGCAGCACAGGCCCCGTAGGCTGGCAAACGTTTTGAGGAAAGAGAACCCTGAGGGGGTCAGCAGAGGAAGCTGCCGTCTGCACTGGTCCCAGAGACCTGTCTCAGACTTCAGCAGCTTGGTCACCCACCTGGAACAAAACTACCCCCATGGCTGCCCAGCCCAGAGCCCTGTGGGGGGTGTGACTCACTTCGCGGGGGGCCATTGTGGCTAACGTTTAACCTGGCCCCTCCTTCAGAGTGACACTTTAGCCCCAGAAGCTCTGAGCACAGGTTTGCCCTGAGAGCACCAGTCACTGAATGAGATTCAGACACACCACTGGGCTTGGGGCCCTGGGACCAGTGGGGACAGGACACCTCATGAGAGAAAGGGAAGACACCAGCTGGCCTCCTGAGAACTCAAAGACAGGCAGGGTGGTAGCAGGTGGCATCCTGCCCTGGTTGTTCCTAACCAGGAGGGAAGAACATCCTGCCATCTCCAGCTGCAGAGAGAGGCATGCTCACACAGCTGTTGTGGGTTTGTTCACACCAGGCATTTCCCAAGAAGGTCCTGGGCTTCCACCCTTAACCTAGGTCCAATTATTTGAAGAAGACCTCCCCTTTGCCCATGTGGGTCTATCTTGCCTCTCACATAATGGCTTCCACTTTTGGTAGGGATATGGGAACTCCATGGTATACAGGTAGGACCCTAGTGGAGTCCCTCCTAGACAGTTGAAGCAAGACTGATCCTAGGAAAGAGTAACCCCCAAGGCAAGTGGGATTGGGGTCCCCTCTGAAGCCCACAGCCGTCAATCTCTGGCCCTTATACGCTAGTGTCCTAAACCCTCCAGGGCTCNNTTCCTAGAGGTCTACCTCAAAGCTTTTCAGAGAACGTGTGACAAATTCTGATAAAGCATTTGGCATGGTGTATTTGTCATTGTTATTACTGGAAATAGTGCCATGGGGATAGTGAATGAGAGTCTGGATGCTGGCAAACCTCCTCAGTTAAGTTCTACCCCGCTCCCTGCTTTGTGACTATGGGAAGTCATTAGACTCTGTAACTCAGTGCCTCCCTGTGGCATGGGGATGGGGACAGTGCTGTCTCACAGGGCTGATGTGAAGGTTAAATGACTACAGTGTCTATCTAATGCAGTGCCTGGCACATGGTCACATGCCTTGTGTGGGAGCTGCCAATCAATGGGAAGCCCCAAGGCACACTTCTGCTTATAGCCATATCCAGTCATGTGGACTGTGGACCTCCACGCAGGGTTAGGACTCTATAGATACATTTCACACCCCAGGCTNTAACAAAGACCCTTTCCAGAGTTCCCCCATTGCTGAGGCCCATCTTCTCCTTGCCATGCAAGGGTTCAGTCTTCCCCAGATAAGTGTGGGTATCTGTCAGAGCACTAGTCCATCCTCAACGAGATGGCTCAGGGCACCGGAAGTAGAAGAATGGGGCTGGTGACCTTCTGGAGTTCTCTGCATGGGTCCTCTGCCCTTTCCCAGAGGGCCACAGGCTTGGGTGTGTTGGGAGCCCCACCCCCACCTCCCAGCAGCCCTCTGTATACTGTGTTTGCTTTGAGTCAAGATTGGGCCTGGTCTCCCTCCTCTATAGGGCAGGGTGGAGACCCCAATCTGTCAAAGCCCTAGGTTAATGGTCTACTGGCAGACTGAGATTTGCCTCAGGAACTTAAGGCCAGGTTCTATCAAAGAGCTGGGAAGAGACAAAACATTGAGACATGCTTTGGAGCCAGGCCAGCTGGGAGGAGCCCTTGAGGCAGGGAAGGGTGGGTTTCTTGGCTGCCCAGGCACGAAGCCTCACCCTATGCTCTGTGGCATGAACCAGCCCTGTCAGGTTCCCCAGTGCGCTCTCTCTCTCTCTCTCTCTCTCTCTCTCTCTCTCTCTCTCTCTCTGTTTGTGTGTATGACTGGGTGTATCTATGACTACAGGCATGCATGCACAGTAAGTGTGCTCTTTGCACACCCCTCACTCTTTGCCTACTGATGTGTTTGTAGCAAAAGCCCTATGCTAGGTGCTGCCTTTCCTAATGCACTCCAAGTTGCTAGTCCCCACTGCCACAGGCAGGCTGAACATGCTTGCCCCAGACTGTGCCCCAGGAGGTAACAACACTGCACTTTGTACCAGCCATTGGCGTTCATGACAGATAATACCTGGAAATCAGAGGGTAGAGCTGGATATCTCCAGGGGCAGGTGAAAGGGACTGTCCAGACAGCTCAGCCTCTGTGGGGGCTAGACCTGAGGACCAGTTACTTCCCTGTAGGCTCAGCTCAGGAACTGCCATCGACACCGCCCTAAAAGCCAAGTTCCACTCTGGCCCAGAATCTTGCTCTTTGTTCCTTTAAGGGGGGAGGTGGGGTGGGGTAACAACTCAAGGACCCAGGACTGTCCCCACTCCCTCATTATACCTACCCTTCTCAATCAGAGGGTTTAAGCCCCTCTCAGGTTTTGGGCCCAAACATTAGCGAGATAGAAAAAGGAAGAACTGACTCAAAGGTCAGACCACTGGCAGGACCATCTTGGAGAAAGAATGAGTCTTGGGAATGTTTGACTGGGAGTGGGGGGAGAGACTGGGGTCCCTGACACACTCTTGCCCTCTGGGAAGGGACAGAGAGTCCATGCAGAGGACTCAGGAAATGTTCCTCCTTCTCCCTCCCACGCCTCCAGTGAGAGAGGAAGTAATTTGGAGCAGAGAGCAAGGACTTAGGACCTGAGCAGCCAGGCACAGAGATGAGGGAGGGAGTCTCCTGGTGGCCAGACATAGAACTGCAGTATGTCCCTCCTCAGAGGCCAGAGTGCAAGGCCAGAAGAGAGGTAGAAAGTCCCTTGCCCTCTTGGCCCACAACAGTTAGGTATATGTGAAGGCACCAGATAGTCCCTGTTTGTGGCGGCTAGGGAAATCNGACAGGGTATGCTACAAATGGGACGCCCTTCTGATCCCTAGAGTCTAGGGTAGGACGCATCTGTTGTCAGAGATCCTGGCTTTGGTGAGCTGAGATTCCTGGATGGTGAGAGTGTGTGATGTCACTGTGACGTGGAAGAAAGATTCCTTGGGGCACATTAGCAGGCAACCACCAAATCCTTAGCCTTCCGTTCCGATCCTGAGCTCCTCACTCAATCCCTCTTCGCAGACCCCTTTTCCTCACTTCCTTCTGAGCACTAACAACAGAGCTACAGAAACCCCCAGGAACCTGGATTTTTAATGGAGAGTTGTGATGCCTGTGGACACTGCAGGTAGTGACAGAAATGGAGGGTAGCAATCTGGGGCTGGGGCTGTAGGGAGGGTGTTCTCTCTGCCTCCCTCCTCAGCCTATAGCCCCTTGGCATGGTTGGGTAACACAAGCGTGCCTCGTGAGTTGAGTTCTCAGCCACTGGCATCTCTCTTCTCCTCTGTATGCCATTTCATCCTGGCTCCAAAGGTGGCCATATAGGCTGGAGGGAGGAAGGCCATAGCAGGGATGCTCCAGGCGTCGGCAGAAAGATAAGTGAGTAGGGCTGGAGGAAAGGGCCCAAAGCACGATCCCAGAGTGCCATACAGCAAGGCAACCTGTAAGGACAGAGCAGAGACGCTATCAAATAGATCCTAGTGATGTGTGCTGTTTAGGCGTCACTGATTGACACACAGCACACACATCCCCCACGGTCCCTGGGGCTTCTTCCTTGCACCACCCATGAGACTCCTCAGTTGCTCTGCCCAGAACCTGAGCTCCCTCTCTCTACACACTTCCCAAGCTCCTTGGCTCTAGCCTGCCCTCCTCATCTTCTGGCATCTTCCAGGACTGGTTTGCTCCCACAGCTGACCTTTGCACCCTCAGCCCTTCCCCTTCATTTGTGAACCCTCTCCTATCACTAGCTAAGATCTGCTCTGGGGAGAAAGCCTTGCCTGCTCTGTGAGGCCTGCAGACTGGCCTATTACACCTCCTTTCTGTGCTCCCACCACAGGGCTTTTATGGCTCAATTCTACCTCTTTGTTCCTCCAGCTATTTCTCTGGAGGAGCCACGATTAGCTTCTCTGAACTGGTGTCCCCACTGGGAGCAGTGACTGGGGTGCTTCTTTGAGGGTATAGAAGTAAAGGATGTCACCAAGTAGCACGTGCAAGACCTGAGATTCTTGGACCCTGGGGATCATCTAACCTTGTCTTCTCAGACTCTGGCCTGCCTCAGGATCTCCTAGGGTCCCCCAGCCCCACAGTTTCCAGTTCAACCATTTGCAACCAGGAACACATGGAGGTTGCCAGTCCCAGGACCACCGATCTGGTACAAGCCCNGGTTTTATAGATGAGGGGACCTGACACAGACGTGTTTGAAGGTACTAGAGTAGGCCTGAGCTCAAGGGAGCTGACTCCTGAGAGTTCTCTTGCACGTTGCCTCAGCCTCTCATCCCTTACTTATCCTGAGTACCCTGGGGACTCTGAGGGACCCCAAAGACAAGCACCCCTAGGCACCTCTACTGTGAGGTCGGGGACTTGGCAGCATCGAACATCTTCTTGCGGCCTTCCATGCCAGACATTGCCTCCACATTCTTCCTCCAGTCTCCCACCTCTACTGGCCGCTCCTGTGGGAAATCCACAGACACATCAGAAACTCACCAGGCTGGAGGGTCAACAAAGGCCCCCTGAGCTCAAGAGACAAGGGTGGAAGGAAATCCACCTCTTCAGAGAGACAGGAAATCCCGATGTTCCTGCCCAGCATGTGATGGAAGATGCCTTAGCTGGGACAGGGACACAGGTTAAGCTGAGGCTCCACAGAGAGTATGAGGCTACATGGATGGGAGGTTCTAGGTGACTGTGAGGGGGACACAGAGCTGGTTTCCAGTGTATCACAGGCTATCCTCACCTCTGAGCCCCACAACACCCTCCTGTGTGACATGCTCCAAGAAGCATCCCCTGATTCATTTGACCTGTTTTCATTTTGTCAACGTACTGATGAGCCTGTTTATCAGGCTTCCTGGGCCAGAGATTGCTGTCTCTCACTCGGTTCTCACAGTCCTGTCAGCCCTGGGCATATACTGTGAGGCCAGCAAACTTGAAGTTGTTGTTTGCTAGTCAAGTAACTGAACTCAGTTCTCCGATTTCTACACACTCATGTTCCTACAGCCACAATGAGAAGCCATGGTGACAGGGGCAATGGTTGCCCTTTAATTAACACTGGGAGCAAGTGTTTTGCTTTATTCGTCCATCAGTCTTTCTCGTGCCCAGTCTTCACCTCAGATTGGAAGCAACCAGTCTCCACTCTTCTGACACTGACCTCGTAGGGGGTTCTAGAATATTCTGGATCACAGACTAACTAGAGTGCCTCAGGCTATGTGAGAAGTGACAGTTAAAGGCTACTAGGCAGGACGAGAAAGTGTCTGCAGAGAGTGGCCCTCACCTTCTCTGTGTCTTCTTTCTTCACAGACTTGAGGTTGGCCCGTAGATCCATGGATACCTTGTGCTTGGAGCCCAGTAGGGCTCGGAGCATGGCGTCAGCTGAGACACGGACCCGGCGCAGGGGTGGACGTTTGAACTTCCCACGGAGGTCCAGCACCTTCAGCTTCAGGTCCTTAATCTGTAGGAGGGAAGGAGCAAGGCTCTATGGAGGGGACGCTAGACCCGGACCTCTCTTCCTGGGGATCCAACCACTGAGCTTCCAGNTAGAGCCATCCCCCAAGTCTCCCAGGCTCCAGGCTAGACTCTCTGAGGTGCTCAGAACCACCCATCCCTTTCCAAACAGTCACCANGAACTTTTACAGATTAAGCCCAGTAGTTAACCTCACCCCCTCCCATTCACCAAGCCTTAAATAAACAAAAAGCCACTCAGCCATCATTCACATTTGGAAGCCTTGTGTGGAGTGTGAACTGATTTTCCCTCCATCCTTGCTCTTGCTGCTCAGGCCCTGCCCAGGGTCCTGCAGGGCAGCTGAGCCTAGATTGACCCAGCAGGTAAAAAAGCCCTAAATCCTACCCTCTGGGAATCCCAGGGTGTGGTCTAAGAGGAAGTTCTCTGGAGCTTAATGACATCACACATCAGCGTCCTGGCAAGTGGAAGTAGGTAGGAAAGGGCCTGCTCACCTTGGGTGAATGTTCAGAAGCAGCCCACCTGCACAGGAAGTCCTGCCTTTCCCCATTCTTCTCTACTGGCTGACCCTAATGTTCTCACACCCCATGCTGATGGAGCACCCAAGTATAGGAGTGCATGCAGACTAGGACCCCCATTTTGTGACTTGAGCCAAGCAAGCTCTTAGCCTTTGTGTGTCTTGGTGTCCTCATTTGTCAGGGTNGGGTAATAGTCCCCACGTCACCCACAGGCACNTAGGGAGGATCAAAGGGTTGCAACACACATGAAAGCCCTTCACAGAGGTAAGATGTCATTAACAGACAACTGATTACTTGTGTGGGTGAGCGCAGACAGGAACTTCTGAAGAGCTCACATGGCAGGTGGGGAGGAANTTTGCTCTCTTCTTGTGACTATCCTTCCTGCCCATCTCCCAGCCTAGGGTGGAAAACTAAAGCTTCATGCTGAGAGGCTGCCTCCAAGGCCCCATAGAAAGAGGTGGGCCATAGGATGCCCACCCTGCCCCGCACAGACCCAGCCTCCTCCCCACCCTCCCTAGGGCTTACCTCCCTCGTGTTGTGGAGGCATTTGGCCTCAATATCATATCGTTCCTCATCCACCACCTCCACCTTGGCATGTAGCTCTCGGCACAAGTCCTGAGGGAGTAGATTGATGAGAGTGGAGGAGAGGGGAAGGGCCGCCAGCTCCAACCTCCCTTTTCTGTCCCCACACTCAGTATGCTTGGCACTATGGCCCATTGCTCTGGCAGAACTGTAGTCCCAACAGGAGCTGCTGGAGGGTCGATCAGAGTGACACCTCAGAGCATAAGCCTTTGCTCTCCTTTCTGCTCTGTGTGTGCTTTCTTTTTCTAGCTTTTTTAAAAATGTTAACTTACTTTTTTTTTATCCTGTCAGTGTGTAGCCCAGGCTGGCCCGAAAGTCCTATCATTGAGGGTGTCATGGCACTAATTCACAATCCTCACACATATGAATCCACAGAAACTGAGACAGGACACACAAGACCTACACAGTTCAAACCAGANGAAATCCCAGCACTGAGAAGAAATAGACTCAAAGCCCTACCCCTAACCAAGAAGCTATTTGTGATGGATGGCTGTTGGGGACAGAAAATCAGTTTTCGCCATTGGAGTGTTACTGGGTATACCAGCCCCACGCCCAGAGTAGATGGATTCCATGTTTCCAT
>LZPO01075880.1:121382-140265 GCA_001675575.1 Neotoma lepida
TCACAGACAGTTCTCTTCTCTGCCTTTGAAGATCCCTACTCCTCAGAGCTTAACACAGGAGAGTTCCTTCACCTGTGAGCTCCCTGCTGTCAGCGAAACTGTGGCTTACATCGTTCATGTATGCATTCACTCACACAGAAGAAGTAATCTATCTGGTATCGGCTAGCACATGCTTTGACTCCCATCGTGACTAAGTTGACTCCCTCACTTTTTAACTGCTGTGTGACTCTGAATAATCTTTGCTTCTCTGGGTCTTGGTTTCTTAACGTAAGACAAGTACCTCTCTCATCAAGTACTACAATGTTAGAAGACTTGGCGCTGTAGATAGCTGCAGCTCTTGGACCAATCCAGGGTAAACATATGCACTGCTTGCCATTATTATTATTGAGTCTACCAGGTGCCAGGTAATCTGGGACACCAGGAATACACAAATGACACATCCAAGAACTAATCAGTCGAGTGGCACAGGGAGACATATAAACCAGCAATTGCGTGCAGTGTGACTAATGAAGAAGGTATGGCCACACAGCAGGGAGAGTGGTTACTCAGGCTAGCCTGTAGGCAGGGCAGTCATGGGGAGGCATCCCAGAGCATGAAAGCTCAGAGCCATGGTACCAAAATGTGTGGGAGGAGCTGGAGGAAATGGCTTATAGTGTGTGGTGACCTTCACTGGTACTGGAATGGGGACAGTTACCTGTAGGAACCTGGATATGCAAACAAGAGTGTAAGGAGAGGGCACTATCAGGAAGGGGGCTTCTCCCAAGGCAGGGGACAAGCAGCTGGTGGTACTGGTGGAAGAATCAATTGCATTTTATATAGATCACTCTGGTGGACTGTGGTGGGCAAATGGGAACAGAAGACCGCAGGAGCACAAGTCAGAGATTTCTGTACAGCCTCAGGGCAGCCTGGCATCCAGCCTGGCATTCTTGCTAGGGTCCTTGGATCCTGGCCCTGGTGGGACAGCTGCCCATGTTGCCTTATCATGGGCTGCAGATTTCCAGCTGACAGCCTCTCATGCCCTGCCAATCTATCCTCTCTCCTTTCTCTACAGTTCCGGCTCTGGACTCTCTCTGGCTCTTCCCACCTTCTCCGTTCTTCCCCCGGAACAGGCTCACTCTTGCCAAAGCCTCAACTCCCAACCCAGCTCTCCCAGACCAGAACAAGCCTATCCCTTCTCCCCTCAGCCTCCCAACCCCACCTCATCGGACTCCAGTTGTTCGGCTGAGACTTGCCCTGTCTCATTTTCCCATTGATGACTCATGGATCAGGCGGGGTGAGGCCCCAGCTGCCAGAGCAGGGGGAGAGTTGGTGGCAACAGCCCCTCCCTGGCCTCATAGTGTCCTCAGGTCCAGCTGAGCAGTTTTCTCTCTCCTGAGAGTCTGCTGGCACTGTGAAGGCCTGCCTCTGTCACCAAAGGGGCTTTTACCCTACAGCAGTCCAGCAAGCATTCTAAGCATTTGCTCCTTCCTGGAAATTCAGAGCAGAAAGGGCACCCTAGAACTCAGAAAGCAGAGCAACCCCTTCCCCGCCAAAGAGACCAAAACTCCCCTAAAAGGTCACTATCTTTTGAAATAGTGAATTGCTATCTTTTGAATGGCTCCTGTTCTGAGACCGCCAGACCTCTCCACAGTGAGGGTTCTTGAGAACCCAGGGCTCTTGGAATATTGCTAAAGATCCATTCTGTTATAACAGTCTCCATCTACACACATGTGCCAGGAGCCTGCTAAGTGCCAGGTCCACAAGAGGGTCTCCAAGGGTGTATCTCAGAGGGTTTGAGACTCACCTAGCAAAAGGACACACCAAAGCTGGCTTTGGGCAAGAACCCAAGCACACTTGGAACCAAGTTTGAGCATCCTTCAGAAGCCAGAGCCTGCCTCCATCCCCCAAGCACCTGCCCTCTGCCCTTGTCTCTCAGCATTGCCCATGTCCCCCTGCTGCCCTTTGCAGCACAATGATCCCTCTCAGCTCTGCTGAGGTCAACATGAAGCAGCAAGGAAATATTGCCTGGTGCTTCAAGGCTTCCTGTGGTCAGCGCTGCTGGCACCGGCTGCTATTGGTTTGTCTTCCACTAAACTCTGGCCTCCCAGGGTAGGGATTGGGTCGTGTTTTTAATCCCTCCACATCCACTGGAGAGCAGTGTAGTACCTGGTCCAGCAGGCATTATTTGGTGAATGATCGCACCTTGATCCCAACCTCATCCACTCCCAAACCTTCCTTCCTCCATTNCTTCAAGCCTGAATCTCTACTCCCAGCAATTCCTGGGCTTGATTGGAATAGTCTGGAAATGTGCTGTTTCATAAGGACGGGGAAGCTAACCCTTTCCCACTAACAGCTACATCAAGGCAAGGGTGGCGACATCCTCTCCTTTCCTGAAGCGTGAAAGTGCTGACTCCATCCCCCACAGAAGACATCAACTGATCACAGCACCCTGGATTAGACCTAGCCTGTGTAGCATTGATCTAGGTTGGCATGGAAGGTGATACTTTTTGACCTGGTGGGATTAAGCTATCTGTAGGGTGGTGTAGACTAATGAGATCATGAAAAGGACTGTTGTTAAATGTTCCTTTGTAAATCATACATTCATATTCCATTGNGAGATGTAGTTCTCCTCCCACATAGGAGGTANGTCTGAGGCCTGAGGGACATGGACAGGAGAAGGGACATTTTGATTAGGAAACAAGAGAAATATGAAGGAGTGAAACATGAGAAGAACAAAGAGGTTATTGAAGAGATTTCAAATTCTTGAGGGGTTTNCTTGGCCTCACTGTTCCTTCCAGAGACTCTGAAGCAGGCCATCGCTCTGCATCAGGGAGGGAGAAACTGGCTGGNTATACTGGGAAGGGCCACAGGGGTCAGGAGCAGGTTCTGTCTAACTCAAGGCCGTGATTCCTCTGCATCTTCACATGGAGAAATGATTCCCTAATGCTAGCCACTAAGGAAGGCTTCCTCTATAAATGTGTGCATTTGTGTAAATAACAAGGAGAGAAGCCAACCCAGCAATCAGAGCCGCTTCCCGGGTTAGCNGGNGCTAAGTAACCTTCTACAAAAGCAACATCCGCAGGACTGTGACATTCTTCAGGCACACNGAGGCTCTTTCTTCCTAAGGCCAATGAGGCCATGTCTACTGGGGGTACAGTGCATGCACCCCNCAAGGTATATATTTCGGAGGACCTATAGGTTGGGGAAGAAGTAGAAAGATGCTCCAAGTGCTGTAGTTAAAAGAATTTCACTCAGCAGACAGTGTGGTTACTACCCACAGACTGGGCATCTTCATTCTGGAATAGGCATGAAATGGTAATGGCCAAACCCTTACCCCACCCCCACCACCTCCACCCCNATCTCCTCCAAAGTGAGGAGAGGGCAAGAGAGGTGAGGGAAGAAGTGTGCAAAGAGAGAGGGGGGGTCCCAAAAGGACCTAAGCAGCAAGAGACCCCCAGGCACAGGCCTCATGCCCAGCAGATCCCCATCTGCAAGCTAAGTCCAGCAGTTGTCCTAAGGTAGGGTGGCCATCTTCTGGATCCCAGGCTGGCCTCCTGAGTTCCGAGGTGCTGGCTTAGCACCCCATGAGGAACTGCCCTCCTTTGGGCATGTCTCCAGGCCCTGGGGCCAAACAGCAGTCTGTAGAACCTGGAACCAAGGGCAGGATCAGTGGGAGGGGCCTTGATGCCAAGCAAGCCCCACGTGCTCCATCATGACACATGAGGCCAGGCCTGTGGCTCGAAGGCCTGAGCTGGGTATAATAGTCTCAGTGTCCAGGAACTGAATCTTCATCCTCAGCCCCTCATTGGCTTCTGCTCTCCGCCCCTGGCCAGTTGGCTCCTTCCATGATGATATGCTTCTTCCACATGCTAATAGCTTCTGCTGCATCACATGTAGTCAGGCCTCAACCAACCAGAGTGGGCAGAGAAACTGGAGAGAAAGGACAGTGGTTAGGACACGGGCAACAGCTGATTGACCAGGAACGGTGTGCTTCACACCAGGGCTTCCCAGTCTTTTCTACAGCAGAACAAATGAAAATAATGTAGCCACTCCTGTGACCCACAGGAAATAGTTTCCAGGACATGCCACGGACACTAACTAAAATCTGGAAACTTCTTTCTAGAGCAGGGTGTAGTTTTTGCATATAACCTACGCACACCTCCCATATGCTTGACATCATCTCTGTATTATTTTTAATATCTAACACAATGTAATGTTATATATATATTTGGTACACTGTATTGTTTGGGAAATATTAACAAGAAAAAAAGTCTGTAAAAAAAAGGTCTGTTTTTTTTTCCCAACTACTTTTGACCAGGGATTGGCTGAATCCACAGAGGAGGAACAGGTAGATACAGAGGGCCGATAACACACTGTGGCCCATGGAAACTGCTTCCTCCAGCCCCACTCTGAGTCCTAAGGGGTCAAGGTGGACCCATTCTCAGCCCAGCAGGTTTACTTTATATCCAGCTTCACTACAACGTGTGGGGGAGTCAGTGAACAGGAATCTCAAAGGGCCTGGAGCATTAGCTGGGCCCCCAGCCTCAGCTGAACCCTGCTTGCTGGTACAAANAAGGAAAGGGAGGTGGATGAGGTACTGTGTGAGGTGTAGTTGGGTCCAGAGGGACAAAGGCTTCCATGGGAGAAGTTAAGGCCAGAGTTATATAAATCCCTCCTTGACCCAGCTCAGGTTCCCATGGGGAGGGAGTGGTATTTGGGGAAGAGGGCAAGAAGGCTAAGTGCCATGGCTTCTAAGTTCTATTCCTGGTTCCTCCCTTGGGCCATTCTAACCACAAACCAACCCTTCAACCTTCTGTCTTACTGCTCAAGGAGGACTAAGACATCACAAATAATTCATGGCCCCATCCTGTTTTCAGCCATCCACCCCCTCTTCCAGCTGCATCTCCTCTGGCCCATCATCAGACCTTGGCCAACACACTCATGGATAGGCAGATAGACAGGCCCATCATTCCTGGAACTCATGGCCTGGCTACAGTCCACCTCACACATCCCTTGCTCCCTTGCTCTCCCAATAGCTCAGCCCCAGAGCCNCAAAGCCACAGTCAAGAATGAGTCGTTGAGTGGTTGGCTCAGTCCAGCCCTCCACTGAGGTCCCACGTGGGGAGCTGGGACGCCATGATTTTGTGCCCAAGCCCTTATAACTCCTTCTATAACTACAAGATGGTGAGTCTTCACCTCAGTTCAACGCTTAAATTCTCTGACATGCATTCATTCTGGAAGAGAGTCATGTAATGCAGGAGCCCTATGTTGGGTTAAAGTAGAAGCCCACAGGCCCACCACATGAGTGTTCAACCAGTCTCTGAACTGGGCTCTTCCTCCCAGGACCCCTGTCTTCCTCTCAGATATTTGGGCCACCCACATTAAGGACTCTCTTGCCTGGCACCCTAGGGGAAAAGCCAGCTCTGCTCATTTGGCCAGGGGCCCAGGCTTCCCAAACACACTGTCTTGGGATCCTACCCTCTGTTGGCCCCAGCAACCTTCCCTAGGGCTGTCCAGCTTTGGGGTAGAAAACAAAGCCCCTGGTTTTCTATAGAGGATAGAAGAAGCAGGAGAAGAGAGAGGGTTCGGTGCTCTGGGGCTTACCTGACATGTCCTCTGGGCACGGAGGTGGGGGTGGGGGCATGTCAATAAAATACCTCGTGGTTTAGGACACGAGGGTCCCAGTCCCAAGACTCTGCCGGGCCCGCACAGTCTGGATGGCCTGTTGATTCTTGAACTTGACCAGGCCCAGGGTGATCTGAGCGTTCCAGCCGGGGTCTTCGAGGGGGCAGCGGAAGTCGATCTCACCCCCGCCCTCGGTCACTAGCGTGAAGTAGATGTGGCGCCCGGTGCTCTCCACGCACTCCACGGCTTTGATGCGGGCGAAGCTGAGCTCCTTGGGCCGGCCGCCCGTGCCCTTGGCCTCGAAGAGCTGCAGCCCGCGCTCGGTGAGCACGCAGCGTTTCCGCTTCCACAGCTGCAGCAGCCCGCCGCTGCGCTTCTCCAGCACGCCCTCCTTCAGCACGGTCGCCGCCGCCGTCATGGGCGCCCCGAGGTTCCCACAGCGCTGGTGGCTGCGGCGGGCGCGGCGGTCCCCGGCTTTTCAGCGCCGGCTTCTCGTGCCCTGGGCTGGCTGGCTGGCCTTGCTCCCTGTCCAGCCGAAGCCCGCGGCCCGGGGCGCCTTGCAAGATGCTTGAGGATGCTGCTCGCTCGCCGCCCACTCGGGACCCTGCGCACCGGCCCCACCGCCCCGAGCCTCTGCTGGGTGCCCTGCGCCTCTCCGCCCGCACGCCCGCTCCCCTGGGCTCTGTCTGCGCGCTGGGCGGCTGCTGGCGGGATGTGCCCTTACATGTTCCGCCGCTCGCCTCCTGCGCCGCCCGCCCGCCCGCCGCGCATTCCTGCCCCGCTGGCCCTCCCCTCTGCGCCGCGCACCCGCCCGGACAGGGCCCCGGGGGGCGGGGCCACAGCGGGGCTCGAACACCCACCGCCGGCGCGGCCCCAGGAGGGGGCTGCTTACTCAACAGCCAGGCCTCTGGCCTGCTGTGGCCCTTTCTTAAATCACAACCTTCCACCCCTCCACCTACCCGCTCCCTTCCCTGGCCTCACACCCGGGATACAGGAGGAGAAGGGGGGAGGGAGTCTCCTAGAGGAGCGATGTCACTGCTAGCCAGGGGTTGGGCCTGCTTGGCGATAGCGCAGTGACACCATGGCACGGTGGGCGTCAAATACTCGCTGGATGTTTCTCAAACCGCGGGAGTCCTGGTCCCTAGCCTCTTCCAAAAGCCTCCACCATCAGCAGATGTCTGTCTGCTGGGCTCACAGGAGGCTGGCCACAGCTTGGACAATCTATCCTTGCACGTTTATCTGCTTCAGCCTAGGGTAGACACTAGAAAATAGCCAGTATGAAGTGGGGAGAGAGAAATCTTGACGGACCACTCACGACTTTACCATAGTGGGCAGTAGAGACAACNTGTGTGGGTTTGGGGTGTCCCAGAGATCTCTCCGAGCACCTGGAGGTGAGCAGCTCTCATCTGGAGGACCAGCCATGCTCACTCAGCCTTGTGGCTTCTCTACAGATTCCACCCCGAGAATGGGCTTCTTCCTGGACTCTAAGCTGAGGGGAGACAGGCTTCTCTCAGTTGGCTTCAAACCTCTCTTCCTTGATTGCAATCTCTCCCACCTAGACAATGGCTCTAACCTTTCATGTTTTCATCTATCAAATAAGATAACTAAATGACCCTGATCTAGTAGGACTGTGGTGAAGAATAAGTANGAGACCTTTTCTCTGACAATCTTTCAGCCATCTTCCTCNGTGGCTCTCCTAAGATCTCACCTGGCCCTCTTGGTCAACTCCTCCAGGCCAAAGGTCCTTAAATACCTATTCATGGACATGTTAATAATCAATATCTGGGGCTAATGATACATACTNATGACAGAAAGAAGACACCTTTGTACTCACGCCTCATGTTTCTATCCTCAGTGAGAAGCTAACCTCACAGGGAGGGTCCAGTTGTGAGCCAGGAGGTACCCTCCCCTGCAGAACCAAACCAGGTGTGGAGGGAAACAGCTGTCAGCTTCCCACCTGTAGCCCTGTATGCGGAGTGCATGTACACCGTGTCTGTCTGCCCCTCCCTCCGTCCTTCTCCCTCTCCCTCAGCTCCCAACCTCCAGAATGCCACTTCAGGAGAGAGAATAGACAGTGCCTTCGGGACCCCTATCTGCCAGCCATGCCTTGCTGTGGCTTTTTCCCACCCTTCTTTTGGGGTCCCCTGAGTTCACCAACCTGGCAGAATCCTGCCTTGGCCCAACCTTCTTTCCTTTAGGAAATGGGTGGTGATGAGGGCAGACATGGTGGTGTCTTCATTCTGTCCCATCTCTCAACACCTCCTCCTCTTTCATTCATGCTTTCTGTAGCTACTGGATCATTCTCGAGACTTAAAACTTACAGAGGCTTCTCCCGTGTTTTAAATTCTCNTGAGAGATAGTTGATATTGTTTTGCTCACTTTTTCTCAGGAGGAAGAAAAAAAAAGACAGAAAAGTCAAATAACTTAAATGGGATCTGCAGTTTTGTAAACAGTCTAGGATGCAAATGTATGATGGCTCACAGGACCCGGAATCTGCTGATGACATCACACTGCCTCTCCATAAACACTGAGCCCTCTTAACGAATGACATGGCACCCACACTTTTTACTTGCTGGCTGGAGGACTGTAGGCTTCTAGACTGTGGAGGAAGGAAGGGAAAGGGCAGCAACACTGGGTAGCAAGACAGTGGGCATAGGAGGAAACTCAGTGGGGCATACTCTCCTGCTGGGAGGGTCTCCGCCCACCAACACACGGTTCCCCGTACCGCCACCATCGTCCTAATGGCCTGAGTCTCTCAGTCCTGGGAACCCAGATGTACTGACCTGCAATCGTGTGGCCTCCTGGGGTTAGGAAAGAGAATTCAGTTGCCCTAGGGTTGGCATCTTTCCTGGACGCCCCACCTGAGGGGCACTCAGGTCCAGGTTGGATTAGTTCACTATTGGAGGAAGAAGTTTTGGAGAGCAGAGGGTACAGGGCATGCCTCGCTGTCAGGGTTCCTGAGACTTTGCCAGGAACAGGAACTACTGCTTGGCCTGCTCAAGCCACTGCCCGGGGGACAGGTTGAGCCCTGGGATTTTGACTGGACTCTTACTGGCTTGTGACTCCACATGGGACAGATGGACAGAATGTCCCCTGTAGCAACCCAGAGCTGCCACCTCCCTTTGCCCGCACCAGATAGAAAGCTGATCTACTCTGTCAGGCAAGCTGAGTCCAGCTGTTTGGGACTGACTCAAAATGCCTGGAAGGAGGGGGCAGGGAGTGAGCAGAGAATGGCTCTCTTAGTGAATGCCTCATTTTGCACACTGTAAGGGAAGGAGGGGATCGTGTGGAGAGGGTAGCCACAGCTGGGGGAAGAGCTACCAAATGAAACATAGATGGTTTTATTTTTTTAATGATTTATTTATTTTTCTTTTATGTGGATTGGTGTTTTGCCTACATGTATGTCTGTGTGAGGGTNTCAGATCCCCTGGAACTAGAGTTACAAACAGTTGTGAGCCTCCACGTGGGTGCTAGGAATTGAACCCAGGTCCTCTGGAAGAGCAGTCAGTGTTCTTAACAGCTGAGCCGTCTTTCTAGCCCCCATAGCTGGTTTTAAAAACAATTGTATTTATATTTTATGTGTATATATACATGTGTGTGTATGGGCATCTGTGAGGGCACCCATGGAAACCAGAAGAGGGTGTTCCATTCCCTGGAGCTCCTGGAGTTCCAGGCAGGAGTGAGCCATCTGACATGGGTGCTGGGAACCAAACTCAGGTCCTCTGAAAGAGCACAGTGCTCTTAATGGCTGAGCATTCTCTCCAACCCCAGAGCTACTGTGTCATACAATATTTACTTGAGTAAATTGTCAGGGAGTAAGACTTTGCTAGACAAAGCAACAACAGTGAAGGTAATTTTGTCAGCAGTGTAGAATNTGTAACGTGGCAGGGCGGTGCAGACCTGTAATAACTCACTTGGGAAGTGAAGGCAAAGGGATAAAATATTCAAGGTTGAGGTGGTAGTGGCGCACGCCTACAATACCAGCAGAGTCAGGCAGATCCCTGAGTTCGAGGCCAGCCTGGTCTACAGAGTGAGTTCCAGGACAGCCAGGGCTACACAGAGAAACCCTGTCTTGAAAAACCATAATAATAATAATAATAATAATAATAATAATAATAATAACAATAGAATTCAAGGTTGTTCTCAGCTACATAGTGAGTTCAAGGCGCATTTGGATATATGAGACCTGTCTAAAAGTAAATTTAAACAATCTTTCAAAAAAGCAATATATATTAACACNAAAATTTTTAAATTAACACAGGCATAATGGTCCACACCTATAATTCCAGGACTCTGGAGGCAGGAGGGCTACCACAAGTTTGAGGCTAGCCTGGTCTACATAGAAAGTTACAGCCAGGTTGTGCTACATAGTAAGACCCTGTCTCAAAAAGAAAAAAAAAATTAACTATGTAAAATGATGCAACTTCTTTGCTCAGGATCCACAAGAGCCTTCTCATCGCATAGAGTAAGGTTAATACTAGTGATGTCACCTGCCAGGCTACCCAGGACTGGTGATCTGAGGCCTGCTCTACCTTGCTGACCTCAATCTCCTTCCCATGACCTTTGCACTTTGCACTCTGATGGAAGGGAGCCCTCACCCCCTCACCACCTGGTTCTTCTTCACCTCCCTCAATTCTTTGTTCCAGTACTTTCTCTGTGAGATTTTGCCCTCAAGACCCTGCTTCAAACTTCCACTCACTTCNTAAAGACACATCATGTCCTCCTCTCTGCTTCGTTCCTGCATCGCCCTCTTNAGCTCTGTCTTTCCTATTTGTCTATTGTCCGTCTGTCCTCTATTAGAACATAGGCTTTATACCAGCGAGAGTTTGATATTTTCTTCACCCTCATAGCTCCAGCATCTAGAACGTCGCTTGGTTCACAGTACGGTCTTGATGAACATAAATGGCAAAATACAGCCAAAAAGTTGGGGGGTGAAACAGGGTAATGCTANCATGAGCTAGCGAACTAATTAAAGGAGGTCTACGTATACCACCTAAAATAGTAACGAAGCTAGATTTGGAAGCTGACATCTATAGTCCCGGCACAAATGGCTGAGGCAGGAGAATCAAGAGCTTCAGACCAGGTTGGACTATACAGTGGGCTCAAAGCTGCCCTGGACTACATAGTGACCACNTGTCTCATAAAGCCTAAACAAAGGCAAGCTGGGTGGTTCAGCCGGTAATGGCACTTGCTATCAAACCTGGCAGCCTGAGTCTGATCCCCATAATCCACACGATGGAAGAAGAGACTTGACTCCNCCAAGGTGTCCTCTAATGGCACACACCAGNGCATTCACACACCTCCCTCATTCCCTCACAAAATAAATAAATACAGAAATGTAAAGATTAAAGACTGAAACTCAGTAGTTAACAGCTCCTCTAAGAAAGGATTGGGAAATAGTATTTTTTTCTTTTAATTGCTCATCGTTCTATTGTACTTGAGGGTTTTGATCTTCTGCCCACATTGCTTCCTTTACAAATCTAGTCAAGTACTCAATACATCAACATTTATGCAGTTAAAAATGAGTTTGAGGGACTGGAGAGATGGCTCAGAAGTTAAGAGCACTTACTGTTCTTGCAGAGGACCCAGGTTCAGTTCCCAGCATCCACATGGTGTGGATCACAATCATCTATAACTCTGTTCCAGGGAACTCAACCCCTCTTCTGACCTCCACAGGCTCTGCACACATGTGCTACAGACATACACTTATGCACACACACACACACAAATACATAAAATTAAATAAATATTTTTAAATAAAACAAATAATAAGAGAGCTGACTAAAATTCATGGTTCATCAGGGACTATTTAAGTATTGGAAGCATAACATGGTGTGAAACATGGCCCCCACATGAACTAGCCCACTTCTGTTGCGTAGGTTAAATCTGGAAAGATCCACACTGCTGTGTAACTGATATGCTGGTGGGCTAACCTGAAGATGCTTGCCATTTGTTTTCCTTCGTTTAGTTTTTGGAGACACAGTCTCCCTATGTAGGCCAAGCTGGCATCACTCCTGAGATCCGCCTGTCTCAGCTGCCCTAGTGTCAAGACTGTAAGCACTATACCCAGCTTACATAGAAATCTCTCAATGGCTTGAGAACAGAGTTGGTTTCAACTGCATGCACGGAGGTTACTGTCTTCAGGGCATCGGTGAGCTTCTCTGGGGTGGGCACAGCAGAGTCTCCTGCTGGGGGAATATCAGGATCAAATCAGGCACACACACACACACACACACACACACACACACACACACACACACACACACTGCTGCCAGCCTCGGGAAACATAAAGAGGCAGTTTTCCCTCTGCACCTTGGGTACCTGGCCCCTGAGATTGGAAGGCTTTCCTCAGCTGCTGGGTATACATGCTGATGATTCAGTAGGTCTGCTTTGGGACCAGAGAATACGCATTTCTAGAAGCCTCCATGTTATATATTATTGATATTACTCCATATACTTTAGATAGCCAGGGTTTAGAGCAATGGTTCTCAAAANGTCCAGGAGCAGCAGCATCAGAAAAGCAAATTTCAGGCTCCATCCTAGACCTACTGAGTCAGAGCCCTGGGTTTGAGGCTGAGCAAGCACTGTGTGTAAAGAGTATGACCCACTGACATAGAGGAAGGANCACTTGGCTAGGGGGCACCAGCTCAACAGCACGGTAGACAGTCACCTCTCTCCTCACACCTCCATTTCTCAAGCGTAAAGTGACGGCTGTCAAGCTCTATTTTGTGATGCTAATAATGATTTCTAGGAAGGCCTGGTTGGTTCCCAGGATCTCAAGAACTCCCCATATAGGTAAGAAAAGAGGGCCATTGCTGATTCCTCTTCAGCTGGTTCCTTTTTCCTAGTTCATCAGAAACAGGTAGCTCACCTACATGGAGTGAGTCCACCCATAGTCCTGCCCCACCCTGCCCCTCTCTCCAATTCACTGGTCCTTCCCAGCTCTCCTCTCTTACCCCAGGAGATCTTTTCCCCAGACTTCTGATCCTCCTGTTTCCCTTTGATGTAAGGCCCTTTTTTGTTCAGGGCTTTGGGGTTTCCTCCGATCTCTGTTTTTTTGAAAACTGGCCCAAGTTTCAAGTCTCTAATGACTTGAATTTTATGGGCACTGTTGCAACAGAGCTCAAGTGGGCAGCAACCGTGTAGCTGACCAGCCCGGGCATGCTCCTGGGCCTGTCTCTCTTGCTGGAAATCCCCTCCCACGCTCAGCCCTTTAATCACTTTCCAACCCAATAACTTTCCTGATTCACCAGGGATCCCTTTCGTCTTGAGAGCGCCCACTGCCCCTCTGTGATGGGACTGAGTCTGGACTTGAAGGCATTTGATCCCAGCTTGGGTCTAACAGAGATTGGATTTGTGGGCTCAGGATTCAGGTTGGGGCCTGCAGAATTTTCCCCTTTCCCATGCCATCTTGGCATCTGGATGCCCGTGTTGCAGAAGCAAAAGGGTTGCCCCAGAATGGCCCTCCGGGACACTGGACCGCAGAGCAGAGGTATTACCAAAACAGACTGAGCCTCAAAGCAACAAGAAGCTTTCCCAGCCTGCCAGCTGGGCAACTCTGGACATATCAATTGCTTTCTGTTCCTTAGCTTTCTCTTTTAATAACAATAATGTGATTTGAATCACAGTGCCTTAAACCATAAATCCCAGCCCTATGTGGGATCATATAACTGAGCGTACTGAACNTAGGAGTTGTAAAAAATTTGGTAAGATTAAAAGGTTTCTGAACATGCAGTGACCAAAAGTAAACTCAAAATCAAACACGATANGAATCTGTGGCATATCNGGCAGAACGTGCCCATCCATGTTGGATCTCAATACCTTCACGGCCATGATCCTGTGAGTTTCTCACTGCGCATGCGCCACACCGATCTCCGCTGGAGAACACCTTGGCTCAGACTTGAGACTGTCATATGCTATGAATTGCAGTATTTTTTACTACACATAAAAAGTTTTCNGCTCTTATACAAAGATGGTAGCTTAATCACAGGAAACAAAGGCGTCTAAGCATTTTTCTGCATGCAAGTTTTTACCTGGGATATCAATGGATAGTATTGTGTTAGAATGTTTGAATTTAACTATTGGGGGGCAGGGATGTGCCACAGTGTACTTGTGGAGGTCAAAGAACAACTTGGTGGAGGCAGTTTTCTTGTGCTACCTTTATGTGGATTCTGGGAATCATACTCAGGTCAGCAGGCTTGTGTGGCAAGCGCTTTCGCCCACCGAGTCATCTCACCAACCGGGAATGTTTGAATTTTAAAGTTACTGTTTGTGTTGTTGGCTTGAATTTAATTTTTTTTGAAAAGTCATTAAATAAATCATTAAATGCATTTTGGCTTGGGATTAGGACAGCATTTCCAACAATTTCTAAAATGGCCCTAAACATCCTGTATCATTTTGTCCTATGTGTTTATGTGGAGTGGTGTGAGCTGCCCTGATGATTATAAAAGCAAAATACCAGCCACTTCCAAAATATGTTGACTGAGCTCTGTGCCTGCAGTATCAAATATTCAGCCAAGACTTAATTCTTTATGTAAAAATAAACAAGCACACCCACCTCAGGAGACACAAATTTGCTCCCATGTTTAATAAATGATATGTGTACCAAAGATTAGCTTTAAATCAATTAACGATTTGTTATCAGTGAGTTTTTGATTTGTACGCTTATTCTACACATCTACATACCTGTGACTGTATAAAAATTTCTCAGGTAAAAAGGGTTCTCTAATGGGAAAAGGGGAAGAAGCCATCTTTTAGATCCATGTAATACATTCATGCACTGCTCATTCTGAAGCATGTTGTTAGCTGAGCTTCTCATCTATGATGCTCATAGAGCATACACGTAAGCCTGGATGCTGTACTGTTTGTCAGTTGCTGAACACAGTTCCTGGAGGCAATCAAGAGCTGAAGCAAACTCAAGATGCAGGAGACTNCTTCTGGCAAAACAGTGCACTATTTTACCAGCACCTTTTGTTTTTCAATATACTAAGTAGAAAAAAATGTGCCCTAAGATAGCTGTTTAAAGTACGGCATACTACAGCATAGTAAATACACAAGGGGGTAACATGGTCANTTATTGCCATTATCAAGACTATGCCCTGTGCATAACTGTATCTGCAATACTCCTGTGAGGATAGTAGGTTTGTTTCCACTAGTGTTGCCACAAACTTGTGACAACAACAAAACCAGGTGACAGAAAAGTTTCAGCTTTATTATAGTCCTAATAAGACCATCATCATCCTCTGTGGTCTAACATTGGCGGACACATTGTCTTGTGGCAGGTGCCTGTACGTAAACACTGTTTTATTGAGGACTTTCAAAACCTGACAATATTTCTTTTTTCACCACCTTCCTGGTCCCCAAGCCTACAGTGGACAATCACTTTCGCTGGTCCTGGGTCCTACCAGACATTTGTCTTCGCTTTCAGTACACTTGTACCCAGAGTAGATAAAGTAGCATCCTCACTGGTGATGAGGGATTGATGGGAGGATTTTCCTTCCAGCTCTGACATTCTCTGTACTTGATGGTGGCTTTCCCTCTCTTTCTAGAGAGCTGGCCTTCACAGGAGGGTCCTAAACTATAGGCACGGGGGTCGGTGAGTGGAAGGAGAAAAATGGCAGGGAGGAGGACAGTGTCANCAGCGAGTCTTCTAGATGAGGGCCGGTGCGCAACTTTCTTCCTGCCTCTGGTTTTCAGATGTCTCACGATGAGAATTTTGAATGCTCCTGTCACTTTGGTGATAGGGAATCAAGATGGGTAGAGAAGATGGCTGTGAGGTGTCCAGTCCAAGAACAGCGTCAAGAAGAGATGAACACTTGGCTGGAGGCAGAGGGGCCAGAGAGGCTCAAGAGAGGAACTCAGGATCATTGAGGGTCCCTTGAGTCAGGCTCTCTGGCTAAGCTCTAGGGGAATGAAATCTGAGTTCTCTTCATGGAATTGGCAGAAGAAGGGAGGTGGGGTTCATAGGCTCAGGGACACACACCCTCCATCCCAGCAAAGTGACCCCTCTCAAAGAGACATCCTGAGAAGACATTAGCTTTCTGGCAGTCCATCATACTCATCTCACAGAAAACATGTTTCTTAGGACTGAACACTGCCTATCTAAAGTCACAGCTGACAAGGTATGCCTACAGTCTCCAGGATGGGCTAGTCATGCTACAATAATGAACTCCTTCTGACCCAACAGTGTACCCAAGCAAAGACTACAGTGCTCCTGCCACAGGCCCTACTCAGGATACTAGGGAGGGCTCTGCTCACTGCGACACAGTAAATACAAGTTCCATCTTGCNCTTGTCCCTATCTTCTTTGCAAGGCAAAAAAGGGGTCATAAAGGTTCACACAGTGGCTTTTAAAGAGTTGTGTGTGCACACACGTGCAAGTGTATATGCATGGTTGTGTGAGGTGTGCATGCAAGCATGTATGTGTATGTGTGTGTGTGGAAGCCAAAAGTCAACCCAGGTGTTGCTCCTCAGGAGCCATTTACCTTGGTTTTGAGACAGGGTCTTTCCCTGAACCTANGACTCACTGGTTAGGCTCACTAGTGAACACCAGGTGTACCAGGTATCTGCTGGTCTCTGCCTCCCCAGTGCTGATACTGTTAACTCCTCACTGCCTGGACTTTTGTGTGATTACCAGGGATTGAACACAGGTCTTGTTGCTTGCACAGCAAGTACTTCACTAACTGAGCTAAATCTCAGTTCCACTCTGTAGAGAGTTATAAGCAATCCTGGAATTCCAACGCTTGGGGAGCTAAGGGCAGGAGGATTGTGAGTTTAAGGATACCCTGGACTGCACAGCAAAGCTGTGTCACAAAAACAAGCANCAAACATTCTATACAAGCTTGGCATAGTGAGGCACACCTGTAATCTCAGCTACCCTGGAGGCTGAGGCAGGAGGATTGTGAGTACTAGACAAAATTGGGCAACATAGCAAAACTCTGTCTCAAGCAAGCAAGCAAGCAATCAAAGAGTTCTGTACAGAAATGGCATGAGTCATTTTGATCTCAGTTGAAACACCAGAGCAAGGCACATGGCCACATNTAACTTAAAGGGANGAGGGAAAATGTATCCTTGCCATGTACTCAGGAGATTGGCAGATATCAGTGAACAATCCTAAAGGACTAGACAAGGTGGCTACTAGGGGCCTGGTGGGTGACCCCAGAAGGTAAGATCATGGGAACTCCTTTTTATACCTATTATANGGAACAGCAGGGCACTAACCTGGACACTAACCTAAGCCTTTTAACACTNTGGAGGTGTCATCCCTAGGTCAANAGAGTGGCAGTATGGAAGGCTCAGGGGCAGACACTTCAAACTAGGCACAAGGACTTGTCCAGACATGGAAAGTGCCCACTAAGATCTTCAGTCAGGATAATCTACTTCCTGAATTTTCAAGGCCTTTGGGGTGAGTCTTCCTAAGCCCATAAACTAAGAACATCAGAGTTGGGTGGATCCCCTGGAGCCTGGCTGCTCCGGTGTGGTCTCTAGATCCACAACATCAGCACCACCTTCCCCTGGGAGCTTGTGAGAGACATCCGGTCTCAGGCCCCACCCAAAACTCCTGAACCGGAGTCTGTGTTTTACAAGATTCCCCAGGAGATGTGTATGCACATCAGAGCCTGGGAAGGACTTCCCCGACACTAATTTAGGCCAACNTTTTCATTTCACAAATGAGGCGCTGACACCCAGAGGGGAGGAGGCGGGCCCAAACTCACACAGCTGGTTCCAATCCTGGCTCCACCTCTTGCCAGAGACTTTGAGTAAGTCATTTAGAAATGTCCTGACTCTCACTTTCCTCTTCTCCAATAAAGGGTACCACACTCAACTCCAAGTGCTTGTGAATGCATCAGATAAGACAGCATCCAAATGAGGATTCATGAACATTGACTGTTACTGATAAGTTTTAAATCCCTGTTGCTGGGTATCCACCACCGATGTGATAAGCCAATCAAGCCGAATTAATAAATCCAGGTTTAATGTTAATGAACAGAGCATAGCAATCCTGGGTGACCCTTGGAAGGGCAGGGGAAGAGTCACATGGCAAATATGGCTATCAGGCCTTAAGTAACCTGTAGGCGTGGTCTTGAGCAACCCCAGGAAGGGGCTGGCTTTTGGCGGGCTTTGGGNAGAGAGGGGTGGGGCTTCCTCATAATCATTCCAGACTCTTTGGGTATATAATGTGGATGGCAGGGGCTGAGGTGGAGCTTCCACCAAGACAGTTACTATATCCAAGCTGACTTCTCTAAGACCACCCTCTCACCTCCCAATACACGCCTTCCCCACAGGCAGTGCCAACTGAGTCCTGCAGTGTAGTAGTGAGTCCTGGGCCAGTGGGTTCTATGCAGATCCCCGCCCCTTCGCCATTTGACCTTGAACTAGTTCCCAAATTGTTCCCTGGTTCCTGGCTTTAGTTTAATCATTCATCAGTGTTTTGTCTGGTAAGGTCATTGAAGGCCTTTGATCTTTGAATAGCCTGTGGTACAGAATAAAGCAGAAATGACAAAGTTATGTTTCCAAACTACCCAAAAAAAGGAGGCCCTAGGGATCTACAGGTCTTTCCCAGAATGGTTCTGCCTTGACACATCCAAGTATCTCAAGTGCCTAGGTGTTGTTTTTTTTTCCCCCTTCTTGTTGTGAGATTTGAACCCAAGGCCTCATACATGCTAGGTAAGTACTCTGCCANTGAGCTGTACTCTCAAGGCCCTGAAAACTTCTCTTTCTTCCCCAACTAACGAAATGGACTCTCGAGGCCTTCTCTTGGGACCCACTGGGGTTAAAGAGGAGTGAGTCAGACTGGAGGGCAGCTGTTCTCAAATCTTTACAGGCTGTNGGGGATGAAGTTTAGACCTGGTCTCGTTGGTTCTAGAGAACAGAAAATTCAGGTAACTCCTCTCCAGTCATTACAACTGGTTGGAAGCAGCTCCAGTAGCTCCAGTGACCTCAGGCCAGTCAGCTGCTGGATAGGGGTCTCCCTTGCTGCAAGGCCGGCCGGTGTAGTCTATGCCACCTCCAGCCTGGCTGGCTATGGGTATTAGCATCATCTCAGGTACTTTTTCAAATACAGATTCCCAGGCCCCACCCCAACCTGATCAGAATCTCTAGGGTGGATCTGGGATCCATTTTAAAAGCACTCCCAGAGTGGTTCTCATAACAGGAGTGTGTATTTGGAGGCACGACCAGGGACTGGAAGAAGGGAGTCACAACATCCAATGACTGGTTACCGAGGGTCTTTGCTCTGTTTCCCTAATCGCCCCTTACCAGGGTCTAGGAATTCTGGAGAC
>LZPO01075880.1:225010-236264 GCA_001675575.1 Neotoma lepida
CAGAGGACCCTGGTTCACTGACAGAGCCTTTGGCCATAGCGTGCCTGGAGAAGCAACCATTTAATGAAATCCTGTCTCCTATTTCTTCAAGTCCCAACTGCTGCTCCCTTAGAGAGAAACTGCCGTCTCTATAAACCCGTATCTGTGACCATGTGGCTGTGTTTTTCTTNCCCTCTCTGCAGACCTCTTCTTGGGAATGGAGGAGCTGCAAAGCACTTTGGGGTCTNTGGTTCTGTGCCATAAGCTGGGTCTCCCGGGGCTCTCATACAGTGATGGACAGGCCAAGCTGCTTTATATCATGGATGCTACAGAGCAGGCAGTGGGCTCAGGGAGCATGAATTCAGCATTTCTGCAGCACCCCCTTGTACCCTACACACACACATGCGTACACACACACACACACACACACACATAAGCCGTCCTATTGTGTGCCTCCAACCATTGCTTTTTCTAGAGACCCTAAGCTACAGTTTTACCTAGGAACTGGGCTGGGGCCAAGCTGGGGCCTTTTCATCATCCTGAGCCTTCTCTCCCAGAGACCCCCCAAACAGCCCTGTCTGGACCACAGCTTGCCCTTACACTGTGAGGGCTCCTCTAGCAGAAAGATGAGAGCTCTTCTGGGATCCTTCTCTTGTCTTTACGTGGACAGAGTTAGCAGACCATCTGGTTGCAGTGGAATATGGTCAGGATGGCTGTCCTAGATGTGGCGATATTTAATATTAGAGGATACGGATGGGAAGANGAGCCGACTCCTCGTCTAGATGATAACACGGGAAGAGATGAATGTGCAGTCACACACAGGGCCACCCAGAGGCAGGGTNTGGTCCCACCTGACTTTGCATCCAGAGTCTGCTACTTACTAGCTGTGACTGAGTGAGAGGACTGTGAACACTATCGAAGACTGANCATATATGAAACTGGCATTTTGTAGGCATTATGTAAGANTCGACTTCTTTCTCTTTCTTCCATCTTTGTTCCTAGGCTTTTCTTCTGAGTCCTTTATTTCCAGACTTTGAAAGCTCTCCAGGGATAGAGATGCTCCTACCTACCTACCTCAGGCAAAGCCCTGACTCTTCCCCAGTCGGGTTGACTTGAGGTCTAGGGTTGCGTTCCCCACTTGTCAAAGAGTCTCNGTGTCTTGATCACCAGATTNGGAGATCTCTNCAGGTAGGGGNTGTAGTTCCTCCAGCATCCTCCCATGCTTTAGTCAGCTAGCACTGTTCTGTGGGAAACCAGGGTTCTTCCCACCGAGTATGACCAACGAAATTTGAGAATCATTGAGCGGGCCTGCTGCTTATGAAGGCANCCGGTAGCTCTCAAGGTGTTTCCCTAAGATTAAGTGTACCCTAGAACTTGGGTCCTTGTGGACAGAGGGTGTTTCTGAAGTGCAGACATCTGGAGGGCAGATGGAGAGCTGGCTGGGAGGAATGAAGTCCTGGAAGGACTGGGATTCCAGGCCCCATGACTCACTCCCCCATCACAGCCACTCCTAGGCAGCTGGGCTGCCTAAGGCCTGAGGCCTGGGATGTATGGAGTTAGGCAGCCAGGTGTGGCTGGGCAGTGGTCCCCAGTCTGGGACACAGCTGACTCTCAGCTGGCTAGGACTAGAGAGAACCGACCGAGTACTCTATACATCACATTCTCTGAGTTCCCAGACTCCTCTGAGTGTAGCTGAGGGCATGATCTTATGCAGGTCATTTTGGGAATGTGTGGAAGCAGAAGGTGGCTTTCTCCTTCTGTTTCAGCTGGGATGGGCTCTCAGGCTGTTCTTGGTGTTTCCTGGCCTGGGGGCAATGGAGGTGAGCAGATGCATGGGGGTGGGGAGGTGGGGGGTGGGGCAGGTTCTGTCTCTAGTGTTTGTCAACAGGTGTTGTGGTCAAAGCAGGGGAAAGGGAGATGGATTTGGAGGTCAGCACCTTGGTCCAAGTCCTGGATGATGGTGAAAGCAGCTCAAAATCTGAGTATCACTTTCCTCTTTTGAAAAGTGAGGATAATAACAGCTCAGGGAGAGGGCTGGGTCAGTGAGGTCCNTGTGAGCAAGCATGCTTGGCAAACAAGTCTTGCCAGGATAGGCGGTTATGAGATTTAGGGGTGGCCTGGGCCCTGATTAAGCTGTCTTGGTCTTGCAGCAAAGCCCTCAGGGAGGACAATGGGATAATGGGGTGGGGAAGGACAGACTAATTAAGAGGTGACAGGAGAGTCTGAGGGTACAAGCCTACAGTGTGAGCCCTAGTGACATTCTCCCTGTGTGCCCTCAGTAGCAGGAAAGGCTTACCTTCAGAACATAGCCACTCAGAAAGCCTCTGGACATGAGAAGCCAGATTGGATGACAAAGAGTATGTCAGTTCACTGGTTGTCATTGACCCAACATGCTTTTCTGTAGTGTAGCTCAGCCTGGGAAAAGTTGCTCAAACTGGGTCAGAGGACCTGAGACTCCTAACCCCCACATTAATAGGGTAGTGGTACCCTAAATCTCTGCTCCGAGTATTGCAGGACCCCTCCACACCTGAGGTAAGGAAGAACCCAGAGTCTAGAGTCGGATGCAGGAGGTCTGGGGTCATCTGATGTAGCGAGCTGGGGACTTTATCCAACACCTGCTTCTTGGAGCCTCAGATCCCTATCTACAAATGAGAGTATCAGTTCCCATTTCAGTGGACTGCTGTAAGGGCGGAACGAGGCNGTGTTTGAAGAGCTGTGGAAGGCAGATGCTGTGGCTGTGGTGAGCAGGAGCTGTGACAGCAGAGGCTAGGCTGGCAGACAAGTCTCAAGGGGACCTGGTTGTTTTCAGTGCCATAAACGGCACAGGGCCGGGCATCCTATGGGAGTCAGTCCCCGCTGTGAGATGGCTGGTTCAAGGGGAACCCCTCCACTGCTAGCAGTTCTGCTGGGACCCCACTCACCCTTCTCACCCTCACCTAGAAGAGGGAGTGGAATCTTTCTTCTGCTACTATAAAATGGACCACAACCTGAACGGCTTAAACAACACAAATGTGTTCTCTTACAGCTCAATGCATCAGAAGCCCAAAGGGTATGGCTGAATAAAATCAGATACAGTTCAATGGTATAGCACTTGCCTAGCATGCATAGGAAGGCTTGAGTTCCATCCACAGCACTAAGAAAGAAAGAAAATAAGATAAAAATCAAGATATCTGTAGAGGGTGTCCTTCTGGGTGCTCCAGGAGAATCTGTTCATTGTCCCTGCTGGCTTCTAAAGGCCATCTGCACTTTTGGCCGTAGGCTCTTCCTCCTCCTCCAAAATCAGCAAGAACTAGACAAGTCCCTGGGCTGCCGTCCCTCTGAGTGCAACAGGGAAAGGCTTTNGGTTGTCAGGACTTGTGTGATAAGATCGGGTCCACCTGGATAGTCTAGGAGTCACTCCTGGCCCCACCCCCCAAGATCTCTCATATCTGCAAAGGCCCTTTATATTTTTGGTGACACTCACAGTTTGAACAATGAAGAATGAACATCTTTAGGATTTACCATTCTGCCAAGAAGGGGGAAATTGATGATTCCCATCCTAGCATATTTTTGTCAGGAATAAATACATGTCAAAAAAAGGTAACACATGTTAAGTGACTCACATAGTAAACGCTTGATAAGTATCTGGGTATTGCTATCTGTGTGGGTAATTTTTTCTTGTTGCTAGGACCAAATGATTGACAAAAAGTAGCTTTTAGGAGAGTTTTTGTTGTTGTTGTTGCTGCTCTGTCTCCCAGTTTGAGGGCATAGCAACCATCATGGTGGGGAAGGCACATTAGTGGGAATGGCTTATGCCTGTGGCAGTGGGAATATGAGGTGATGGGTTATATGCCCAGAGTGGGGACCTTTCAGATCAAACCATAACGCTATCATTATTACTACATAAGCCATGCAGTACTTTTTAAGTGCTAGTTCTCAGTACTGTTTTTCAAGATAAGTCTTAGTTTCTGTTGGCTCCTTCCCTGTGCCTCAGTTTCCTCCACTGTCAAAGGAGAAGTCCCTCTCCCACCCCCTACACTTGGCAGTTCACACACCAGGCTCGGGAGGCACACAAAGTTTCCCTTGTGCTGTGTGCAGGCGGCTGCCAGCGGCGGGCACGGGGCCCGGCCCACTGCTATCCCAGGGACACAGCATTCACCCAGATCACAAGGGAAACAGAAGGGCCCCTCTTTTGAAGGGCAGAGAGGTTCCAGGCAGATCACTGNAGGAACTGAACCCTCTCTGTGGGAAAGAATTGCCTCCCTTGTGAGGCAGCAGCACTATTTTGAAAAGAGTTTTACAATCATTTTTATTAGCAGAATCCCTGATAGTAGAAGGGCTGTCACCCTGCCCCTACCTCTCTAGCGGAAACTGAGGCCCAGAGAGTGAGAGGCAGGACTGTAGGCCACATGGTGAGTTAGATTTGCCCTCCAGGGGTCTTGTGGCTTCAGATCAGCATTTTACCCCGGGGAGTGCCAGGCATACCCTTTCCCCAACCCCCAATCACTGAACTGAACCAAAACTTATTACCCCAAGGACCCTAGGCACCACTTTCAGGCTTTTCTTTAGAAGATCATTTGAAATGCAGCCACCCTCTTGTGTGCCCAGTCTCTGGCTGGCATTTTCTTTCTGATTCTGGCTGCCCCTCCATCTCCTGAAGCCCTGGGCTCTCTGCTGACCCCATCCACACTCCTTCCTGTGGGCTCCAGAGCCTCCCTTGCACTGTCCCTGCCTCCAGCCCTCCAGGCTAACCTGGTGCTCTGCTGTTAAGTTGGGAAGCTGGCTGGCTCCTGATAGCCGAGGATAGACCACCTCTCTCAGGCAGTCCTGTGGTCCTCTGTTCTGTAAGAAGTCTCCCTCTGGCTCCATGATACACAGCTGTACATCCCAGCCCCCCACTTCACTCTAAGGCCTTCTGGAATGTCCACCTCTAAGCCTACCCCTGTCATCTACTTCCTCTGCCTACTCTTGGCTCCACCGGTGCCAGGACTTTGATTGGGGCACAACCTCAGTTCACACACGCTCGCTCGATAGCATCTTTTCTACGTAGGCTATTCCATTCTTACCGGGTCTGTCTCTTCCAGGGAGGGGGGTCCCCTTAGCAAGCTCTCNAAACTCCCTCCCCCAGCTCTANGCCATCTCCCCATCCAGTCTCAAGGCCACACCAGGGCTCATAGACAGCTTTCTTCCTCTGCCCACCCACAAACACACACAGACCCCTTTGTCCCTTGGTGAGCCAAAGGCACAAGCCCTCCCCCATCCACCATTCCTCTCCCCCGAACCCAGGTTTTGTGTAGCATTTAGAATTTTTTCCTTATTAGTCAAGATCAAAGAAAAATAGAAAATCTTTAAGCAGCCAGAATCCCCCACTCAGGAAGCCGACGTCATTCTCATCTCTACTTTTAAAATTGGCTCTACACTGTCAGGATCATGGCCTGCATATGATTTCATATTTTTATGTTATGTCAGGTGGTTTCGCATATTACCCAGAGCTCCGTGCACATCCTTTCACTTTGTTTCTCGTGTACGTACCATAATTTGCTCATCTATCTATGATCTCTCTTTGTGAATAATCTCCGGAAGACAGGGTGACAGTTTCATTAGTGTTTTGGGATAGTCTGCCCTCTCCTGCCCCTGCTCCCAGCCACCGGAAGACCGAACTATTATCAGCTGTTTCTCACGGGGACTCTGATTAGGATCTTGAACTGGGTGGCACTGGAAACCAGTATCACACCCGCCCCACACCCTGTCGCTTCCGGCCTGACAAGATGGGATAATCATCAGCTGCATTGGGGGCATCCCCAAACATCCCCACCCTGCTCCTGGGGAGCTGGCTTCTTCTGGTTCAGAGGTTATCTTTGCTGGGGCTTTGTTTTGTTTTGTTTTTTGTTTTTCCCTTAGACAGAGCTGCCCACAGGCTAAAAGGCATAGCTGTCCAGAGGNCCCATGGCCTACAGAGACTAATGGGGTTGGAGTCTGCGCAGGAGATGAGTCACCAGGTGAAGGGTGAGCACCGCAGCTGGATGGCATCTGCAAATACTGAGGTGTAAAGCTGAGGCTCAGGGAGCCAGTACCGGCACTCTGTTAATGATCTTGGTTGTATTGCTAAGGGACACCAATATCCACACAGTGTCCCTGAGCCAGGAATGAGGATATCCTGTATGTACAGACAATATTGAGCCTAAGGCTGTCAGAAGTCTGAGAAGATGGAACTTGTGGCTCCTAGAACCTNTGTTCAAATCCACCTTTGCAACAGTCTGTGTCCTGACGCTTTTGTGTAGAGGACNNACGCATGGTGAGCAAAGAGATACCTTGCCATGAAAGACTGTGCCTTCCTCCAGGCTCCTGGACACCAGCTTGGCCAGGCATATGTGTTTCTAAGGCCTTGCATGCACCATGATTATGAACCCCAGAGGTACATTTGGAATGTCCTTTCTCCATTGAGATCTTGTGGTAAAAACTGGGCATGGTGAGGCACACCTGTAATCCCAGCCCCAGTAGCATATGTGTTCAGGAAAGGGGCCTTCATTGCCATAGTCTCTGGATCCTCTGGCTGCCCTTGGCCCTCCTGTTTCTCCAGGGTGTCTATCTGGTCTGAAAGTCCAGACGTTCACACAGAAGTTTCTGGTGGTCTCCTTAGGCCAGAGGGCTTGAATGACAGGTCCTAGGGAAGAAGATCAAAGTAAAAGATCAGGATGGCTGTNCCGAGTAAGGCCTCCTTGGCTTCCCCCCTCCTCCCAGCTGCTTCCTGTTAGCAGATCACATGGGGAAAAGCATGTTTCCTCATGCTTTTCAGAGCCAACCCAGGCAGCTTCTCCAATGCCCAGAACCTTGGTCCATAACCATCAACAACCCCAAGTATTCAAGGACACTACAGGGTAGTGCAGACTTGGTCAAAGCCTTCCTCGGGTAGAGGTAGCCAGACCTGGCCAGATTGCTGAGATTTATAACCAGTTCCCACTTGGCTCCCTTCCAGGGAGATTCAGCCTGGCCACTGCCTAGCGTAAGGCAGCTAGGAGCTGCTGCAGACCTCCTATGATACCAGGGCTTGCATGGAGCAGGTTGATTTATGAAGGATTTAGATTCTCTTCAGTTTTCTGGTGGTTGTTATATTTTTGTTTATTTATTTCTTATTTAGGTTTTTTTATGTGTTTGTGTTTTGCTTGTTTGAAACAGGGTCTAACAGTGTAGCCTGACTAGCTTGGGACTCACTATATAGACTGGTCTTGAACTTGCAGTGATCCTCCTGCCTTTTTTCCCAAGAGCTGAGATAATGGGTGTGCATCACCTCCTAGCTCTACCTTCAGTTCTTGAAGCAAATGACTCCCAGGATCTACAAGCATGATGATTTCTGCATTCCATAGAGACACAGAGGTGCCGTAGCCCCTGGAGCTAATAATTCAAACTTCCCTTCACATGAGAGAGTACCAAGTATGTTTTGGTTTTGTTATTGTTGTTTTCTTTTTTGTTTTTGTTTTGTTTTTGTACTGAGAATTGAACCTAGGTCCTTATGCATGCAAAGCAAGCACTCTTGGAGCTATGTTCTCTGTCCCCAATGATGTCCTTCTGCCATTGTTCAAGTTGACACTGTATAAGATAATCTAGATTGGTGTGTGTGTGTGTGTGTGTGTGTGTGTGTGTGTGTGTGTGTGTGTGTGTGTTAAATATAGTCTAGGGGAGGTGTAGTGATGCTAGCCACTGGCTGTGTGTCCACACCGCCTTTCTGGGGCAGCACTGAGAGCGGGAATAAGGGGTCCCCTGGGGATGAAGACAATCAGTCACCTCTGAGTTAGGGTGCCCTTGCTGTCTCTTCTGTTCCTGTTCTCTCTCTCAGCACACTGGGCACATAAGACCATGGTCACTGTCTTGGTTAGATTTTTTTGTCAACTTGATATAAGATAGAGTCATTTGAGAAGAGGGAACCTGAATTGAGAAAATATCCCCACCAGATTGGCCTGTGAGCAAGCCAGCAAGTAGCAGTCCTCCATGGCTTCTGCTTCAGTTCCTGCCTCCCGGTTCCTGCCTTGAGTTCCTGCCCTGACTTCCTTCAGTAATGTATTGTGATGTGGCTATAAGTGGAAATAAACCCTTTACTCCTCAAGTTGCCTTTGGTTGTAGTATTTTATCACAACAACAGAAACCCTAACTAAGACAGATTCACAGAGAAGAGAATACTGGAGGCAGAGAGCAGGGCCCTGACTTCCAACCAGTAGTGTGATCTTGGACACTTATTTACTTCTAGGTTGCTGTTTTATCTGTGAACAAAAAAGAGAGAAAGCTACCACTGGCCCTGCCTTGCTCATGGGGTCATTCTGAACATAAAGGAGACAACGTCTGAAGATGATTTAATTGTAAAACAAAACTGCATCNCTCTTATTGGCACAATTAAGAAAAGGTGTGGGCTGTAGCTCTGTGGCAGCATGTACATAGTCCTAGGTTTTATCGCCAGCACTGCAAAAAAGAAGACATGCCAGAGCCATTCCAGGGAAATGTTGCCCGGCCCTCCTGTGTGCCCTCAATAAAGTGACCTGAAAAACTCCGCCAGGAAAATCAGAGCAGGTGGAGAGAAGTAGGTTCTCTCCTTTCTTGGGAGGAGATCATGGCCCTGAAGCAGGCTGTGCCCACAGCTACCCCTCCTTCTGATCCAAGATCTAGCACCTGCCTGGGTCAGGCCCCTTCCTGTGTTAAGGGGGGAGGGGAAGATGCTTGTCAAGATAGCCCTGAATTCTGTTCCTCTCTTGCTTCAGGGTCATTGTTCATAAGCCCCAATCATGCCTNTCCTATCTGCAGCCTGTGAGGACAGGTCTACAGAAGGGGGAGGCTTCTCCAGTTAGCTAGCAGGTAAGGTGAGTCCTCTCAGGCAGAGAAGTCTTTAGGCCAGATGTGGTAGAAGCACAGGAGAGATTATGGGGATGTTAGTGGGGTGCCCAGGGGCCAGCACAAAGCTCCCCCTCTCTGCCTACAGCCTGGTCTTAACGGGAAGGTCCCCAGCTTGCTGGCTGGAGGCTGTGGCTCAGGCTAGGGCTAGNCTGTGGGTGAAACTCAGCAGGCAGCTGCCACCCCTCCTCCACCCCTCAGAAGAAGCATTTAACTGCTACAGTCTCCCTCACTTGGGGTCTGTCCTCCGAAGCACACGTTCACCTGAGCCCAGGTATAGGAACAGGTTTGCCTCTGTGCGTTCTCCATCCCTAGAACCTCAGACCTGACAATATGGCCTGTTTTCTACCATTAGCCCTGTGATTGCCTTGCTCTGCCGCTGACCCCGGTCGCCCGTTGCCAAGGCAACAAAGCCCTCTCATTTCCTGTGCTCTGCAGAATCTCAGCACCCATTTCCGCTGTGTCCACATCCACCCAGAGGTACCTTGTGATTTTGACTGTGTCTGCCAAGGGCTATATCAGTCCTGCCAGGACTGGCAGCCACTGGTTTCAAAAGAGCAGAGTGACCAGGACACACCATGAGCTACTTACATCCAAGGATGATGATGATTCCTAGATCTCTGGAGAAGCCAGCAAGACTGAGCAGTTGCTGTGTGATTAAGAGGAAATCAGATTCAGTTCCCTGAGCCTCATTCTCAGGAGGAAAGTGGAGGCGATAGGAGGAGCTGCCNTGACAGTTAAATGAGATAATGGATGTGATAACACAGGCAGGATTCCCACTACAGTGCCTGNTGCACAATAGGTACCCAACAGATAAATGACAGTCTGTCTCTTCCCCTTCATTTCCATGACTTCATATGCCTTGGGGCCAACTACAGGCTTCTGCTAAGCATTGCCCATGTTCTAGGTCCTGCCAGGCTCCAGGCCTGGAGGAAGCTGACCCGGCTGGCAGGTTTTGTGCTATGATGAGATCACAGACAGAACAGATCCCAGAGTGAGCTCCCTAGCCCTGTCCTCAAGTCTCTAGCTACGGAAGCCTGGAAGCATTACTGCAGGGCACCCTCAGTTATTCACCATCAGGAGCTGGGAGCCTAACTAGGCTTTCTGTTTCACCTAGAATTACTTGTTATAAGTTNTTTTTTTTTTTTCCCTTCTGCAGTAAATTTCCCTTCCTAATTTGGTTTTGTTTATTCCACTTTTAAAGTGGGATTGTTCAGGAATTTATTCCAAGTAAATGATCACCAGTGTATACAGAGAGATAGTACAAGAATGTGCTCTGCAGGATTGTACATCATAGTGAAAGGACACGAACATTAGGGCAGGTCACGATACCAGACGTGGTGGTGATCTCCTGGTTCACCACCGAATGGAAAGAGGGCTATTTAAGGTGCTTAGGGAATCCACAGGGCAATGTTAACAATTCCTTCCTTCATTCACTCAGCCATTATTCATCTAATCATCCACGNAGAGAGCATTCACAGAACAGCTTCCAGGCACACTCATGTTTTCTTTAAGTTGGTCATGAGTAAGAGTGTGATCAGAGATTAAAAGAGGAAAGTACAGGATTCATGACGGGAGCGTGAGGAACTGGGGGAGCTGGGACATTTGGCCTGAGGTATGCGACATGCTACGTGGTGGGCATCCGCAGTGGGTAGAACATCTCTAGCCGACAGAACCNCTGGGCCAAGCCGGCTTCTGTAGCTCACTGAGAACAGTGATGTGTCCAGCAAGATTTAGACTTAGCTGGCCTGGATTCTGATTTCTTCCAGCCTTAGCTGCCATCAGAGAAAGGGACACAGTTCCACTCGACTGGTCTTCAACCATTGCAAGACTCAACTGAAGCAGCCAGTAGTCCTCTCTGAACTATGCAGGGGCAAACACCCAGATTCGTCTTGGTTTCTTTGGCTCTGGAGCATGTTGGGAGGAGTGACAGCATCCATTGATTCTTGGGAGCTACTTTTCTTTCTTGTCCCATGCTATCAGTCTTCCCCACCCTTGTCTATCCCTGCCTCTCACTTTCCTGGAAGCCTGAGCCATGAGCTGTCAGCCCTGTAGTCCCAAGTCGGTCTGAAACTGATGTTGTTATTGGTAAGAGTCTGTGGGAGAGCTCACCCCTTGGAAGCAAACAGTCATGTAGCCCCATGTAGTGTTTATTCCTGTTAGTTTGGCTCAGGCTGAATTGTGTGGGGGAGGGGCNCATCCCTGTGGAATTTTCCATTTAGACCAGACCCTCCCATGTAAAGGACACACANATAACATCAACTCAAGGCAGGCCACAGGGAGCTGGCCTTGGAGTACTGAGTACTGCTGTCCCAGAACATGGCTGTAACCCCAAAGAAGTTTTTTTATCTTTTGGGTGTGTGTGTGTGTGTGTGGTTGTGTGTGTGTGTGTGTGTGTGTGTGTGTGTGTGTGTGTGTG
>LZPO01075880.1:246056-266946 GCA_001675575.1 Neotoma lepida
TATGAAATGTGTTGAGAGGGCTGTGAGAACTGAAAAAAGAATAAGGGCTGAGCTGCCACACACGGGCAGTGGAGGAAGAACCACAGAGGACGACAAGANAGTCNGAGGAAGGCGAGGCAAAGCCTGGCAAGTTTTTCTATCAGTCTTATCAGAAACTACTTGTTTACAAGAGGAATTTTGGTACAGGTATCTGGTTACCTGAGTTACAGAAGAGCTGAGGAGCTGAGTGGGGAGGAAGTAGCCAGTGTACCTAGACAGACTGGAACTCAGCCCTGTGAAATCTGGAACCACAGAGCCCGTATTGGAGGCACTTGGCAAGCAAGGTATCTTGGAGCTTGCTAGAGATGCTTTCTGAGCAGAGAGGAGAGGACCATCTCTTCTTCTGTGTCTCCAGGGCACCTCCTGTTAGCAGAAGTCTGCTGNCTCAGAGCTGACACAGTCAAGAACCAGACAGCCTCCCCCTTAGGAAAAATCCAGGGTGTAGTGAAGAAGTGGATGCAGGGGCAAGTTGCAGGACCTCCAGAGAGATCATGAGTACAGTACTCATTGGCCCAGCCAGGTTGGCTGACCTGAGAACGGTCCCTAGGATTGGGATTTTAGGAGAGCATGAGTGGNTTTTGCTCAGGAAAGTGCTGAGTTTTGGTCCCAGGCTGGGCAACAGCTCTGGCTTTTTAATTGTAGAGCTACTAGCCTTGACATCCTTCAACCAGCCAGTCTTCACTGCTCTCTTTCTGATTTTTTTTTTCCTCTGTGACCCTCCTACCTCCAATTCCCAATTGCTGGGATTGTGGGAGTGTGCTGCCAAGTCAAGCACCTGAGGTCTGAACTCATAAACCCAGTCTAGTCTTAGGCTCTTCTCCATGCTGGTCCTCNTCCCCAGCTTCTGGGGATGGTGTGCAACATCCCTCAGCATCCCCTGCCTCAGCCCTGAGTGCTGGGTCTGAGGCCTGGCACAGTGGGTTTCAGCCATCCTCTGGCAGTCCAGCTGTCTGGATGAGGCCAACCCTAGTGGCTCTGCACCCCTGGGGCTCAGCCCATTTGGTGGCTCTCAGCCTCCTCTCTGCCTGGCTGATTTCTTTGTGTGCCTTGGCCGGGCTCTTGCTGCGCCAGGCCCGCCATGTGGATATAATAGCCCTGATCTCCGTGCTTGTCAGAGAGGAGGCAGCAGGGGCAAGGCCCCATCCAGGGCTCATCAGCCCTGTGCCCCAGCTGTGTTAATTGCCCAAGCCCTCCAACAAGCCCACCCTGTTTCCCCTCTGCAATTAAAACAGAAAGCTCGTTATCTCTGCTGCTTGGGTTATCCGCAGACTCTGCTAGGAAGCTTCCCTCAAGAGCAGCACCTGCAGAGGCCACAGAGGTTGGCATTAACTCCTTCCCTGCTGGAGTGAGAAGCCTAGGAGCCAAAGAAAGTGGGTGAATGAGCAGCTGGGTTCTGGTAGGGAGGACAGCAATTGAGGTCTTGGCATGATCTTCAGCCACCTGGGTGACCTTGGGCAAATAGTTCACCTTTCCAGAGCCTTCCCTATCTTTCCTTCCCTCCTGCCCATAAAAGCTAATGGGGATGAAAAAAGATGTTGTCCAAGTTGCCGACTCTTTTGAGGTACTNTAGACANCCCCAGTCTTCTATTATCATAGCTAATAATATTTTCAGGACTCACAATTCATGCCTCAAAATATAGCATGTGAGTAAGTAACCTCTCAGCCAGTGCTGTCAAACCTGGGGGAGAGGAGTAGCCAGGCCTTGAACTGCCCAAAGGACTGGGATCTANCAGGATTTAGCAACCCCACTTTGCAATGTGTCCTTTAGCAAGCACTTTGTCTCTCTGTGCTCTGGATTCCTCATCCAAACCGCTAGAGAAACCAACCTGATACTCCCCCAAATGCTTTCCAGCTGAGAAATCTCACATGACAACNTGAGAAGTAAGGAAAGCAGTACTTACTGAACTCCTCTGGCCTTGCAGAATGGTACCTTTCAGAGGTACCATTACCTTCGTTTAAGGGAGGGGAAAATGTGTTTCAGAGAGGTTAAACAGGTTGACCAAGGTCACCCAGTCGTCCCTGGAGGACTCACTCAGATCCGTGTCTGGGAGACTGTAAAACCGCTGCTCTCTTTGACATCGTGTTTAAGAGCCCGTGCTTCCTTACAAGGTAGAACTGCATGGAGAGAGAAAAGTAACCTAGTGAAAAATGAAGATGTTGAATACTGACCCTTTCATTTCTCTGGAGTTTTAATAATGCGGTTGGGAAAGAATGAGTGAAAAATAATCTTATTTCCTTTGGGCTCGCTGTGTGACTCTGAAAGATTGCCCAAGATACGCATGCAGACTCTAAAAGAAGTTTGTGTAATCTTTAGTCATTGAACTCTTGTTACTATCTGGGTAAACTGAGGCCTGGAGACGGATCTAGTACTAACTCAGCAGCTGGCTCAGCCTGGAATGTGCTTGTATACAGCAGATGTGACTGACTTGACAAGAGCACTCCTAAGCCTGCTTCTAGAATCTTCTCTAAGCAGCTGCCTAGAGCTTAGCTTGTCTGTGCAGTTGACAGGAGGGAACACTCCAGACGCTTCTGCATGGGCCGGGTTCTGGACCTGCAGCCTTGTCCTCTAATCTGCTCCTGAGCCATCCAGACGGAGGATCTGAGGACAGTCNGAAGCAGATAGGGATAGAGGGAGTCAGGGGAAATCTTGACAANCGGGCAGGGAGCCCAGACCCTGGCAATCTACAAGACAGGAGAAGTGGCCCACATTCTTCAACCAAGGCCTCAAGGGCAAGCAAAAGGCTAAGATCCTTACTCAGCCTCTGCCCCAACACCCCAAGCACAACTGGTAGGAAGATTTCCTGGCTAGGGCTCCCCGTTTGAATAGTTGCCCTGGGAATCTTCTCCTTTGTACCTCGACCCTGACATCAGGTCTTATAGACTCCTATTTGTGATGTCTCATTTTCTCTGAAGGCCTTTTTATGGAGTCCTAAAAAATCCCCAGAGCAGACAGTTTCACCGTGTTCTGTGGCTTCTCACCAGGGATTCTGTGAGGAGGAGGAATAAGTTGGTGAGGGGAGATAGAGAGAGGTGATTGACAGCTAAGTTTTGGAAATGCTGCACAACCCATCTGTCTTTTAGAATCCTGGCTCTGAGAGGTTTTTGTTGTTTTGGTACTGGGTTGGGTCCAGTACTTCAGGCATGGTAGGCACTGGGCTACATCCATAGCCCTCTGGGAAGTTCCTCATTCACAAACTCCAAAGAAAAAAGTAAATAAGTTAAGATTTGCCAAGATTTAAAAATTTGTGTTTCCAAGACACACACACACACACACACACACACACACACATTTAAAAAGGGGTGCCAGGCCTAGTGACATATGCCTGTAGATACCAGCAGCACTTGGGAAGCAGAGGTAGGAGGACTGATGGAAGTTCAAGTAAGTTCAGGCCAGCCTGAGCTACAGAGTGAAAGTCTGTCTCTGTCTCCCCTCCCCCGCAAACTCACACACAAAGGGAGAAGTCTAAAACAGAAACATGCTAAGTGAATTAATCACAAACGAACCAAGATGGTGTGAGTCTACCCTAAAGAAAGAAAACAAGCACTCTTGTGTAGGCGTGGTAGCGCTCTGAAAGTTAAGGGGCTTCAGCGGGATGCTATTGATCAATGTGGTCCACATGGCAAAGATGCAGCTCCCAGAACTAATAGGGATGTCTGGGTTCACTCGACTCACCATTTCAGAATGGTATCTGTTTCCTTTCTTCTCATCACTTGACTCTTTTGGAGTTCATGTATCTACCCCCCGCCCCGCAGACCCTTGCTAATCTTATAAAAGTGATGAATGAAATAAATGTTGAACATTTGTGTCTCATGAAACCAGCCCTTTGTGCTTGTTGGCATTNTGAGGTGTTTCCTGCCTTNGATAGTCTCCTAGTCAACATCACTGATTGACAGGATAATATAGTTCTACTTACCCTGAAGAAGAAAGTATTATAGGAATGAATTAGAATTGTTTCAACAATGCTGTAAATTTTACAATATTTTCTCAGTCTTTGTGTATAGAACATCATTGAAATGGTGGTCTTAAATACTACCATTGAATTGTGTGTNTTCACATTGAATAATTATCTCTGCAGATTTATTTTCTTGTTAAGCTACTGCTTCAATTTGATACCTTGTGTGCTTGAAGAATCATTTATGTGTAAATTAAATTGCCATGCCTCAAAAAGAAAAAAAAAGATAGTTTGCAGGGGTTTGGGGTAAGAGAAATGAAGAGCTGGGTTTTTGTTTGTTTTATGTGTATGAGTATTTTGGCTGCATGTATGTCTGTGCAATGTGTGTGTGTGTGTGTGTGTGTGTGTGTGTGTGTGTGTGTGTGTGTGTGTGTGTGTGCCTGGTCCCCAGGGAGGCAGAAGAAGCTGACAGACCCCGTGGGTCTGAGTTACAAATGTTTATGATCTGCCATGTGGGTGCTGGGAATAACCCAGGTCTTTAAAAGACAAGACTCTGCAGCCCCAAGAGTTGTCTTTGAATGCATGTGGTTTGTTTTGCAAGTTGAAAGAATTCTGAAGACAGATGGTAATAATGGCTGCACACAGTACAAATGCATGTGATGCTGTTTACGTTAGTCTGCTTAAGCTGCCATAATAAGGTGCCAAAAAAAAAAAAACTCTGAGTTTATTTTCTCATGGTTCTGGAGTCTGGGTGTCCAAGAACAAGATCCCAGGGTGAGATCTTTCTGCCTGGCTTGCATTAAAAAATGAGTGAGGGCTTGGGATGTTGCTCGCTGCTAAAGCACTTGCTTGGTATCCATGAGGCTCTGGGTTCCATCTTTACTACCCCAAAAAGAATTTAAAAAATAAAATGAGCAAAATATTTGAATAGGCATGTCTCAAAAGAAGACACACAGATGGCAGGGAAGCATAGAGAAGATGCTAAACACAGTAGTCATTGGGGGAATGTAAATCAAAACATGACAGAAAAACTTGTCACCCATGGTGATGGCTAGCATCACAAAGGCAGACAATAAGCACTGCTGGCAGGGACCTGGAGACATGGTCCAGTGGCTAAGAGTGTGTCCTGCTCTTACAGGGGATAAGAGTTTGGTTCCTTGCAGCCATGTTGGGAGACTCCAGCTCCAGGGAGTCCAGGGAGATCTGAAACCTTTGACCTCCGAGGGCACCTACACTCACATGCACAGACACACATATAAGTACACAAAATGAAAAATAAATATTTCTTAAAAGAACANTTGGCAAAATGCACTGCTGATAGGACCGCAGAGCAAGAGTAGCTTTGGGAAATATTTTGTCACATTTTAAAACAAAAATGTCCATTGACTTGGCATTTTAANAAANAATTGTTTTTATTTATGTGTATATGTATTTGTCAACTGCTGAGCCATCTCTCCAGCCCCTGACCCAGCGTTTCATTTCTGATACATATNCAAGAAAATTGAAGAGCCATGTCTATGCAGAAACTTCACAGGTGTTTATAGCACCAATTTTCATAATGATTCAAAATGTAGAAATTATCTAATGACTGATAAATGGTAAAGTATAGTAATGTCCACATGTTATGATCTGAATCTGGTATGATTCCCAAAGCCTCATGTTTTAGGTGTTTGGTCCCCCACCTTGTAGCACTATTTTGAAGACTGTTGGACCTATAGGAAGTAAGGCTTAGCAGGCAGAAATGGGTTACGAACAGTGAACCTTTATGGGTTCTAAGCAACCCTGGTTCTGTCTCCTAGCTCTGCTTCCTGGTCCATTCCTGCCACTATGCACCCTGCCATGCCTTCCCCATCATGATAGAGTGAAATGCTTTGAAACTGTGAACCAAAAGAAATCCTTTCTCCCCTTAGGTTACTTCTGTCCTGCAACAATGCAAAAAGCAACTAGTGTACAATACAATGGCATATTCTTCATTCATAAAAATAAATATAGCACCAACACATGCTACAACAAAGATGAACCTTGAAAACATTTTGCTCACAGCAGAAACCAGACACGAAAGGCCATGTGCTGTGAGTCTGCTTATTTTCAGAACGGACAGATCCATTGAGACAGAAAATAAATGAGAGAGAATGACTCCAACTAGGTGTGGGCTTCTTTGGGGGATGTGTGGATGTTTTGGAATTAGGCAGAGGGATGATTGNACAATTTTGGGAACCCCCTAGAAACCAACAAATTGTGTATTTAAAAGGATAAAGTGTATTACATTCAATTTAGAGAGAGAGAGGCCTATGTAACCCCAGCATTTCTCTAGTTTATTTGAATGTGGATCCCTTGTAGTTCAGGGAATGATAGTAACGGCCCATTTACATTCAGTGGGAACAGCGCAAAACACAGAAAAAGGTTGAAATTTTCCATTTTATCCAAAGAAAAAGGAGAAGGAAACTTGACATCTGTGCCTCAATCTTCTAATCTATGAACTGAGGATAATGGTACCTAGTACTTTGTAGGGTGGNGTTACATCAGTTTTTGTAGTATAGTACAGTGCTTACAACAATGACTGCCTAGCAACAGGTGAGCAAAATGGTCATTGCTATTATCTGAGCAAGTGTTCTGNAGTGGACCCCAAATGTAGGTTATGTGGCTTGATCTCCCAAGCACCCTGCAGAAAAGACAATGTTTTTCCACTTCACAGGATCAGAAAGTGAGGTAAAGGAGGTGTGGTTAGGAAGCATGGGGCACCATGCTGCTCAAAGGGCCAGTATGAGACAGGAAAAAGTATCCAGGCTCCTCCTCGGATGGCCAACTTCCATCCCTCTCTCCATCCCACTCTCGCCTACGAGGCAGCTCCTGCCTTCCTTTTTATTTTATTTTTTTAAATTTTGGCAGCTTTCTTGAGGTATAATGAAATTCAATGTGCTTTTGACAAAAGTATACAGTTGTTTAATTTTAATNTCGACATAGAACATTTCCATCTTCCCGAAAGTTCCAACCAGCCAGTCTCCCTCTTCCTGGTCCCTGGCACCTCCATCTTGATTTTGTTTGTTTGTTTGTTTGCTTTGTTTTGTTTTTTTTCCCACAGGTGTTAGTGACTATGTGAAAGGCTCAACCTTTGCACAGCTGAGGAAAGGCTCAAGGAAGGAGAAATTGTTGTTTGGGTTGGGTGAAGCTCATGCCTAGACGACACCAAGGGTCAGAATATCTGGTCACAGGTCCTTGAGTTGGGCCAACCACATCCTTACAGCCAAGCCAGCTGGACCTCCTTTTCTAGCACCAGAAGAGTAAAGTGGGTAGTGCAGGACTAGGAGGGCCTGCTGCAGCTCTGATTCAGTGTCTGGATCACCAGTGATCACAATGGCTTGTCTTCCTCATATCCCCTCTTCCCTGGTTCTCCCTCTGTCTTTCTCGGGCTTTATTTTCCTGGCTCCGTGGAACCACCTACCCAGCTACCTGTCTTTTTCCCTCATGCCTCTCTGCCTTCTGGCTGCCCTTAGTTTTATGAGAAGGAAGGTGGGGAGACCACCCTGTTCTTGCAGAATTCCTGGCTCCGACAATGGCACCTGTCCCAAAACCAATCCTACTGGCTGGACGAAAGACGGGTCCAGCCCTGTGGTTTCCCTGTTCTGTACAACGNGTAAGTAAGAATCAAAAACCTCTAAGGCTTTTCTCCAGCCCTTCATTCTGATTTGCTTCTCCTTCTTAGACAACGTGGGCGCCTGGAGAAGACAGAGGGGGAAGGTTGTAGTGGTTGTCATCCCTTAGCCTGAAGTGAAGGGTGACCCAATAAGGGCCTCTTAGTCCAGGACCCAGAAGGAAAGGGACTGTAGGCATAGGATCTGCATCAGGCCCACCTGAGCTCATTTGCAGTGGATGGGCCTCTTGGGGGCTCCTGGCGAGGTACTGCTCCTGGTTGGCTGAGCAGGCCTGGTGTAGAGGAAGAGGGACTAGGAAGCTATGGGGAGCTAGACCTGCACTAGGAGAGAAAATAAGCATATACAAATGTATGCAGATGTATGCAAATCTCTGCAGCTTTGCAGCAAGCCTAGGGGCTCTCTGGGTAGGAGCCTGGGCCCCACCCTAAGTTCAACATCTCTTTTTGGCCCATTAATCCCTTCTTCCTGCTTCTCCCTCCCAGGAGCATCTGCTTCTTCACAGTGGCATCTTCCCTGGACCCCACAAGAGGTCTGGGAAGATAAGGACGCTGAGTCACCAGGCGGGGAAGGGAAGGGAAGAGACATAGTTTCAGGCTGAGAATGACAGCATGGGAAAGTGGTAGGAGAGCTACCTCACTTCCTGGTTGCAAGTNTCTATTTAGCCTCAGATGTCAAAATCAGCACCATTTAGATGGGGCATGACTGCTCAGCATCCAGAACAATCTGAACGGGAGCTTGGTGGGGCCTTGGGCAAGCCAAGCGGTGGGAGGAGGGTTGTGAATGGGCCCCCCTCTACCTCTCTTTTTGGCTTCCACTGTCCTCTCACAAAGCAGGGGNCTCCTGAGGTACCTGATGGGTGGCACTAGCTCTCCTGTGGCATGGGCCCCCTGTGCTCTAATGAGCTACTTGCTCTCGTCTCACTGCCTTTATTGACAGATCTGCAGGACAGCCACAGCAGATGTGAGCCTCAATCTAGTTTGGGGGAAAAGTCTGTGGGCCCCATTCTGAGAAAGCTNGGGGGCCCACTGGCAAAGGGTGGCATGAAAGAGACCTGAACTACAGTCTGGACAGCTGTTGGCTTTCTTGTTCCTCTTGGTAGTGAAACAGACCCAGAGCGTGTGAGTAATTTCCCCAGAGTCCCACAGCCAACACCAGCATGACTCCTGCTTCTCCTGTGAGACGGTAGGAAGAGGAGTGAGTGGTCAGCACAGAGTGGTCAGCGCTTCAGTGAACTAAAGACCTAGGAGGCTGAAGTCGGGCTTGTGCTCAAAGGCAGATACCTAAAGTGACTAGAAAAGAAAGAAGAGTGAGCAGGGTGAGATAACCAGTTATACCCAGCGGGGAAGATAAGGGAAGCACAAGTCTTGTGGCTAAGACAGCAAAATGGAGACACCTTGCCGAAGGGCCAGCTGGATGAGGATCCAGCCCTTGTCTCCCCAGTTCAGACTCTACTGTCAGACCAGGAGCAGCCCAGGGATGATTGGAATACATTTGGTGGCCCTCTCTGATCACTCAGAAACTGTCATTCTTAGTTTGGGGTCACGCCACCTCCCAGTTACAGCTTCTCCTTCCCCCTTCCTGATTCCTAGGAACCTCTGGGGATGTTGTCCTTATCACCAAAGATGTCCTCAAGCCTTGCTATAAATGTCCCCAGACCTTGAAAATTTGCATCTGGGTCTGAATGGGGGCTGTAACTAAGATATTGTGGAGGAAGAAGCAGTATATGGTCACAGCTTCCTGCCCTTTGGCTTTATGAGGCCTGCCATGATGAATGCCTTCCCCAGCCCTGACCCGACTCCAGCTGTAGGCCCAGACATCCATCAGTTTCACAGCCTCTCAGTGAGAAAGGGACACTTTAGTCCTCAGACTTCAATCCACTCCAGGCCNCAGACTTCCTCTCCCCTGGGGTAGACTAGTGCAGGCCCATAAATTAAGACATCTGCTCTCCCCGCAGAAGTCCCAGGAACCTGGGGCTCTGTAATATCTCCCCTGTTTTCTTTGGCCCTATTCAACTTTCTTCCAATTAGTTAGACCCTGGGGCAGCAGCTAGACGACAGATGAGTCAGAGGCACCAAATCCAGAACCCAGAGTTTATCCGAATGTCGGCAGCCTCTCCCTGCTGGTTCCACTCTCTTCCCNTTCTTCCCTTTTTCAATTCTCTGGGCTTCCGCTCCCCAGACCTGTACCAAATTCGCGGTCATTGATGCGTTTCCTTGCCTGTAACTCTACTGATACAATAGGGAGGGGGCTGTTTAGCATGTGTTTGAGGACACATTTTGTCCCCACCCCAAGATGGAGGCTCCCCAGTGGTCCTAGTGCAGGCTCCTCCTCAACCCCAAGCTACACCCCCTTCCNGAACCATCCCCACTGCCTCTGCTCCAGCTGCAGCTGCAAAGATGATAGGCCCGGGGCCGTGGAGGCTCACCAGGATGGCGATGAATTAAGAGCAGGTGTTGAGAGTCTGACTTCAGGTCCTGGGGGGCCAGAGTAATGGGACCCCACCAGTGCAGGTGGGAAGAGGGGAGGGGCCTTTTGTGTACTGCTGTGCTGAGAACAANACCTGACAAGAGCTTAGAGTCAAGAAGTCTGACGATGGGAAGGAACTGCTGTATCCCCACCACATACGTGGCTCAAAGGGTCAGTTTGGGTCCTGGCTGTGCTCAGCCCCACACCACAGCAGTGCCTAATGCACGCAAAGGCTCATTTCTGCCAGCCTTGACCACATCAAAGGTTCCTGTCCAAGGCAGGCTGGGGGTAGAGAAAGGGAGAGAGCAGGAGGTGACTGCTGGAGTGAAATGCAAGAAAGCTTGGGGTCTGCAGGAAGGGTACCTCTGAGCCACCCATAAGGAGGGCACCCTGAGACCAATGCAGGGCTACAAGCAAAGCCAGAGTAGTGTGGGTGGTTCTGTAGCAAAGCCAACTGGGTAGCTATCATGATGCATGCCTTCGAGCCCATTATCAGTAAGGCACAGAGCTGCCTAACTAGGTTGCATGACTCTAATGGAAAGGAAGAGAGGGGAAAAACAGATTGAGAAATAGGGGTTATCTCCTGAGTGTGTATCATAAATAGATCCTCTGAAGTGAAGGCAGTGGGGAAAGAAAGGAGAATGAAAGTTGGTAGGGAGGGCAACTGGCCTTTTTATTTATTTATTNTCCCAANCTTGTAAAGGAAAGGGCAGAANAGCAGGAAAGGGTAAGAAGGGAGGGAGGAGAAAAAGGAAGGCTGCCACAGGCCTCCNTGCTGGAACTGGAGATGTGGGAGCTGTCCAGCACGGGAACCTGCTGAAACGAGGAAGGACCCGTGGTCTGAAGTGGGTAGAAGAGCCCTGTCTCTCGCAGGGTTGCGTTTGCAGCCTTCTCTGTGTTTCAGAGAGGTGTGTTTGAGAGACCAGCCTAGACAGTCAGTTCTGGGAAAGGAAACACTGAGTGGAGAATACCTGAATCTTCTCCATGGGGAAGAGGAAGAAAAGGAACAATGCTCAAATCTGAGCACTACGAAGTCAAGGTACATTGCACTTGCACCAAGCAAAACTAGCACATCCCCAAANACAGGGCATGGCAGTATGGAGGATTGATCGTGCCTCTAGTGCTAACAGGTTAACAATAGGTGAGGGGCCAGTGGGNGTTACTGGACCCTCTGTGTGGCTGAGTACTGGTGTGTCCAGGCATACCTGCCAGTGTGATCTGGTCCTCGGGAACTCACATTAGGAGAGCCCTAGTCTCAGCAGTGACAACCAAAACAGTCTCAGGCCCAGCTTTGGTGTCTGCTTCTGCTTCAAAACTTGCTCNTATGATCTCCATTTTATCAGGGGCCTCCGTGAGCTCCTGTGCTGTGATAGGCACAAGGACATATGAGAGTCACAAAGGCACCTTATCCAGATGTCCGAGTAGCTGTTAGACTCAGACGCAGTTTCGCTTCTCTTCCCTCAGTCGTGAGTCTTTCCCATTTGGCTGAAGCATTCTCAGAAATGCTGTCCTCAGTGAACTTCTGTTCTCTGGCTCAAACGCCACCTTTTCCTCAAGTGCTTTCCCGAAGCCCCCTCCCTGCCTCAGGTGCTGTCTTAGTTAGGGTTTTTATTGCTGTGAAGAAGCACCATGACCANAGTAACTCTTANAAGGAAAGCATTTAATTGGGATGGCTTACAGTTCAGAGGTTCTGTCCATTGTCATCATGGTGGGGAGCATGGCGGCATGCAGGCAGATGTGGTGCTGGAGCTGAGAGTCCTACATCTTGCAGGCAACAGGAAATTGACTGAGATACTGGGTGGTATCCTGAGCATAAGAGACCCCAAAGCCCACCCCCACCGTGACACACTTCCTCCAACAAGGCCATACCCACTCCAACAAAGCCATACCTCTGAATAGTGCCACTCCCTATAAGATTATGGGGGTCAATTATATTCAAACTACCACAGATGCCAAGGCATCACCTCTACTTATAGATCCTTTTTTCCAGACATACCAAACTTTTGATTAATCTAGGAGCCGACTTTGAACTGGGGAAGGACAGGCCAGAGCAGTTATGCACAGTGAAAGGCTGGAGCTAGGGACTATGGTCAGGGTCAGAGGCTGGCCCTCCATCATGACCACTGTCTTATAGCCCACAGAAGGAGAGGAAATCCCATCCCACTGCTTTGAGATGAGTTGAAAGCTGCATTCTTGTGCTGTTTCTGCTATCACCTGTGCATCTCCTGCAACCAGGAGAGCCTTTACCTCCTGTTCACTCCTTCCCAGCATGCCCCTCTTCTAGTATGCAAATCAACTAACTGCGGTTAATCCACTTCATGACTAGCTCCTGAGTAGTTGTGTACATCACTGTACTAGGGATGTCATGGGAGGCTAGAAAGGCTCTNCAGCCTGAGGCTTGGGCTTAAATACTGGCCAATCCAACCTGTTTCTTATTGTGATTAAGACAAGTGCCTTGACTAGATTTGGTATCCTCTTTCTTACCTGTAAATTGGAAACAATAACATTTTCTACATCATAAGGTTTTTCTGAAAATGCAATTNGCCGACANATATGAAAGACTGGGAGCAGTGGCCGGTACATGGTGAATATCTCACTCATTTAGCTCTTGGCACTACATTTCTCTCAAGCCTGTGTCNACCTTGTGGGTTTCATCTCTCCGTGAGGATGGACAGCTTCAGAGCANCTTCATGTATCTTCCATCAACCTTGAAGCTTCCTGATGGTGGGTATTATTCCCACCTCTGGGTAATCCAACCCTGATACTGAAGTTAGCCTACAGTAGCCAGGGCTTTGGACACCCTGAGGGAGCATGAGCAACCTCATCCCATTACTGCCTGGGCCCATGTGGAAGAGACAGAGGCACCTCATGGGTTAGACTGTCAAATAATCCCTCAATTTTGCTTTCTAGATCTGTCAAGGACTGACACTGGTTTAGCCTAAGGGCTTAGGAACGTGACCACTGAGGAAGTAACCCTGTAAATGGAGGTCAAGAATGAGGAGGGCAGATTAGAAGTGTTTTGGGTTTTCTGAAGCCTCACCTTGCTTCCCAGCCTCCACCTCTCAAAGGACCCAGCATTTCTTGGGGTTCACACATGCCTGCCTTCACCACACATCTCCCACTTCCAACCTTAGCATCTTTCTAGGGGCTCTGTGCTGACTGGCNTTGAGCTTCCTTCCAATGACTCTTCATTGTGCAAACCACAGGTAATCATATAACCTGCTAACATGCTCCCGGAGGGCTTCTGGCTAGTGCCTGAAGACAGGATCTACAAACACCTTCCTGCAGGCTGCAGCCCCTGCCCTGCTTGGCTGAGTGCCAAGCCAGGATGACCTGAAANCACAGCAAGCATATGATGGGCCAGATTTCCTTCCTCCTACTCCTCAGGAAGCCCCGCCCCTGCACTCCACCCTACTTCCTGTTTAGCAGGGAAGTTGTCCAGGTCAGCTTCCTTAACAGCTGTTCCTCATGTTCTCCATTCAGACTGGTGACCTAGTGGCTCAGTGAGGTGACGTGAGGCCAATCCTTCTCTAAGTTGAGTCATCTCTTGCCTACCTTCATTCTGGGGCCTACAGAAAACACAGTTAGGGGAAGTCAACCTTCCCACCTCCGCAAGGGACAGAGTAAGAGAGCCCAGCTGCAGGGACCTAGCATCAAGAAGCTGTACAACACATATTGACTGTTCAGTGTGAGCCAGGCACAGTATCAGGCAGCAGAGACTAACTGATCTTCAAGAAGGCAGTCATTGGAGAGTAGTCCAGGATAGATCGGGAGGGAGGAACATTGCTGTGTGCATGGCATGGAAGAGCTCAGGGCCTCTCAGCTCCTCACAGAAGGTCAGGGAGGCCTTTCCAGATGGGACATCCTCATGGAACTTGGAGGATAGAGCTAGCTAAAGACAGACATGAAACCTTATATTGTGTGAGCAAGAGATAAGGGTCAGGAAAGCTCTAAGANAGGGAGGACTAAGGGTGTGGGATCTTAGGGGCCCCAAAAAGCTTGATTGTACTCAACTGGTGAGTCATGGTCTCATCATGTGATAAGGCTAATCTGGACTCAGTGCAGAAATCATGAGTGGACCAGCTAGTGTGGGAGGGGGAGAGCAAGAAGGACCTGAGTGAGGGTAATGAAACCAGAAAGAAAGAACTGAGAAAACCTATCAAGACCTCAAGGTTGCCTGTAAATGTTCGGTCTGGAATCCAGAACCTGAGTTCCAGGCAGCCCTGTGACCTTGGACCATCTCTCANATTCTTCAGTCTCCAAGTTCATCATCTATCAAATACCTTCTCATAAAAATAAGGCAGTGGATAAGGAGGTANGGGGCTATTATTGAGTGTTCTGCAAGTCTGTAGAGCAGCAGCCTGGTGGGATCCCAGCCACCACCAGTCAGAGGCTTCAGTTCAGGGGTGGGGGATGGAGAGAGGAGGCCACTCTTCACTCTGTGGCTAGTCCTGGAGTTGGATGAGTCCTACCGAGGCCATCGCATCTTTTCCCCTGCCTTGGACAGGTGGCTATCAGAAGGGAGGCGTTAGGATTAGGAGGGATCTCCCCTCCACTCAGAAACCATTTCCAGCCCCGTGTGCTGGTACATGCCTGTAACCTCAGGGGATCCCAAGTTGAAGGCCAGACCGGACTACATATTGAGAGCCTGTTTCAAGAAACAGAAAACAATAGAAACATTTCTGGAGCTTTTCCTAGCGCCAGGATTGGATTGGTCCCACTTAACACACAGGGAGGAGGCAAACCAGATAGCTNTGTGTTGGGGGCCACTGACTTTCCCAGCCTCGTAGGCTCATCTGGCCAGGATGGGATCCTAGGAAACAGAAATCCTATCAGAGGGCTCCCTGGGAAGCTATGTCACGTGATTCAGGGTCTCCCAGCTCCTGCTCTTGTCATTCCCTTGTCTGGTCCCAGTCTTTATGGTTGGAAAGGGACTTCAAGACCCCATCTTAGTGAAGATGGAAAACAAAGGTTTTATATCTGCAGAGCCCATTAGCCAGCTTCCCCTTGATTCTCAGTCTGGGATATGCCACCCCAGTCCATTAACCTCTCATAGGCCGGCCCTCCCACCATCCCCCTCCTCCGGGTACAATTGGGTTCTCTGTGACCCTCATAAACTACAGAGCACAAGACTAATGTGTTGAGAGTTTCATGAGGTCCTGACCCCCAGGACATGGGTATGGAGTCTTGCGAAGCNTCTGGGCCATGGTGGCTGACAGCCCACTCTCANACACAGGACTCCTCCCATCCCCCAGCCCATGCTGATGTCCTGGAAGCATCCTTCTATGAATCTCACCTCTCTAGAAAGATAAGCCTTTGCCAGGAGTCCATCTCTTTTATGAGGGGAGCCGCAGGCAGGCTTCTTGAACACACTCAGGCTCCTGTTAGCACCATTCTCCTCCTAAAAGAGGCCATAAGGAGCATGGGGGTGGCAGGAGGGAGGGAGAGTGTCTGTGTCATGAGCAAGGAAAGACACTCAGTGGTTAAGCACTGGTGCATCACTGGGGACAGTCTGGGGAAGAAAGAAGCAGCACTTTATTTGGAAACAATTCTGCTGAGACGCAAAGTGTCTCAACTTCTCTTTCCAGCTGTTTGTTATGAGGTGCTTGCTGTGTGCTCAAAATAGGGACTGAATTTTAAAGTTACACGCCAAGTTCTGGGCCTGGATCCAAAGGAGCAGCTCAGGCCAGATGATCTGCCCTNAGGGGAAGGGTCCCAAGCTCTTGGCTCTTTTGTGTTCCCCTCATTCATTAGGGCTCTGGGGCAGTCCGTCCTCAGAGCCTTTGTACTTGGAATGACCCGTGAACAGGAAGGCGCCCAGGCAGGGGCAGAGGAAAGTTCCCACAGAGACAGTATCCAGGTGGAGGCAGCCAGTGCATCTCCTTGCTGGTCCTACCTCTGAGACATATTTTCTGCTTCTTCCTGCCATCAGTTCCAAACCTAGAGTGGACAATAAAACAAATGTTTTCTGCCTTTACCCTGAAGCATGGTGAGGCAGGCTGTAGTTTTCTTTTTTTTAATTAAAATTTTATTTTGCATGTGGGTGCACATGCACCATGGTGTGCATGTGGACATCAGATGACAGCTTGTAGGAGCCTGTTCTCTCCTTCCACTGTGTGAATTCTGGGAATCCAACTCAAATGGGTGACAAGTGCCTTTACCCACTGTAGTCGGATTTTTCTTTGGGCTTCCAGCTCACAAATAAGAGAAACTTAATATTAATTATAAAAGCTCGGCCTTAGCTTAAGCTTGTTCCTAACTAGTTCTTACGACTTAAATTAACTATATTTTTTAATCGTTATCTCATCTCCATACCACCTATCCTGCTTCTTCCAAGCCTGGCTGGTAATTCTGCCTTTCTTTTTCCCAGAATTCTCTCTCTGTCAGGAAGTCCTGCCTATTCTCTCCTGCCTATCCTCTGACTGTTCAGCTCTTTATTACACCAATCACAGCAACACATTTTGGCACAGTGTAAACAAATGTTCCACAACAACCCACTGAGCCATCTCACTGGTTCAGAATCCAGTTTTCAAAAGGAATTGTGAATTTTAGAACAGAAGCAAGCCAACTACAATGGGTGTTCCTGGAAGAAGATAAGGGCATTGAAGGAAAAAGTGGTGAACTCCAAAGAAAGCTTGCAGTGTAATACGCCAATAGTAATACGGCAATGTTAGTCTCCTGGTTTTGACAATGCACCACGGTTGTGTGAAGCTTGAACGTTAAGGGAAAGTGGGATTNGGTTAGATGGGAGTGCTTCGACTTTTCATTAAGAAAATAAATAAGAGCAAGTGCTGGAGAGGAGTCAGAGAAAAGGGGGACACTTCTGCACTGCTGGGGAGAATGTTAAGCCAGAACAATCAACAGAATCAGTATTGAGGTTCTGCAAAACAAAGCAGCAGCAACCAAAAATCATACCACATGATCCAGCTATACCACTCCAAATCAACGTACCAGAGCTCCTGCACATCAATGTTTACTGTAGTATTATTATTCACAATAACTAAGTTATGGAACCCATCCAGGTGTCCCTCAACAGAGGAATGGATAAGAATATGGTAGGGAGGCTGGAGAGATGGCTCANTGGTTAAGAGCACTGACTGCTCTCCCAAAGGACCCAGGTTCAATTCCCAGAACACACAGGGCAGCTCACAACTGTCTGTAAAGCCAGTTCCAGGGGATCAGATGCCCTCATACAGACATACATCCAGGCAAAATGTCAATGCATATGAAATAAAAATAAATAAATCATTAAAAAAAAGAACAAGAAAAAAAGTGGTTTATATTCACAATGGAATTTTATTCGGCCCTAAAAAAACAAATTTTGTCATTTTTTTCAGGAAAATGGATACAACTGGAGATTGTCACATTAAACATATTAAACCAGACTCAAAAAGACCAGTATCACATTTGTGGGTCTAAGATTGTATATATAGATCTATAGGATCATATATATATATATACACACACAGTGTGTGTGTGTGTGTGTGTGTGTGTGTGTGTGTGTGTGTGTGTGTGACATGGAAATGGAAGCGAAACTGTCTGGGAGAAGCAATGGGACTAACAGGAGGAGAAGGAAGGGGGAAGGGACATGTGGAAGGACATGGCCAGAGTACATTATATGCTTATATACCAAACTGTCCTTATAGAACCCAAATACATATAATGAATATGTGTCAATCCAAAATAATAAATAATACTTTAAGATAAAAACTTTACAGCTGGGCAGTGGTGGCACATGCTTTAATCCCAGCACTCAGTAGACAGGTGGATCTTTATGAGTTCTAGGCCAGTCTGGTCTATAGAGCAAGTTCCAGGACAGCCAGNGCTACATAGAGAAACCCTATCTCGAAAAACCAAACCAAAACAAAACAAGAAAGCAAAAACAACAACAAAAATTTGCAAAGAAAAGGTGGAGGGTGGGGAGAAAATGACCAAGAGAAGTCAGATAACTCAAGAGTCACAAGAAGGCTTACCTGCTTAGGTGTGTGATCCCTCCTCTAGGAGTACAAAAAGCTCTCCTAAGCTGTGGTGCTTAAGACCAAGTTCACCCCAGGCAACCCACCCTCCAGCACTTGGCAGATTTCTGATCTCAGGTCTGGCTCCTGGGACGTTCATCTGTCCCAGGGACTCTGCAAAGGCTGGTCCTTAAGTCTGCTTTTCTCTTTCCCTTCCCAAGCTCTCAGCTTCTGGTGCGAGGACAAATTAAAGCAACAGTGGTCACCCATGCCATCCCAGGGGGGGATNTAGTGTTTCAGTGAAATCTAATGTGAAGAGTCTGAGTGGGTATCCCAGCCTTCACGAGTTGAAACTGTACCCCAGCACAATGATATTAAGAGATGAGGCCTCAGGAAGAGTGATTAGGTCATGAGGGCAGAGCCCTCTTTTTACAACAGAGGCTTCAGAGAGACCCTCAAATTTCCCATATGTGAGGATACAGCAGAGGTCCTCTGAAACAGGAAGTGGCCCCTTACCAGACAGTAAATCTTCTAATGCCTGAATCTTGAACTTCCAGCCTTCCAGAATATGAAAGATCTGTACATGGTGTTCACAAACTACTCAGTCTATAGAATTTTGTTACAACAGCCAGAATGGATTAGATGAAGAGCCAATATTTAGGACAGGTGAACCTGAAGTATGGGCTGGCAAGATGGCTTAGCCAGGAAAAAGAACACTCCGTGCAGCCTGACCACCTGGGTCAACCCCTGGAACCCACAGTGGAAAGAGAACTGACCCCTGAAAGTGATCTTCTGGTCTCTATATATNCACCATGGTATGGATGCTTATGTATGAGCACACACACACACACACACACATTCATACACACATATTCACACATACACACATACACACATACACACATACATACACACATACACACACATACACACACACATACATACACACATACACACACACATACACACACATACACACACACATACATACACACATATACACACACATACACACACACACACATACATACACACACATTCATACACACATTCATACACACATATATTCACACATACACATATACACACATACACACACGCACACACACATATACAGATATACACACTAAAATAAAATAAAAAGCTTAAATGTGAAGGTAGTTAAAACAAAGGAATCCTCAGCACCCATTCCCACACTCAGTGAATATCCTAACACTGCCCAGCTCAAGTTAGCCNCTCCTTCCTCTCTGGTGCCCTNAAGATAGCTTGCTCCTGAATGGCTGGGGAAAAACNCACCATCTATGTGTCCAAGATGAGTACCAAGCCAGGTGGTTCCNAGGAACGTTCACACAGTCACCATCAAGGCTGCCTTCTATAGTNGTCCTGAGTCTCTCTTGTTGCTACAATTCCAGGAGCTTTTCTTCATGTCTTTTCTTAGGACAGGAGAGAAAGAATTAGGTACCAGTCTGCCTAGAGTAACCTTGTGTTCCTAAGACTGACAAGACCCTTCTCTAAATTTTGTTCTGTCTTGTTGACCATGAAATTGGTCCTAGTCCTTTGGCCTTGCTGTGAGACCAGGCCTGGTGAGGCCCCAGAGAGCTGCTGGAGCCTGGGGATGCTGCGGTGGGCCAGGCTTGGAACCCGCAGCCTACCAGCTCTTGCTCACATTCATCTTGGCTTCCCTGGTCCCACCAGTCTCCACTCTCAACCATCCCACTCCTGGCAAGCTGGGCTCTGGCCAAGCAGAAATGGCAGCAGCACCCCTCTGGTGTCTTGTTGGCATTATTGGGAAAGTTGGCTTTGAAACCACAGAGGTGTTTCAAGTACCAGGGAGAGAGCTCAGGAAGCCGCGGAGACAGNGTGGCAGCTGAATTAAACAGCATCTGTCTGTGTGAGTCATTGCTCGCCTGCCTGCCTGCCACCATAGTCCTTGCATGAACCTTGAGCTGGTGAGACACCTCAGCCCACTAAGTCTCTCAGAACCAGAGCACTTAGCTGAAAATCACTGCAAGAAAGGCTCAGGACCTGTCAGAAAGGATTCCCTGAACTTTATGGGCCCCAAGGTACTAGTTTCCTGAGAGGGTACCCAATAGTTGGCCTCAACTGGACCCTCCCCAAATAACTCAGGACAAGCCCACCTTTCTTAAACAGCTTCTCCTGAGACTTACGGCCCTCCACTCATGACTGACCTCATGCAGTTCTAACATGGCATTGTGTATTCAGAAGTCACCACAGCTGCCTTCTGTCACTGCCCTTTTTTTGCTTCTGGTGACAAACTTTGCTGGTTTGACAAAATTAGTTTGCTTGAAAACCACAGTGGAGGCTCTGTCTTTGCCAACCCCNTGCCTGGGTTCCAGCTCTCATGGTTTTCTCCATGGTCACAGAGAATTCAGGAAGGTTGTAAAAGTCCTCGTCTAGAGCTGTAAGTTTACCCCGAAGGCCGGCCAAGCAGGGGCAAATGGGAGTGCGCTTACAGATGATGGGCCTGCAATAGTCTCTCCGTGGTACCTGGCAGGCGCTGGGACAGATTCACATCAATGTTCTTTTTTATTATTATTATTAAATTTTTAAAATTTATTTTACATACTAACCACAGCTTTCCCTCCCTCCTCTCCTCCTGTTCCCTTCCCCGACCTCCTTTCTCCCCCTTCCCCCATCCACTCCTCAGAAAGGNGCAGGCCTCCCATGGGAGTCAACAAAGCATGGCACATCAAGTTGAGGCAGGACCAAGCTCCTCCCCCCTGCATCTAAGCTGAGTGAGGCATCCCATCCTAGGAAGTAGGTTCCAAAAAGCCAGTTCCTGAGCCAGGGACAGATCCTGGTCCCACTGCTAGGGACCCACAAACAGACCAAGCTACACAACTGTCACCCACAGGCAGAGGGC
>LZPO01075880.1:274175-292637 GCA_001675575.1 Neotoma lepida
AGAGGGAGAGAGAGAGTATGTGACTGTGTGTGTGTTTTCATGTGTGGGTATGGTTTGCCTGTGTGTATCTGGTCCGAGTATGAGTGTGTGTATCTGGGGGAAAGGATGCATATCTTTGTGTGTTCAGGTACGAGCATGTGTGTCATACTCTATGGAACATCAGAAATATGCTGATGACAAGACATCTGAGATCAAGGTATTAGCAGATTCACTGTCTGGTAGGGGCCCGCCTCTCGTCACAGGGTCTTCTGAGTCTTCACATAACAGAAGGACAACATCCTTTAAGCCACTTTGAAGAGGGTACTAATCCNATCTATAAGGGCTCTGCCTTGACTTAGTCACCTCCCAAAGGCCTGGCCTTTGAATGCCTTGGAGATTCATCTCAGCTTGTGAATTTTGGGGAAACAGAACCATTCAGGCCATGGAAGTATGTGTCTGTGTGTGTGGTGTTTGTCCAAACAAAACCATTCAGGCCATGGAAGTGTAAGTGTGCATGGTGTTTGTCCAAAGGCTGAAGCAGCACATGTCACTTCTTTGCTGTGGCACTGAAGGACACATCTTGTCTATTTCTCTGTGAAAGTTCAGCCCCCAGGGAACCAGACTGGGGTTCCAGCCAGAGGAAAAGCCTGAGTTGGGGCTTGGTTATGGGAAGTACTGATCAGGATTACAAAGACAAAAGAGACCCTGTGGCGGATGGAGTAAGACAGCTTGCAAAGAAACTCACATAGCCCAAGACTTCCCTCTGTGGCACCTGGCTCCTTGCAGCTCATCCAACCCACACCCTCCTGTCCCAGATGTTGCCCCTAGGCTATCTTCCTATGTTGAGGGCCTCACCTTCAGGAGTATTCCCACAATATTGTGACCTCTTTTTAACTCATGCCATTTTTTAAAGTGTATTTTTATTTTCTGTGTATGAGTGTTTTGCTTGTATGTATGTTTGTGTACCACGTGCATAGCTGATGCCCTCNGAGGCCAGATGAGTGCTTCAGATCCCCTGGAATTGGAGTTGTAGACATTTGTGAACCACCTTAGGAGTGCTGGGAATAGTGGGTGCTGGGAATAGAAACCATGTCCTTTGAAAGAGCTGCCAGTGCTTACAACCACTGAGCCATCTCTCCAGCTTACTTTGGAGAATATTGACTTTGTTATTTTTAAATTATGTGTATAGGTGTATGCCTATATGTGGGTATGTGCACTTGAATGCACATGCCCACTGAGTCCAGAAGATGGCATCAGATCCCCTGGAGCTGGAGCTCCAGGCAATTGTGAACTGCCTGGTATAGATGTTGGGTCCTCTGAAAGAACAGTATGTTTTCTTTTTAATTATTGTTAGTTATGTGTAGGTGTCTGAGGAGGTTGGAGGGATGTCAGATCCCCTGGAATTAGAGTTACAGGTTGTTGTGAGCTGCCCGATGTAGATGCTGGGAATCAAACTCAGGCTGTCTTCAAGAACATGTATATGCTCTTAACCACTGAACCATCTCTCCTGCCCGAGCAGTATGCTTTTAACTGCTGAGTCTTCTCGCCAGCCCCATGCTGTGGTTTTAAGCATATGAAAACTCAGCTTGCTGTCTGGCTTTGGGTATCCACTCCACTCCAGTCCTACATAAATCAGTTGACCCAATGATAAGTGAAAATGAAGTTTAGGTTAGAAATGAAACGTTCTGTGCAGTATACTGCAAAGCATATACTNCTTTGACTGACATGGCTGACATGGAGATGCTAATGGCAGAGAGGGGATCGACACTGTGCTGAGGACGTGCCTCACTAACAAGCAGCACACACAGTGGACGAGNGAGGCACTGTTGGAACCTTCCTCTCATAACTCCCCTGTCTGTATACCTAGTGCTATAAGGCTAGTGCTCGTTGTTAGGGCTCAATAAGTACCCTGCTCTGGACTGCCTCTAAACCTCAGGCAGGAAGCATCAGTGACCATATTTGCATGGCAGTGTGTGGGAAGGAGGAAGATGAAGATGTGGCAAATTCGGGCGGTCCTGCTCTGGATCTGCATTTAGCTGCCACTATGCGGAATGCTCCAGACCAACAATGAGTGTGTAATTTTCCTCCATCTCTTTTCTCTATTTTTCTCTTCTCTCCCTTTTTCCTTGCTTTATTTCCCTCCACCCTTTCTTTTTTATTTCAACATAATATATCCATCCTCTTCATACTGTGGTTAGGATGTCTGACCTTGTGGGATGGGCATCTTAACTGCTTCCCCAAAGAGCTGCGGCGTCCCTTTAACAGGCTGCTGCGGGAGGAGCTGTCCTATCAGCACCACGACCAGACCCCGCCCACCCTGCAGTGACTGCGGGCTGCCGCTCAAGGGCAGATGGGACGAGGAGAGCCGGTCCAGAACTCGCAATCTGGAGAGTTCTCCGGCCTAATAATGGACCACCTTCCTCCCCAAACACCCGGCCCAGGCTCTGCAGAACGGAGGGAGCCAGTGCTCAGGCTCTCACCACCTTCTCAGCTAGAGTAAAATATTTATAGACCCAAAATACTTCTTGGCTCTGGGATTTGCAGAGCATTAAGCCAGTTAGTTGGCATTTGTCCTGATAGAGCCTAGGGCCTGAGTCAATAGAGTCTGAAGAGATGGGGTGGGGGCTGGAAAGGCTGGTTCCAGCTATAGGGTGAGAAATTGCAGTGGGCTAGCTGCAAGCATAGGTGTCACCTAGGCTCTGCCATCTGTCAGCTGTGTGAGTCTGAGCAAGACCCTTAACCTCCCTGGTTTTTGTTGTCTGCGCCTCTGAATAGAGAGGACAATGACACCAATTGCAAGGACAATTGCAAGTTATCGCAGGTAGAATGGTTATAATGGTGTCAGGATGCAGCCTAGAAACTAAAAGGAGTTTAGTTTAAAAATAAAATATAAGGGGCTAGAGAGATGGCTCATGGGTTAAAAGCACTTTCTGGTCTTGTAAAGGACTCATGCCAGGCAGCTCACAACTGCTTGTAACTCCAGCTCCAGTGGATCTTCTGTCCTCTGTAGGCACCTGCGCTGACACGCACACACACCCACACATAATTTTTACAATTAAATAAATCTTTAAATATGTGTTTGTGGCACCAGGGTGAGTGTGTGAGAGCAGGCAGTTGGAGTATAGACAAAAAAAGGTAGATTGATCAAGCTGCAATTTTTTGACGAGTGTGTTATACACCATGCTGGGGTCCTGGGGCTGCTCCACCTGAAGCTACCAGCCTCTTGACTCACCTGCAAAACATCAGGCAGTCCCATTTGTCATCTGAATTTGGTTCCTTTCCTCCTCAGAGGAGGGACAGATGTTCTCTCTAATGATTTCTGCCACTGCTATGTGCCTGTCACCACACCGAGTGTCTTATTTTATTCCTTCATTTAATCTTTCTGAAAGCCCATGACCAGATTTTGCAGGTGAGAGCTCCAGGCTTAGAAAACTTGATGTGTCTAAAGCCACATAGTAAGAAGTGGTGGGCCTTCCAGACTGGCCTTCCACTTACCATGACACGACACAATTTTTCCAACTGTCAGTCTCCTCCCATTTCCTCTGGTGGACAGTTGGGTGAAATCATATCCAGTGTGGCTGTAACAAGTCTTTTTCTGACCTGCCAGCTAGCTCCCAAATAATGACATGGAGACTTATTATTAATTATGAAAGCTCGGCCTTAGCTTAGGCTTGTCCCACTAGCTTTTTTTTGTTTGTTGTTTGTTTTCAGAGCTGAGGACTGAACCCAGGGCCCTGAGCTTGCTAGGCAAGCGCTCTACCACTAAGCTAAATCCCCAACCCCTAGCTTTTATAACTTAAATTAACCTGCTTTTATTAATCTACACTTTACCATGTAGCTTTTTACCTTTCTTTCATTCTGTATGTCCGACTCCCTCCATGTCTCATTGGCATCTCCTCCATGCCTTGATTATCTCCTCCTATTTCCTCTCTCTGCCTAGACCCCCCTGCCTAGCTATTGGCCATTCAGCTCTTTGTTAAACCAATCACAGCAATACAACTTCATACAGTGTACAAATATCCTGCAACAGGGAGTACCAACTCCAGAATGTAACTTATCAACACNTGGGCAGTGTTTGTCCTGCTGCAGATTTCTAACAGGAGAAGCAGGCAGCTCAGCCTCCATTCCTGGGATCTCTACCATAAATCAGGCATGGAGGCTGATGCCTGTAATGCCAGTGCATGGAAAGTGGAAGCAGGAAAGTCAGAAGTTCAAGGTCATCCTTGGCTACACAGTGAGTTCCAAGTCAGCCTAGGATACATGAAACCCTGTTTCAAAAAGATAAACAGATGATGATAATAAAATGAGAGGAGGAGGAGGAGGAAGAGAGAGAGAGAGAGAGAGAGAGAGAGAGAGAGAGGAGAGAGAGGAGAGAGAGAGAGTTACCTTTGAGGTCCTCCTAACAACTATTTGTTGAGGGCTAGACAAGGCATGCTTCTAAGCTTTTTGTATTTAACTAACTTATTTATTGAAACTGTGCTAGTAGATAGGTGCTGGTCTTGGTATCATTTTGTAGAATGGAAAACCCAAGTTCTAGAACTTGCCAGAGGTCACACCATAAGCAAATGGCAGAGCTAGGCTTTGGGTTCAGAAGTTTACTCTTCATCATTGTAGCACTCAATCTCTTGGAAGAATAGTGTCTGAATGGTGGAGCTGATGAATAGACCCATGGGTGTGAGAAACCCTATGTCACATCACCATTTNCAAGACTGAACCGCCAGCCCTATCGCTGCCTCTTCCTGGAAGCCTCACTAGATATCACATCCTTAACGGACCATGATGTCTCCATGGTGCTTCTTGTCTCTTTTAGTTCTCACTGTACAGGCTGCTTGGTGTGTCTCTCAGTCCCTGAGCTCAGAACCNTTGGGTCTCTNCCATCTTGATTTCCATAGCACCTGGCAAAGCATGAGGCAGATGGAAGGTACCCAGCTAGGGTGTGTGGTTGTTGAACAGAGATGATGCCAAGGATACTCTTGAAAATGGGATGCTATTTGTAACAGGGAGTACAAGATGTAACTTATCAAGCANAGGGATTCCCAGAATGAGGGAAGTAAGGAACTTCTGGGACCTTCTTCTTCACTGAGACCAAATGAAGTGTCAGGTCATAGTGCTTAATGATTTGGTGGTCTCTCTCTCTCTCTCTCTCTCTCTCTCTCTCTCTCTCTCCCAGCTCTTTCCCCAGCTTTTTGCCCTTGACCCTCCTCAGGTGCACTGTGAAGGTGTCACGGAGGCTGATGGCACTAGTAGCCAAGCTCTTTGGCTTGAACAGAGTCAACATCTCCCCAGTATTACCTTATTCTGCCTGTTCAGGACTCAAAACAATGAGGAGCAAGGGCCCCAGAGCAAGTACAGAGTCTTGAAATTATTTGGCTCCCTAAGAATGCAGTAGGTGCCACAGGCAGCAGGCATCTGACTGCGGCCCAGGAGAAAATATCTGGACAGAGGTCTGTTTATGACCTCAGAAGGCACCATTGTCCATGTCTTAGCTCAGAGGCCCCCACCTATGTGTCTTTCCCCACCCCCTACCCTTCCCACAATCTTTCTCCTAAGCTGTTTTAGTCAGTATTCACTAAAGAACAGAACTAATTTTTAAAAAACCAACCAGATAGAATGAATATATACATATATTCATTCATTAATATATTCATGTTATTCATTCAATATGTATATTTATATGTATACATATGTGTGTGGGGGGTGGTTTATTAGAGTGGCTTATAGGCTGTGGTCCAGATAGTTCAACAATGGCTGTCTCCTGACAGAAATCCTATAGTTTTTCAGTTCATGAGACTGGATGTCTCCACAGACCCAACCTGACATTGGAGTCCCAGGGGATTCCTAGAGAGCTGCTGGGCTCCAGTCTACATTGGAATCCCAAAGNACTAGAATCTAATAGCAGCAAAGTGATGCCCCAGCAACAAGATAGATGAACTTGNTGCCAAGAGTAAAGGCAAGCAGGCAAAAAGCAAAAGCTTCCTTCTTCCATGTCCTTTTATGTGTCCAGATTTAGGGTGGGTCTTCCCATCTTAAATGATCCAATCAATGAAATCCCTGACAATGATGCCTAGCTGCTTGGGTTTAAGTTGATTCCAGATGTAGTCAAACTGACAACCAAGATTAGCCATCACNTAAGCTTCTATACTAGCCCATGTGTATCACCAGCCACCAACCAGGCATATTAGACTTCTGGCAGGGCTGGATTACATCCATCATCTCTGCCCCTCTTCGTGTCCCTGGCTCATTCTCACCCCAGCCACCCAAGGCAAACAGAATGAGGGGAGCAGGGAAAGTATAAGATATGAGGAATGTTGGGAGAAGAAGAGTTCCCCACCCAGCGCTGCCTATGATCAATTTTCTTCTGCTCTGGTTTCCAACCTATGGACTAAATCTGCCTCCCCAGCTCCATCTCTGAGAGACTCAGAAGAGCCATCACAGCAAGGAGAGAGTCCACCATAGCACAAGGGGTGTTGGGGCTGAGGCTGGGTACTGCTGGTGATAAGTGTGGTCTGTAGATCCACAGAGCTCACTCCATCTCCAGTATGTCTTGACACAGCTCACTCAACCACAGTATCATTTTCCTGTCTGGTGAAAGGAGGATAGTAAAACTTGCCTTCTCAGGTAGTTGTGAGGGTTAGAAATAATGTCTCACTAAAAGAGACTGTTTCCCAGGTACACAGGGAACAGCTTGGTAAGGGCAGGTTTGTGTGCTGGGCATCCTTGGAGTTCCCCTCACAGATGCCGGGTACCTGGAGATGCTCACTTAGAAGCAAACTAGAGATGCCCCTAGATGACCCCTCTGCCACAGGCTAGAATAATTTTCTGTCTGAGAAGTGATCCTCCATTACTCTAAGGCTGGTGTGGTTCTCCCAGGCTCACCTGGGACAATGGCTGTCANCTCCTAAGCAGCATCCTGCTTCCACTCTCCTAGAGGGTTACCTTCTGAGGAGGAAGGGCAAGCAAGGTCCCAATTGCAATGGAGAGGCAGGGGCGGGGCCCCAGCAACCTACCAATACACTGTTTTAAAAGTCCTTCCCATCATGCTTTTTAAAAAATGATGATCTANTGAAAGCACATTGCTGTGGGTGTACTCCATTAGCAAGGGAGCTAGAAGCAGCCTTGGCCTTCAGACTGTGAGAGCTGGAAATCCAGCCAGCCCTAGCCGGAGTGCGTGGAAGTCCAGACTAGGCCCTGCAGAGCTAGGAGCTGGCGGTCCCTGGCAGATAAGGTAGGTGGGCTCCTATGAGTCTTTGAGTCAGGGTGTAACACCCTGGAGACAATATCAGGCTGAACCAAGATGCAATTTCTAGATTCTCTTAAAGATGTAGTTTCCACAGAGGTGATCTGAGGGGCCTAACTGGATTTGGTCCTCATGATGGATTTGGATTAGGATTATGGATAGGAGCAGAAATAGGCCATGTAGCATCTTACCAACAGGGCTAGAACACATGCCAAAATCTTGAGCATGGGTGGGACAGATCAGTTGTCTAAAGCCTTTGCTGCAAGGGGGCCTGCTGGTCAGCTCACCTGCTCGGAGTCCAGCACAGCTCAGTGTTCTGGGCCAAGGTCAGCCCCTTGAGCACACATAAACTTTGTAGCTAGTGCTCAGCACCGTAACTGATGCACATAGCTNACCACTAAAGGGTGGGTGGCTGGGTGGAAGAAGGATGACAGGCTAAATGTACTCTCAACCCCACTGAGGCCATAGGCTACAAAGCAGGGTGCTCTCTTCTTGCTGAAGGACTCACGCTCTGTACCTCAGTACTTGTCAGCATTATCCTGCCTTCATTTTTCAGGCATGGAGAGGTTACATGCTTTCCCAAGTGCTGGCAGGTGCAGGCAGTGCTTGCTGGAGTTCCTCTTAGCTACGTTTGTGAGAGAAGTTCTTGGTCCTCTCATGCTGGCACTGAAGACAGCAGGATGCTCTGCATAGGAGCATCCCTCACTCCCTCAGTCTGGCCAGGTAGGTGGGCTAGGAGTTCACAGCAGGGCAAGGAGTCAGCTGAGCCTCAGGTATGGTCCTCCCTGATTCTGGAAGGGNAAAAGAGCTCATTGTGGTCCCTGAGTGCAGATGGCTTTGCTAGCCACCTCTAATGGAGCAGGTGGAGGGGATCTCAGGTCATCCAGTAATGCCATCAGCCACTTAAGTTTGAACTAGAGCAAAGGCGAGAGGGCATGGCTTCTCTTTCTTGTCATCTGTTGGAAAATCTAGCCTGGATGCTCCCACAGACTTCGAGCTGCTTCCCCAGAGCCACCCCCACTAACACAGGACATTGGCACCCCCACCTTGACTTCTCACAAACTAGCCCACAGCTGGTCCCAGGCAGCAGGTCAAAGGTCAGGGAGAGGTTGCCAATCTCATAAACAGCCCTGACTCTGCTGCTGGCCTCTTTTGGCACAAAAGCGGCTGTCCTGGTGGCCTCAGGTGGACTGGCCAAGCTTTGGGAGTTTTGTTCACTGTCCACAATGCCCCTTGTCTCCATCATCACACAGTGGCAACATTTTATCTTGCAAAAAGCAACTTGANTATTTTCATTGTATATAAATCTTTGTTCCTATCTTTAATCATTTTCCTAGNACAATTTTCTAGATGTGCTATTGTTCCTACAGTGGGATAAAAGGCCTGGTGTTCTTACCAACAATCCATATTATAATTTTCAGTAAGATAGTAAACTCAATACCAGCAAATGAGAGCCTATTTAATTTGCATTTTTAAATCTCTGAATGGAAGCCCAGCATGGTAGCTCACATCTTTAGTCCCAAACACTTGGGAGTCTGAGGTACAGGGATCCCTGTGAGATAGAAGCCAGTGGCTCTACTTGCTGGGTTCCAGGCCAGGCAGGGCTACAAAGTTACAAATGGGACCTTTTGTCTTTGTTTTGGATGACTGCATAATAATTTTGTGAGTTGTTTTTTCTTTTTTCTTTTTAATTGTTTGTCCTTTATTCTGTGGAGCATTTGCTTTCTAATATTAACATGGTGGAGGCCCTGTCTTCAGAGGCAACAACTCCATGCTTTTCATACTTGTAGCAGGTATTTCTTTGGTTTTTTGAATGTCTGCAAAGGGTTGCTTTTTTAAAATCCATGTAGAGACTTTAACTTTTATATGCTCAAAATCTATTGGCATTTCCTTTATTATTTGTTTTGTTTGTTTGTCTGTCTGCCTCTTTTGTTTGTTTGTTTTTGTTTTTTCAAGACAGGGTTTCTCTGTGTAATAATCTTGGCTGTCCTGGAACTCACTCTGTAGACTAGGCTGGCCTGGAGCTCACAGAGATCCGCCTGCCTTTGCTTCCCAAGTGCTGGGATTAAAAGTGTGTACCACCACCTCCAGGCTCCTTTATTATTTCTGCCTTTGATGTGNTGCTTAGAAAGTTTTTTTCCCATAACAAAATCATGGACGTGTTCATGTCTGTATTCTGTAAATTCTTATATTTTGATTTTTAAAGACTTGACTCTTAAATTGATCCAAATTTGATTACATGTGTCTTTGCAAACCTACAAATTCTCTTTGAATTGAGAATAATTACTTCACTCATTAACATGGCAGAACTGGGGAGCTGGGGAGAGAGAGAGACCTGGAAGAGAGGTGAAATAATTAATGGATCAAGGTGGAAGAGAAGGGATGACGCTCTGTGGACTAAAGGTATTTGGGGCAGCTGCTTTGACCTTCAGATGAGACGCTGAGTTTCTGAGGCTAGATGAGGGGGAGGAAGTGGCAGAGACCAGTTTTACAAAGGCAGGATGCAGGCAGGGAATGAGCAGAGAGGGCTCTGAGCCAGGTGCTCTCATCCCCCATGGTTGTGGGGTTGGGAAAAGCAAGGAGGACCTGAAGAGAGGTCATCAACTAGGAGGGTAAGAGAGTGGGAGGAGCCTGGGCCTCATGGAGACAGGTTCAGTAATTACAAGTTTCTGGATTGGAANAACTGTGGTCTACATGTCTTTGGGTCCAATGGCATGTAGAATATTGNATTTCCCTTGGGAAGTNTCTAAAGGACCTGAAGTACCATGAAAGGTCTGATCCAGTATCATCTGTGAGGTGAGTCCGTCTCCATCACTGGAGAGAAGTAAAGTCAAGGGAAGTTAAACAAAGCTCATGTATAGAGCATGTTCTCAAAGCCTTTTCACACATAGACTTACTTGTTTGCCCAGAGTCAGGCAGGAAGCCCATGGCTGTCTATCAATGCCAGCACCATCCTTATGCACCAGGGACAGGGACTTGAGACTTTATCTGACATTCTCCTTTTCTCCCATCTCTGCAGGATCCTAGTGCGGCCCTACCCCTGTCGCTGACCATGAATGGGATGGCCAACGTGAATTCTGCCAGCCGCCCACACTATGCCTCCTCCATCCCCGTGCCTCGAGCTTCCTCTCAGACCAGGATTCACACACCGGGCGCTTCTCCTCAGCTTCGGCCTCGTCAGGCTGACTTGGCCCTGAGCCCCCAGAGAGCTGCCTCCCCAAGTCGGCGCAAGGCTGCAGTTTCTTCTAGAAACTCCTCCCCCAAGGCCTACAGAGGAAGAGGTACCCCTAGGGCTGCAGGGCCAGCCAGGGAGTCCGCTGAGAGCGTAGAAAGCCTCCCCAGCTCCCCCTGGAGCAGCCCCAGGGTAACCCCCAAAACAGCCCTCACCAGTCAGGCGGGATCCAGAAGAGCTGGGGAGACACAAAGCACCCAGAGGAAGAAGACCCAGGAAGGAATCTCAGTTCGCCAGACCAGGGGAAGGAGCCCACCCCAGACAAGCTGTCATGGAGAAACTCAAATTCCAGGGCCTCCTGAAGGTCGAATGCTTCCTAGCGTCCAGGGAAAAGATCAAAGAGACAAAAACTACAAACCCCCTAGGTCTCTGGAGCCTGATGAAGAGGCAGCTCCAGGGACTTGCTCNCCAGTCTGCAGCCCTGTGCAGAGCCTGAGGCCCTCTCCTGCTTCGGGGGCCATTAGCTTTTCCTCCGCCCATCAGCAGAGCCAGCCAATCACAGCCACGGTGGCCCCCTTTCAGTACAGGTGAGCTGGGAAGTGGGCGGGCAGGCGGAGAGAGAAAGAGACCAAGGGGCAAACTCACTGAAAAGAGAGGCTTTGGTGACAAATGAATGATGGAGAGAGACTACAGGGCCAAAAGCAAGAGAAATAGAATCTTAAATTCTGTTTTTTTTTTTTTTTCAACTCTGGGGCCTTGACAATAAACAGAGACTCATGAGGGTGTCCCTAAAGTTGCCATTCCACACTCTCTTGAAAATGATGAAACTATATCAGGGTGTTAAGGATGCTTAAACACCCAATACACAGGCAGGAAGGTCAGCAGTGCTTTGGACTTGCCAAATTTGTGTGGGCCGTTTGCCACCACTGTGTGTTAGACAAACTGTGTTGTCTTAAGCACCGAGTCTTCAGTAGCCTGAGCAAAGCCTTAACTGCTTCTCTGTGTTGTTCTCATAGCATATTTGTGTCTGTCTGTCCATCTCTCTTTCTCTCACTTGCTTGTTTGCACCACTTGTCACACAGCCTTATGCCTGTTTATATGCATAGTGTATTGGCAGTCAGTAAGAGTTCTTAAATTGCTAGGTAGATACTGTTGTCATTGGCAGTTGCTTTCATAGCAGTGTGGTCAACGTGCCAGCCTCTCTAGCTTTCAGACATGGCAAGTTAAGTGCATGGAATAACATTTAGCCAACTAGGCTTTTTAAGTAAAAATAACTCTTTACTAACATAACCATATTAAATAAACTAAATTTTAATTACTAATCATTACATAGGTTAGAAATGCCCAAATGTAAATTAAACCCCTTCTTGACTATACTCACTTCCTGAGTTTCCCCCACTCTAATGCTAAGATAGGAAGTAGCTGTCAGTTTGCATCTTGGGGTATATAAAAACTTATGTATCAGCCCCTGGGAACTGGGGACCTCTGAGACATCAGAGCAGCTGAAGGCTGGGGCCCTAGATGTATCATCCTTCACTAGAAGTCAGCTCACAAGCATAAAGATCTCTAAACAATTGTGTGCAACCTTCTATCACAGTAATAGGTGCTGGGATCTGGGACAAGGAAATTAGTATCCATTATATTCTGCATGCGGTCAGGCTTCATTTGCAGTGCTGCATTCAGTTATGAGCACAGTGTTTTGAAAGGACATTGGCACACCACAACACCTTTAGAAAAGGACTGACACATTACCGAGGAGTCCCACAAAGGTGTTTGAAGAATGAGTGGAGGAAATGAAGAAGTTAGCTTGCTTCGGAAGGAGAAGGTGTAGGATGGTCTGTGTGTTCTTCTCAAATATGGGAAAGGCTGTCATGCTGTAAGATGAATTAGTTTGCTTGGGGCAGCTCCAAAGAGCTGACTCAGTGTCATGGTGGCTAGGAGTTAGCTCAAGACAGATTTGAGGCTGGCTAGGAAGAACTTTCCAACAGCAAGAAAGGCTGATAAACTGTAAGGCAGGGAGTTTTATTACTCAGGATCCCAGCAGATTCACAGCCCAGGAGTTCTTAGCCAGGCGAGCTCTTTTGCCNACTGTACCTACCAATTCAATGCACAGATGTCCCTCTTTCTAAGGGGCAGGTCACATCTGTCCCTTTTCTTTCTCTACTGAGATTCTGAAGCTAAAGCTGAACTAAGAAGCATAGACATGGGGAAGGTGTTCCTTGTTTGTTTCTCGTTTGCTGGGGTTCGAACCCACAGCCATCTGCGTGCTAGGCAAGGGCTCTGCTACTGAGCCATCCTNCAGCCCCAACCTTCTTTTGAATGGCCTTTTTCCTAACAGCTAAACACCTCCCTGGTGACTATGACTTCCTTCCTCTGCCTGATTCCCTTCATTTTGAATTCATTCTTTGGGAAAAAGTGTCAAAGGTATCAAATAGTCTCAGATTTTATATTATTCACCCTACAAGTCCCCTGGTATATTTACAGTCTGGCATTTTTCAAAGAGGTCAGAACATTTCCCTCTGAACATCTTAACGCAACTTAAACAGAGCGGTGTTCCCAGCACTCAGCAAACATTGACTGCATGTTTGCATTTTAAACAGAAATGGAATTGTTACACCTCTCCGGGAAGCAGTGTCCTCACCACCCATCCCTAGCCCTTGCACTTCCCAGGTCCTCAGTTGTGGTTGGAGGATGGGTCACAGCATGAGTAAGATTTGGATGGAGGATACCCCGGCATGCTGTAGGCAGATGGGTTGGATCTCCACACACCCCGCACAGCCGAGAGCTACTGCCATGGACCAGCTCTGCCAAGAGCTTGGCGAGGCCACTCATCTTAGCTCTATAGCCAAGGAGGTGCCATCTGTTCCCTAGAATCCATAGATATCTTGTTTTCGTGGAAATCTGTTCTCCACTCCCAATACCTTGGGCTTCTGTAAAACCTCAGGTGAATGCAGAGGCAGAGGTTAATGGGTTTCCTCCTCCCTGTCTCCAGCCTGGTCTGGGAAACAAATCCATTACCCATCTTCCACTTTGTNCCAGCTTCCCAGCCATATCTTTTCAAAATCCTGGGTGCGGTCATCCCAGTGGCACTCATCTGCCTGCCACCTCCCACCTCCTCTTGTTGCCCTTCCTTCTTGGGCCCCAGAAGGTAGAATGTCCCTCTGGCTGTCTTCCAGTTTCTGGTCTCACACATCCAATTCCATCACAGCTTCCTCCTTACTCCCAGGATGTTTCTGTAAAAGGGCCGCAGCATCTGCATCATAACTATACATCTCCCCACTTACCAAGCACTGTCTTTCCCTGATAGTGCATACCTTCAATCCTCAGGCAAGTCTTGGATCAGACTTTAGTTAAGAAGGAATGGCTGCTGGGCAGTGGTGGCGCATGCCTTTAATGCCAACACTTGGAAGGCAGAATGGTTGGTTAAAGGTGTCTGGAGTGAGGTCACCATTGCGATTTTCCTCTTCCCTGGTTCAGCCTCCCCCTGGCTTCTGGCCTATACTGCCCTGTCCTTTCAGGCTGAAAAGCCCTGGCATATATAGGGAAGTGGAGGTAGGTATGGACACATATACAGTGCCAACTAAGAGCAGGGAGGCAAAGGCCACCTTCCTTCATGCTCCTGGGTTTGGGGTTCCTGGTACATACAGATGATTCGTTCTTACCTGCCCTTGTAACACAATGATATAGTAGACTTGTGACTGTAAACCATTGTTGTTTCAAAGCTGGTTAGCACCAATCCAAGACAGACACTGCTTAGCTCTTTTTTTTAAAAGATTTATTTATTTATTATGTATACAGAAGAGGGCACCAGATCTCATTACAGATGGTTGTGAGCCACCATGTGGTTGCTGGGAATTGAACTCAGGACCTCTGGAAGAACAGTCAGTGCTCTTAACTGCTGAGCCATCTCTCCAGCCCCCTTAGCTCTTTATAGATGATATTATCCAATGAAATCTTTAATGGGTTATATAGAATTCCCTCACCTCAGTAGAATGTTCTATTATTTTCACAACATGTTGCATGTCCGTACTAAATTTTTTCCAAGAAAACAACTATCTCATCTCCCCCTGTCCCCTTGACTGCTGTACACTTGAGTAAGATGAGTGTCCCCATTGTATCAAGCACCTCCCAGAGGCCAGCAGCACAAGATCTCCTGCTCTACTCCACCCTGCCTTGTGACCAGCACCCATCTGAGGGCTGGCAGGCACACAATACCTCAACGCTGCCCAGATGGCTTGGAGAGAGGCAGCGATAGCCACCAACCCCTGCTAAACCCAGTATGCAACTTCAGCCTGGCCCTTCAGAGGTCATCTCTCCCGGTCCTGATGAAAACCAGGCCCAGAGAGGGGAAGATGTTTGCTTGNGTTACACAGTGAGCTCATGGCAGAGCTGGATTCAAAGTCCCAGACGTAGAGGTATTGGAAAAAGTGAAAACTTAAAAGACAGATTGCAGCAGCACTAGAGACTCCCAGGGTCCCCTGGCCCAGCCTGTCAATTTCCCCTCTTGTCTGCACAGCCCTCCCTTCCCCCTCCTGCCAAGCTGCCAAAGGGTCCATTTAGCTGGCGACATTGGGCGGGGATATGGGGGGTAGGCGGGACGGCTCTGAGCCCGGGGTAATTGCATGTGAGGAGAAGCTCCCACAGCCTTTGTTCCTGGAGCAATTGTATGGTTGGGGCTGTGTTCTGAGGTCTGTGCACTTGGTAGCCAGTGCCCAGAGACCTCACCCTTCCTTCCTGTTGGCACTATGGATCTAGCAGGAGTCACTGTGGCTCAGGCTGAGCCTACCCCTCCTTTTCTGACCTAGTGTGCTTGAGGTGANCAGTTCCACAGAGGCCAAATGCCCTCTGAGTGCCAGGAGTCCAGTGGCTTCAACGACAGAGACAGCCCTTCCCTNCGGGTATGCTCTCTGCTGAGCAAACATGAGCGTCCTAAGGACAAGAATCACAGCAGGGCAGGGGAGCCCAGGCCTGAGATTCTGGGGTATCTTTCTGCTCTGTGAATGATGTTTGCTGCTGGGCAACAAAGGGCAACAGATGTTGAACATTCTGGTGCCCTTGGGGTTCCTTCCTGGCCCAGCTCTGCTGCTTGCTGGAGTGTCTGCATGTACACATGTCCCCAGGAGAGGCTGGCCCAGAGAGCTCAGGACATTGTAGAAAAAAAGACTCAAGCTCAAAAAGGGTTTGCCTAGCTCATAGAGGGGCTTTGAAGCCATGAGTTACTTTTCCTTCTTGGCCCTACAGGTTGCAGACAGACCAGGAGCCTGGCCCCATTCTTCAGGAAAGCTGGGCCCTTGATGGATACAGCAGCCCCCCTAGCAGGACTGAGGAAAGCTTCTGCATGGGTAAGTACTCTGGGGAAGACTTACTACACAAAAGTCACTGTCTGGACTCTCCTTATCTCCAAGGGATGGATGTGACCTGGGCCTGGGGACCGGCTTCTTTTCTGTTGTTTTGTGATGGGGCCTCACTAAAGAGTCCAAGCTGGCCTCAAACCTGTCATTCTCCAGTGCTGGGATTGTAGATGGTGCCACCACATCCATCTTGGGTCTATCTCTTTAAAAAAATGTTTATTTTTTGAGACAGGGTCCTACTCTGTAGCCCTGGCTGGACTGGAACTTGCCATGTAGACTAGGTTAGCCACCAAGCCAGCCCTAAATTTTTCAAAAATTAGGTGTGTGTGTGTGTGTGTGTGTGTGTGTGTGGTGTACAGGTGTCAGGGCACATGTGGAGGTCAGAGGACAACTTGTGAGAATTGGTTCTCTCCTTCCATCATATGGGTTCCAGGATTGATCTCAGGTCATCAGCGTTGATAACAAGTGCCTGCACCTGCTGAGCCATCTCCTTGGCCCTCGAGTCTGTCTCTTGACAATGATATACTAACCTGTGAACTGCCCTGACAATTTCCTCCATGCTTGACTCAACTCAGGGTAAAAGCTGTCAAGTCCAAGAGTGCTTCAGGGTCAGGTTAGGAAGGTGGCCATGAGGGAGGGGCCAATGTCATGTTTGTCCAGGGCTTAGATTGTGAGAATCTCTAGGTATGTCACAGGGAGATCACAATAGGAAAGTGACAACCTGGGACAGTGACAGCCAGGTTGTGGTGAAGCCCAAGTTGAACATGAAGGTGCTGGGAGCCTGGGTGGCAGTCCATAGCTACCTGCCTGGCTGCCTGACACCTGCTTCACTCCCAGGAACAGTCATAATAATAAGTCACTCCCACACATGTACCCTTCCCTGTGTCACCCTGTAATCACAGTGTCGCCCAGAGCACATATACTGCGAACAAATCCAAAGACCTGAGACTGACCGAGAATACCTTTGAATTCAAATTCAGTAATATGTCTCTTCCAAGTGCACCCTCAAGTGTTCAGTGTCCCTGGATGAGTACACGATGAACGAATAACCAGTTGCCTTGTGACCCATTGGCTAGGACCCAGGAGAGTCAGATTCTAAAATCCCCCATAGCATTTAGGTTTGTGTGTTGATTAATTTCCTGGTAATATTAAAAAATAAAAATAAACCACAGAATCCAGCAACGTGTGCACCAAACTGCACGTGACAGCACATTGCAGGAAACAAGCTCTCTCTGTCAGTCTCCTGGGCCAAAGGAAATTGGCTCCAGCAAAACAATAAACTTGATTTTGTTTGTGGTGCTGAGGATTAAATCCAGGGGCCTGTGCATGCCAGACCAATGCTATACCACTGACACTGCCGGTCCATAAGGAACTTGCTTTTCAAGGACTCAAGCCTGTCCAGAAGACAGGTCTTAGAGCTTCATCTCTGTGCTCTGCTCCAGTGGGCAAAATATGAGATTAGCTCACAGCCTGGCCTTGACTTCATTTGGCAGTGGTAGCATGCCACTGTATCCTCTCTATTCCCTACTGGACAGGTGGGAAGGTGAACTGGCCCCTTGGAGCCGTCTCTAGAGAGCTCAACAACAGTGATCTTGGAGTGATTGCAGAACTGCCACACTCACTTCAGTACAGCAGGCCTTGCAGAGCATGGTCCTGGGGCAGGGCCTGGGCACTTAAAGGATAACCATCTCCTCCCACAATAAGTACATATGCAGTGGAATCAGGGCATGGCAGGGGACAAAAGTAAACTGAATTTCACAGGCACTGACAAAGCATCAGAATAGAATGTGGTAACCAGGAAACTATGTGCAGCTCTATTTTTATATTTGCAGTTTTTGTTAGCGTAATGGCTTCCTTATGTGTGTACCACATTGTTAGGCTAATGATCTCCATCCACCTAGCCAAGCGCTCCTTACTAATTGTGACCCGGTGAGCTGGGAAGAGGACTTTTGCTTTTCATGTCTGCTGCAGGCTGACACTAGGAAGCCCTTTGACTTGTTAGCTTGAAGACCACNCTCACCAGTCAGATCTGAAAATGTCCCTGGATCCTAGGTTAGGGGATCGGTGTGTGGGTAGACAAAAGGCCTTGAACTCTAGAGGTGGTCTTCACACAGAACAATGAGCAGCACCAGCCTTCCCCAAGATACTTAGGGAAGGGGATCAAGGTTCATGGTGCTGCCTGTGTTGTGGTCCTCGCTGGTTGTCATGGTGACAGACATCTTTGCTCCGGATCCATTGAGCTCTTTGATGGGTTAGATGAGGAGAGATTAGGATATGCCTTCTTTGTGAGGGACCCTATGCTTTACTGAGCTTGAAGAAGATGGAGAAGAGAGGAAGAAAGGAAGCCACAAAGTTTCCACTCTGTTCTGCCCTTTTACTTCTGAACTCACTCTGGACATGTCGTGAGTCACTCACTGTGTGTGCTCTACTCAGTCAGCAAGTACCCAGTGAGCATTTGCTTTGTGCCAGACAAGCACTGCTGGCGCTGCAGAAGACGAGGGGGACTTTGATCTGCTTTCAAGGAGCTCACAGTGTAGGGGTTCACTCTGCAAACTCTTTCAGAGTATCTGGTGGCGTCCCTGAGTCCCACCAGTGTCCTGCCCGTATCTGTTGACTGGCTGTATCAGGCCTGCATAAAACATGCTGCAGTAGGCCCTACATCATGTGGGACAATGGGTTCATTGCCACTTCTCCTTCTTCTTCTTTTCTTTCTTTCTTTCGTT
>LZPO01075880.1:330345-341386 GCA_001675575.1 Neotoma lepida
GTGCTCAGCCAGCTCTGCCAAAAGGAGACACAGTTTCTGAAGGGCTCCAGTCCAAATTCTTCCTGGCTCTTCTGAACTTCTCCTATTCCTCTCCTGTCAAGCATTTTTATGCCAAAATAATTAGGTAATTAATGATCATGTCATAGACCGTGTTTCTGGCACTCTACACTTTTTAAAACTTTGGACTCTGTGTGTAATACATGTGAATATCAGCCCACAAACCTGAACACTCAACAGATACCCTATTAGTTGCCAAGTCCACATAATTCTTATTCTGAGCCCTTACCTACCTGAACGCCAAGATGTTTCATTCCAGAATTTCTGTGGTCTTTTCCCCCAACCCAAGGTTTACATCCAGGCCAAGAGAGTTTAGGTGGGGCTGGGAGAGCATGCCTTGTTACCTCTGCAGTTTTCCTCAGCTTGCAGACCCACAATAGCACTCTAGTAGGTAGGGTTATGATTAGGCCTATTGAGTTCTCTGCTTCTGTGATGCTGTGGACGTGGCACTCTTTGCCAAGCCTGTGCCCATTGTCTCTCCTTCCTCTTTGCCCTGCTTCTGCAGTGTGAGGATGTAAGGGGACTGCTCAGTCCTGGGCCTCCATTCCTTCCAGAACCAAGAGAATCTTGCTCTCTCTCACATCTTCTCTCATGGGGAGTCTCTTTTCAGCCCCCAGATCACCTTAATAGCCTGAAACTTTCTCCAGGTACACAGCTGGCCCTGCTACCTGNGCTTACTCAGTGTCTTTGAAGACAGGTTCTGGAACCTGNTGGCCTGCTCCAGCAGGGGCCTGGGGAATGAAATACACAGAGACCCAAATTTTTAAAAAAGCCCAAATGTCCCCTGCCATGTGTGGTCTCATTGTCTTATACTCTCCCTCTAAANTAGGCGTTNTGAGTACTGTCTCCAGTACACAGACAAGGGAGCTGCANTCTGAACNTAAACCACTGAGTTCATGCCTCTTCCTAGGACTCAAACCCAGGCCTCCCACTTCTCTGCTAAAGTCCCTACTGCAAGCAGGCCTTCTGAATGGTCCTGAACAGTCCACGAAAGCCTCTGAAAGAGCCAGCCATGGCTGATGATGCAATTCCTTCTGCGTGTTAAGTCACTGTCCCAAACCAGGCAATGGTTGGTTTAGTATAATTCGGAGACAGGAGCTTCTGCCTCCATTTTATAAATGAGGTTGGAGGCCATTGCCCTACTTAGCTTCTCAAAAAACACTGGGTAAGAAAGGGTTAATTTCACCATACAGTTTATAGCCATCATTGAGGAAAGCCTAAGGAAAAACCCTGGAGGCAGGAACTGAAGCAGGCCATGGAGGAATGCTGTTTTACTGTCTTGCTTCCCTTGTTTGCTCAGCCTGCTTTCTCATATAACTCAGGACTACCCAGAGATGGCACTGCCCACAGCGGGCTGGGCCCTCCCACATCAATCATTAATCAAGAAATTATCTCACAGGCCAAGCTGGCGGAGGCATTCCTCAGAGAGGTTCCCTCTTTCCCAGGTGACTCTAGTTTGTGTTAGCGTAACCAAAACTAACCAGCACTGATGCTGAGACCAGAGAAAGCTGCCTGTCTGGTAGAGGTCAGGAGTTGGTAACCAGCACAGTCACATTTGAACCGTACGTTCTTGTGTTTGTTTGGTGTGTGTGTGTGTGTACATGCGTGCGTGCGTGCGTGCGTGCATGTGTGTGTGTGCATGTGCGTGTGTGTGTGTATGTGTATGTATGTGTGTGTGTATGTGTGTGTATGTATGTGTGTGTGTATGTGTGTGTGTATGTGTGTGTGTATGTATGTGTGTGTGTATGTATGTGTGTGTGTGTATGTGTGTGTGTATGTGTGTGTGTATGTATGTGTGTCTGTGTATGTATGTGTGTGTGTATGTGTGTGTGTGTGTGCTCATGTGTGTGCATNTTCATCTGCATGTATATGCACACAGAGGCCAGATGTCAGTCTCAGGTGTCATTCCTTAGGTGTTGTTCACCTGGTTTTCTGGGACAGGGTCTCTCACTAGCATGGAGCTCACCCAGTGGGTTAGGCTGGCTGGACAGCCAGCCCTTAAGGATCCACCTGTATTNGCCTCACTGGTGCTAGGACTACAGATGCTTACACTAGCCTCCACATTTTAAAAATATGGAGTCTGGGGGATGGAACTCAGGTCCTCATGCTTGTGCAGCAAGCTCTTTTGCTGGCTGAGCTACCCCGCCCCCACCCCCCAAACCTCATTCTTAACTCCCTGGCAGTAGTGGTAGAGGCTTCAGTGCCTTTAAGGAGGAAGGAATGAAAGTGTATGGAAGGAGTGACTTTATGCACGATTTTGTTTAGCTTTCTGACTTCATCCAGCCTCCAGAAGAAGAGGCTGCTTCCCACCATGGTGCGTGGTGCGCTCCATTCATCCCTGTAAATGCATCGCTTCCTACCACCCACTTGCAATCTCACNGCTTGTTCAGTCTCAAGGCGGCTTCCTCCCTCCATCTCTCCTCCCCAGCTGTAGCTTTGCACCCTTATCTCAAACTGAAAAGCCTCAAGGGAGGACCTGCCAGAGGTGGGGAAAGGCCCAGGGGTGTGGGGCAGGGTTTGGCAGCCCCTCCCCACCATCTGCTTCCAGCCAGGGTGCAGGGGACAAGGATGTTCTAGTGGAGACTGAGGAGGGGGAGCTGAGAAGAGAGGGCTGCTGGTGGGGGTTAGTCACTGGGGGGACTGCAGGGTACCTTACCTCTGCCTGCCTCAGCAGTCACCCAAATGAAATCCCTCCTTCACTGCCCTCCAGCACTNCGGCAGAGGGCGGCCAGCTGGTCTTCTCCACACCTTTTCCTTCGCCAAGCTGGGTAGTGGTCTCATTCACAACTTGTCCCCCAAGGCGGGTGGAGGTGTTTGGAGAACAAGAACCTGGGGGCTTCCAATTAGCAATATGCATCTGGGAAAGTGCAGCAGCTGGATGCAAGTGGCAGCTCGAAGCCCCTTCCACCTGTGAGGGGCACGGAGAGACAGCGCCTGGATCCTCTCTTGCTGCCATCCCCGAGGGCCTCCTGTACCAAGTCCTCTTGGTCCCCCTTTCTTCCCCCTCCTCTCCCTGTTCACCCCCTCTGTGCTAGTGTTGGAACCCTGGGGCCTTGTACACACTATGCAAATATTCTACTACTCAGTTACATGCCAGCCTGAGTGTTGCCTGCATTTTATCTTCTCTGAGGTTTTCACTGACCCCTTCACTCTTGGCCCCTGCGTCCTGATCCCCTCTGTGCCAGATTAATCACTCGCTGAATGAAATTATTGCACACTTACCATGTACCTGCACTCTTCTGAGCACTTTGCATTTATTGCTCCAGGTGGGAAGCCTACANGGTTGGAATTATTGTGTTCTCCTTCTGCCGATGAGGAAACTGAGACAGAGGGGTTAAGTAATTTNCTTGAAGTCCTTGCTCTCAAAAGTGAGGGGAAGAGAGTTTGGCCTCTGACTGCTCCATTCTGTGCCTCCCAGAGAGGCTGTGCTTGGTTGTGGTGCAGAGAGAGAGACAGGACACTGGGTACTGGTTCANGTCATTATATAGATCAGATGCATAAATCATTGTATAGGGGAGATTGTTTTCCCTATTTATTTACTCAGTGATTAATGTGTATCAGAATGGACTTGTGGGAATTTCTCTTATCCTCTAAGATATAGTCCAGCACTGNATTTTTCATTTTGTAGATGAGGTTGAGTTTATTGTGCTGTTCCTTTTGCTGAGTGGGGGTTTGGAGAATTCTGCAACAGTCTTGATACTTAGAGATAATGAGGAAAATGGCGGAAGACTCCAATCCAGACTGGCCAGGCTGATGTCCTGCCTCTGTGATGCATTCCAGCTCTCTTACCATTTCTTCTTCGTCTCTCCATCTCCTGCATTTGTTCAGTCACTCACCAAATCTGAGCTATGTCTGCTTGCTGCTTCTACCTCTGAAATCTTACATTTCTTTATCATTTGGCCCTGTAACATTCTCTGCACTCATTTGGCATTTTCTTTGCCTCNGTGCTCCAAGAATCAGCCATTTTTCTAAGGAACCCTTGTGGCTTTGCTTGGAGGAGGCATTAGAAACCGAGACCTATGTTCTGGGTGTGTTCATTGCCACTAAAATGTTGCTGCTTCTAGGTCCTTCCAGTTGGTGAAACTAGAAGTATGTGTGTCTGTGTTAACCTGTGTATGACCATGTCTCTATGATCTATGATCTATAGTAATATATGAATAGATATTAGCTTACTGTATAAATAGACATTACTTAATATAGACTTTTCCAATGCTGATCTGGTATTACATGATTCCTTCTAATCATTCCTTTATGCAGCTTTTTAAAACACCAGGTTTTTGCTGGGCAGTGGTGGCGCACACCTTTAATCCCAGCACTCGGCAGGCAGAGGTAGGTGAATCTCTGTGAGTTCGAGGCCAGCCTGGTCTACAGAACGAGTTCTAGGACAGCCAGGGCTACACGGAGAAACACTGTCTCAAAAAACCGAAACAAACAANCAAGCAAACACAACAGGTTTTTAAATATTAATATTTTGTCAGTATACAAAATAGGAATTTCAAACATCGGTTGTTTGGAATCATGATGTTTGAAGATTAGNCTAGAGAGCGTTCTAAAGGCTGAAAACATTTATCTTGCATTCCAGTGTTCGCTGAATTGAACTGTGNTGTCCCATATCTGCCTTTTCTAGTATGGTCAGGGTTTCCAGACCCTTGTCTGTGGTTTTCACTGACCCCTTCACTCTTGGCCCCTGCGTCCTGATCCCCTCCGTGGCAGATTAATCACTCGTTGAATGAAATTATTGCACACTTACTATGTACCTGCACTCTTCTGAGCACTTTGCATTTATTGCTCTAGGTGGGAAGCCTACAAGGTTGAAATTATTGTGTTCTCCTTCTGCTGATGAGGAAACTGAGACAGAGGGGTTAAGTAATTTGCTTGAAGTCCTTGCTCTCAAAAGTGAGGGGAAGAGAGTTTGGCCTCTGACTGCTCCATTCTGTGTATACAAAATAGGAATTTCTGTGTATACAAATTCTGTGTATTTGTGTGTATTCTGTGTATACAAATAGGAGGCTGTGTCTCNCAGCCCTGAGGCTCTGAGGAAATTAGCTCTCACCTCCCCCCNAGGTGATTCTGGAAGGAAACAGCTTGTATCCTGCCAAGGTGTCTATTAACCCATGTTTGGGTGTATCTGTTAATTTCCACCCCTATCTGGCTCCCTGAACACCTGATACTTCCTGGAATGAAGCCGGAGTGTCTAGGATCCATTACCACAGCCTGAAGTAGAATCTTCAGTGACAATTCCTGCCCATCCCTTTGGCCCAGGAGCCAGTACTTCATTTCCATGAGGTGATAATCAAGGCATATATAGGTCTCCCAGTAGAATCCACAAAGTTTGAAATGAGTTACTGGTCATCTTAAGAGTGAGAAACAGGTCCAGGAAACCTAGCCTCATTCTGGCAGAGCAAGTGGAGGTCAGGCCCTTGTGCACCCGGAATCCACGATGCCCTCCCCATCCTTCTGAATGCCCTGGACTGGAGTTGTATGGATGTGGTTCCCACACNCGAGGAAACCCTTACCCTGTGTCTTGAAGGTTGCTATGAACCAAAATACCCCTGAACAAAGCCTGGATTTGATTTCTGCAGAATGGTGCCTGAGACTTTTCTGCAAATCAATAGAGCCCTTCCTCGAGGCGGGAGGGGTGTTAGAGAATGTTTGCCCTAAGTAAAAGTGACACTGGCCCTCCACTGTCACCCCTTCTCCAACATCAGCCCCTCTTCAACCCTCCAGATACTCCTTTGCAGAGGTCCTTGCTCTCTCCCCAAAGTGCACCATGTTCCAAAATTCCCTCTCACATCTTCCCTATGTCCTCACCAACATACCAGTTCATTTAGTTAAGGTGTTTGGTAAGCAATGTAATTAAACATTAGGAAATTCAAAGNTTCTATCAGGTTTTGAGGGTGTTTTGTTTTGATGGTACAGAGAGTTGAACACGGCATGGTGTTTCACTGCTCATCTGCATCCCTGCNCCCNCCTCCCTCTTTTTTCTCAGAGACAGAGTCTTACTAAGTTCTGAAAGCTTGCCTTNAACTCACTGTGTAGCCCAGGCTGGCCTGGAACTCATGTTACATCTAACTCAGCTTCCCAATAGCTGCTTCACCCCATTTTGAATATTCGGGGAGCAAGTCTCCAGTTCCTGGCATTGCAGTGCCCCATTGTGAGCTTCACTAGATATTTTCTCTTTTTCTTTTGGTTTTTTTTGGGAGACAGAGTTTCTCTGTATAGTCCTGGCTGCCCTAGAACTCACTCTGTAGACCAGGCTAGCCTGGAACTCAGAGATCCACCTGCCTCTGCCTTCTGAGTGTAGGATTAAAGGTGTGTGCCAACACCGACAGGCTATTAGATACTTTCTTTTTAGAAAAGATTTATTATTTTTAATTATGCTGAAAAGGATACATATGTGTGCAGGTGCCTGTAGAGGCTAAAAGAGGGAGTCCGATCCCTGGAGCTGGCGTTGTGAGCCTCCAGTTCTGGGTATTGGGAACCAAACTCAGGTCCTCTACAAGAACAATACATGCCCTTAACTGTTNAACCATCTCTCCAGCCCTCAAATACTTTGTCCTTATTATCTCCAGCATTTTCTAACTTAAATTCCTTATACTCAAAACCTTTTGTTACAAGGTTGCATTTATTTCCATCTGCCTGAAGTTGCCACCCTACACCAACTGCCCATTGTCAGAGCCTCTGTGGCTAGGCTTTCTTTTTGCTACTTATCTGGCTGCCTTTGCTTCCTAAAGAGCTCTTAAGTTGGCTTCCGGGCAGCAGACATCTTTCTTCCTGGAGAACTGCCCAACCCCTGCAGCCTACCTCTCTTGCCAGCCTCAGATTGCACTCTGGTGCCCCTGTCCACAGCAGGAATTGCTGATGATGGGAGGAGGCTCAGTTGCTGCCACAGCACAAAGCTCCGGTGACAGCTGCTTTGCCACTCAGTTCCTAAGCTCCTTCCTGGCTCAAAAGGTGTTTTTCGATTATGCACAGCTACCCATTAACAAAGANCTTTCAGCTCCTTGCAAACTTGTAAATGCTCACCCTTTCTTTCCTCACAAGTCTGTGTGAGCACATTCAGAAAGGTTTCCTTTACCAGGATATCTACAATTAGAAGATGACCAGTGCTCTTCCATCTAAGGACTTTACTGTTGGATACAAACAGACTTTGCTAACTGAATCTAGGCAGCCGTCTTGAAGGGGTTTTAGTTCTCCATAGGCGGGAGAACTAGGGGGAAGTTCTTGGCCTAGTTTGCGTTTGCTGTGTTTCTTTCCCCAGCTCCTTGGAGGACTAAGAAGGACCCTTGGGGGACAACCAGGTTGTAACTGAAAGGAACCAGGTATTGCTTCCTTGCATGGGATAATTACAGTACCATGGATGACAGCATCTGAGTCCCCACCAGATAGCAGGCCCTGTACTAGCACTTAACATGTGCTAGCTAATTGAATCTTCCTGAGAAGCAAATGCAATTACTTCATTTACCATGAAAGAAAATGAGAATTTTGAACATAAAAATCCTTGCCTAAGCTTACACACAGTCATTATGCAGTCAGGAATCTAACTGATATCCATCTATTCTAAAGCTATACTAGTCTACCCAGCACTGGATCTTGGTTCAAAGTTCAAAGACGATCAGTTTGTTTCTTCTTAAAGCTCAGCTTCTTTCGTGGACAGGGAAGAAAAGGCGAAAAGTCCATTTCTCCAAATCCCACCCTCAAATGGGGGCAGATGGAAAGCCAGGAGTTCCCATGTACCCCTACCTGTCTCCAGTAGCATGATTCCCAGCATTCCCAGCTCANCTGTGCACCACTGAAGAGGTGAGGCCACCTGGCCGTGTTGTATCTGATTGCCACAGAACGTGGAGAGGCAGTGCAGTTACGACGGGTCAGAGTAACTCAGGTTGTGAGCTTTGTTCAAGCTTTGTGTTCATAGAGCTTGGTGGTAGATTGATCACTTAAATAAGGAGATAGTGTAGAAGTGTGGCTAAACAGAGCAGAGCAGGGCTCACCTTGTTGCTAGGCCTTGGGCTCCCAGCTCCTTGGTGGGGTGAGGAGGATGGGTGGGTGGGTGGGTCAGGGTTAAGGAGACAAAGCACATTAGGTGTTTCCAAGCAGGCCAGATTCTTCCTAGGAGCCATGTCAATCCATAAGGACTGGGAGGTCTTGACGAATGTGCAGAGTGGAGGGTAGAGGGTGATCTGGAGTTTAACAGATGATCATATTTCCCTGAATAAAGGAGTAGTACACAAAACACAGGCATTGCATGACTCCACCTGGGCTGAGACATGGCCGTCTGTGTCTTTACACCTGCCCGCTGTTCAAACCCAGGCATCCTGTTCTGTGGGATGTTCCCACAGGGAAAGGGACTCCATATCACACGATTATCACTGACATTGGCCCAATACAAAATAATTATACAGGGGATTCTGAGAGCCAACATAATTAGTCCAATTAATCTCTAGTGATGAATTATTCCGTCCGATAATCGTCTTCGGAAGCAAAGGATTCATTAACATCCCTGGCTGACAGCAGGGAGTCAAATGTCCTTTTATCTCTTTTCCCTGCCCCTGACACGATAGAATGAAATTGCCTCTCACATTGATAAATTCTATCTCCATTAAGAAGGAGGCTGGTAAGGGGAGCAGCAGAGACAGGACCTATGTATGAGGTTATGTTTCTGGCTCTCCACACACTTATAACCCTGAGTTTAAGGCCTCAGTTTATCCAGGGAGTCATGAGGGGGATGGGGTGCAAGATCTATGATCAATTAGGGATTAACCAGCTCCTAGAGGCAGATATCCCAAAGTACCTACCAAGAACCCTGCCCATCTCTTGGAATCCCTTTGTCTTCCTTTTTGTAGGAAANTAGTGATGAGAAGGCAATGAGTAGACTCCAAGGAAAGTGCTTTGTCTGTGGAGCTCAGTTTGCCCACGTTCTGAGAGAGGTGTGAGCGCTCATGGGAGTGTTGGTGGATGCTCAGCTAAGGATCTCAGAGCATCTGGGCTGTGGGTTTTGCCTGCTAAGTGTCTGTATACTGTTTACTGTAAGGCTTCCTTATTGGGCTGCCCAAGGCCCAGTGCTTGCCTCCAGCTCAGCAGCTCTCAACCAGCCCATTCTTGATTTCTTCTTCCCAGAAAACGAACATTGCACACAGGTTTAACATTTGCATTTAATTTCGGAGTTTCTAGACTCTCTGCAGATCCTTTGTGTTTCAGTCCATGGATCCTTCCCTCAAGGGACTTGAACTCTGCAGAGTGGGAATAGGAGGGAGCTGGTGTGATAACAGAGTCAACCTCGGCATTATTGACACNGGGGCCAAATAATCCTTGGTTGAGAGTGCCGCCTCTCACATTGGAAGATGTTTGGTGGCATCCACGGCCACTACATACTTGATGCCAGTAATACATCCAATCAGGAGTGTCTCAGGAAGTATTTCTGTTCTCTGTTGGGAGTCACTGTAACAGAAAAACACAACTGAATGATCAGCNCCATGGCCCAGGAGAGTGATTAATTCTAGGTGGGCGGCTAAGAGGAGGCTCTCAGGGAGAAGCGTGAGAAAGNGGCCTTTTTGTTTACTTTGCTCATTTATTATCCCTTGAGTCTGGCACAGTGATAGTGCTGAGAGCATGCTCTCTGACAGGTGAATGGGTGAGGGAGGGAAGGTCCAATGTCAGAAGTGGGGAGNGAAGCAAGGCCTGACAGGTTGAAAGCATAGCAGGGACAAAGGCACCGAGATATTGGTGCTGATGTCTCCAGGGAATGCAGACAAGCCACCCAGTCCCTGGTCTGTGGATGAGGACCAGAGCTGTGAAACCTCCTTTCCTGCCAGGTGGGTGGACGGTAAATAAGGAGGGGAAGGGAGTAGCTTTCCGAATCTCCCATTCTTTGGTCACAGCACTCTGCCCCAGTGGATCTAGATGTGGCCTTGGAATTCTCAGAACAGCCCAGCATAAAGTTCTTACCCAGCACCTGCATGCAGGGCAGACATGTAGCTTCCCCAGCTGTGGTCCAGAGGCCCATGTCAGCAATGGGGGATGTTCTGCTTAAGCGGACTCAGACAGGAAGCACGAGTCTTTCTTGGTCATTGATCACAATTTATGTGCTGTGACTTTTCCAGGACTGTATGTCCTCTCCCTCATCCCTACCCCCATTCCTTCTTGGATGTGGAGCTGATCTTTTACTGGGATCTCTTCTCCTAGCTGGCTCGTTCATTCATGCACGCACTCACTCATTCATTTACACATACATTCTTTCATTTGAGGTTTTTTTGTTTGGTCATTTTGTTTTGTTTGTTTTTTGAGACAGGGTTTCTCTGCGTAGCCCTGGCTGTTCTGGAACTCCCTCTGTAGCCCAGGCTGGCCTTGAACTCACAGAGATCCGCCTGCCTCTGCACCCCAGGTGCTGGGATTAAAGGCTGCACCACCACCTCCCAAATTCATTCATTTGTAAACATTTAATGATCCTGTGTTGTTTCATTGAAGATCTTGCTACAGAGTGGATGTGGAGACACAGACAAGGGAGACTACATCACCACATGATGAGCACTGAGTTGTGGGAATGGAGGATGTGGCAGGAGCCAGAGCATTGCCTAACAGCTGGTGGGGTGAGGCCCGTTAGAAGCTTTTTAAGGGAAAGGTCCACTGAAAGCTGGGAATTGGAGTGAGTGACAGATAGCTCAGTTTAAAAGTCTGGGTAGTGAGTTTTATTGTAGCTTTTTTTTTTTCTATGTGTGTTTAAGAGCTGTATGTCCAGTAAAATATATGTGTCTGCCTGCCTGGGGACAATTGCTGTGACTCCAAGGTAACAGGAATTTGTAATGGCCTAGAAAATGGAGGAAAATCTTTAAAGTGAGTTCCTAGTCTCCATTAAAAGCATTTATGGTGTCTGGGGAGGCATTTCCCACTGATTTGTACCTGATGAGAGAGCACGGAGGCTGGGATGTCAGAGAGGAAGACAAAGGCTTGTGTGTGTGTGTGTGTGTGTGGTGTGTGTAGTGTGTGT
>LZPO01075880.1:341997-357165 GCA_001675575.1 Neotoma lepida
TGTGTGTGATGTGTGTGTGTGTATGTGTGGTGTGTGTGTGGTATGTGTGTGTATGAGCGATACTATACAAGTCAGGTGTTCACTGGGAGCGTGGGGCAGGGCCACTGAGTCTACCTGCAGGAAGGACCAGAGGCAGAGGCCTGGGTTGGGCCCCTNCAGAAAGAGAATCAAGAGCAAGGTGGTCTCCACCTGTGGGGAACAAAACCTGTCACAGTTAAACAAGCTGACAAAGTCAGATTGCTGGTGTTTGGAAGAAGAGAGCAAGGGCTGAGACCAGAGGTCAGACAGGTGGCCTGGGATAGGGTACAGGAAGGAAGGGAGCTGGAGAGATGGTGTGGAATGGTGGCCGTGCAGGAGAGAGAAGGCTGTAGGTGACAGGCAGGGAGGCAGAAGGTTGTCCTTGGTCACTTGTTAATCAGTGAGNCCTTGGAGCAGGAGGAGCTGGCAGGGAAGGGGTGGGAGCATCAGTTGGAACAGGGGTCAGAGACAGCTCCATGCTGCAAACCCATACAGCCTGAAGAGTTCTCCGCAGAGGCCTCCATTCAGCTGACGCTTGCTCTCAGGAGAAAAGGATTTCAAGATGAGTTGGTGGAAAGTGGAGTTGGAGTGTATGAAGAGATTTAGCATGGATTCAGGCATGGATGCTGATAGAAGGAGTTCATAGTGAGTGTGGGAGAGTACATACCGGTGTGGGTGTGAGTTCCTCCACACCGAGTTGCACCCAATGTCTTAAAAATCACCACACATATGATCTGGGTGGCTTCTGAAATTAGTTTTTCTAAGGGATTTTAAGGAATTTTGAGTTTCTTTTGGTAAATAGATCAAAGTGTGTACTGGATAGAATTTCAGCTAATTAAGGCAAAGTCATAGGTAGTGAGGGTTGCACAAGGGAGGAAAGATGCATTTTGCTTTTTAACTGTAAAAGAACTTTAGAATGTGAAATGTTTGTGAATGAACTTGTTTGTGAAATGTCCAGGTTTGCAGCTGGAGAAGGAGGAAGGCCTTAGTTGAAGGTTATGCAAGCTCAGGCCTTACCCACAGCTCATTACTATTTGGAATAGCTCTGTACAAAAGGCGTATTATCTCTAGGTGGGCAATCTTCACAGCAGATTTTGTTAATTGTGCTGAAGTTCTTGCTGCTCAACTGGCAAGATGCTTCAAGTAGACCCAAGGTGAGGCGTTCCTTTCCCTTCCCTTCCCATGCCCTCTTAGTTCCTCTGTCTTTCTGTCGTGAGTCAGGAAGCTAAGAAAGGGTCTGAGATGTGTTTGCATAGCAGGTCTGCACTGAAGACCNACTGTAGCCTAAGTACCACGTCAGGTGTGGGCATTCAAAGATGGATAGATAGCATNTGGCCTCTGCCCTCAAGGCAGGCAGCCGTGTAGAGAGGCATGGGTCAGAGAGGATGCACAGGCTGTGGTGGAGTTGTTACGGGGACTCTGAGGAAGGGCCAAATGAAGGACACTATGCATTCTCCAGGGGCCTGTCATTCAAGCTGCATTTCCTGGGAAACTGCTGCTTTATGGCCAGTGCTGTTGGCATTGGGTAGGGTTGTTAGGAGGTTAGTGTCACAGGAGGCAAAAGCAGTGGGCACTAGGAAATGTCACTGCAGAGGTAACATGCACTCCTTGTTTGTTTGGTTTTTGTTGTTTGTTTGTTTGTTTGTTTGAGACAGGGCCCATTATGTAGCTCTGGCTTCCTGGAACTTACTATGTAGACCAGGAGGGCCTCAGCTTCACAGATATCTGCATGCCTCTGCCTCCCAAGTTCTGGGACTAAAGGCGTGCACCACTAGGTCTGGTGCAACATGTACTCCTTGATCAATGACTCAGTGACAGAAAGTTCTGGAGCCTGAAGAAGTGATATCCAATGTGGGCCTGAGAAGGCTCTGGGAAGAGCTGTGACCTGAGCCAGGCATTTGCTTAAGCAGGGAAGACCCTTCAAAGACAGCAGTGGAAAGGACAGACAAGTGATGATGAAGTGAGGGGAGGCAGTGAGGGACTGGCTGAATGGGTGGGGGGATAGGATATGTGGGGGTGGGATACCAGGCCAACAAATTATAGCCGAGGGCCTTGAACTCTAGGCCAAGGACCATAGTGTCCTCTGGGATGCTGAAGTCTCAAGTTGCAAAGGCCTCAGGTTCAATGGATGGGCCTTTTTNCGAGACTCCTGAGGTAGTGGCTGAGGTCTAGAGAAAAGAAGTGTCTGAAGCCATCCAACTCATCCCCCAGCCTCCAGCCTGGGCTTGATGCTTCGGCATGAATATCTCACTCTTAAGTGTGCCCTCCAACTTGTCTCCCCTATGAGGGAGGGAACACACGCACAGTTTGGAGGTCCCCAGGAGTGAAACCTTAGCCCACTGTTCCCATAGCAACCGCCTATTGGTGCCTGGTGTACAGGGGTATGGAGCACAAGGAATTGGAAGAGATGAGCAGTTCCCCAGTCATCACTGTGAGCTGCCCAGGGAAAGTAAGAACAAAGGCTAGAAGACCTTCAGGACCAGGGACTTCCCTTGTTCTTCGGAGGAGGGAAATTCAGCTGGGTCCAGGCAGCCGATTTCCCATCTCTTCTCATGGCCCTCCTGAGCCTGCTCATGAAAGATAGATGACCCTAGGGAGGGGGTTCAGAGGTCACCAGCTGCTGGGGCTTCTGGCCAGAGATGGGCCGAAGATCATTTACAGGAGAATATGGCCAAGACTACCTGCCCTGGCTACAGAGGTAGAGGGGNAGTGGGCTGGAAAGCTGGCATGGCACAGTCAGCCACGAGTCCCTGAGAAGAGGTATATGCTATTGACAAAGATTAGAAATGAGTCTGGAGAGCGGTAAATAGTCTAGGCTCTGTTTTGTTTCTTACTCATTAAAAACAAGAGATGGATGAGGTACAGTCTTCAGCCTGACCATGGACGGTGAGCATTGGAGTTGGTGAAATTGGATTCAAATCCTAGCCCTGAACCTCACATCCGAAAACAAATTCAAGATGCTCATCAGTCTCTCTGTGGCAGGATGGACTCTCACAGAACATGCAGGATTACTGTGGGAGCTTTAGAGGCCTGAAGTGTGTGAAATACTTGACACACTGTAGGCATTTAATAGGTGCTAGTGGCCTCCAAGAGTAGAGGGACAGGTGACAGATTCTGCCAAAGTGCTGCTGTATTTCCTGGGTCCTACACAGAGAGAGGCACACACAGAGAAATAGATGCACATGTGCTTGCACGCTCGCGCGCACACACACACACATGCACACACTCATGCACCCCTCTATTTTCCTCCTGATTACTTTCTCTCAACTCTAACCTAATCTCCAGGGTCCGCCAGTTATGCTTGAGCCTCTTGCCACAACCTAGATGAGTTCAAGGGGTAAAGATACACAACAAATGACATCTGGTGGCTTCCATTTGTCCCTCTAGGGCAATGTCTCCCTCTCCCTGTGCTGTAGACAGGCTCTCCAGGCTCTAATTCTCCAGGGTCCCGAGCGTAGGGCTGTCCCTGTGCTCTGCCCTGTNTGGGTGCCTGGCTAGTCCAAGTGGTATTCTGCCCACAAAGTGTGACCTTCCTACTTGTGCCTTCTGAGAGGACTGCAGCAGCGAGTATCCAAGTTGGATTCTTCCACAAGCCCGGATGTATCTGGACAGCCAGGCGAAGGTGGGGTATGAGGAATGGGTACTCCATAGCAGATGTATTGCCCTTTAACTCAAGTACAGCTTTGTAGACCTGGACAGGCCAAGGAAGACTGTTTTCCTGGGAATTTGCCTTTGTTCAAATGGTGACCCACCCTAAGGCTCAGCCACTGGAGAAGGAGCATGGCTACTGAGCTGAATGCAGGCTCTGGAGGGCTGGGCATGGGCTGGGTGGGGGAAGGCCTGGATATTCCCCCATGACCTCTTCCTGATCTTTCCCAGGCCCCTTTCTGATGGGGTTCCCCATGCGGCCCCACCTGCCCTCGGAGGAAGGCAGCAACTCACTGCCCTCTGGTTCTGCAAACGCCCGGTTCACATGCCCTTCCAGTCCTCCCTGGGGGCTCTGTGCTCCCCTCCCCCACTCTCAACAGAGTAGGAATGGGCTTGATGCTTTTTCCCCAGGAGGAANCTGAGGCTCAGAGAGACTAACCAACTTGCTCACGGGTCCCAGAAGACCCTGTGACTTAGACACGGAGCTTCAGCTCCCAGTCTGATGCTCAGGCTGAAGGTGTTCTCCCTTCTAGGTTCCTCAGATAGAGGCCAGCTAGTGGGGGCAGGACTGGGCAGGAAAGCCCCTGTGCCTCCAACTGCCCTCCCCAAACTATTTCCCATGAAGGAGAAGCTAGTGACAACATTGCTGCTGCTCTGCTTCTGAGGCCCAGGTTCTCAGGCTGCTGCAGGGAATCGGACAGCATGTGCAGGCCCGGACTGGCCTTGGCTTGGCAAGCAGGCCGGCCTCACAGCCTCCCTGCCAGGCGTTCTAGGAAGCTTCTTCCAAGGCCAGAAGCTTTGCAGGTTGCAGAGCTGGGACAAAGCCCAGTTGGGGAGAAAGGGCTCCCTCGAGGAAGTAAGTGTTGGACAGGAGCAGTGGCTGCCAGTAAGGCCTACAAGACTGGCTGGCGNCCCCGCATCGTGGAGGTAGAGAATTCTTGGCCTGGCCAGTGGCCCATGACTCCCCTGTATCCTGGCAATGTTTTATCTCATTCATCCCAGAGTGGAGGACTGGCCTCATCCTGTGATCTGTGAGGAGTATGATTCCAGCACGCCAGTCAGGAAGGGCCTCCCAGTGTCCAGCCAGGTTGTCTTTGTTGGCATTGGTAGTTTATTTAGGAAGAAGCAAGGATTTCAAAGACAGGCTGGGCTTCAGGTCCCTACTATGCCATTTACATAAACTGTGTGACCTTAGGAAGTTAACTGGCCTCTCAGAACCAAACACCTGTAAATGGGGATAATTATTATTACCTCCTCAGGATTGCTGCCTTCCAAGGAGAGAATGTCTGCCCATGTGTAGGGCCAAGTGCAGCACATAGAACACACTCAGGAAATAGTCTCCTTTCTTTTCATCCCTGCCTGTCTCCAAGAACACTGTCGCTTCAGCAAACCTTATTCTGCCTCACCATGGGATTCTTTGCCTTTCCAATTGAGAGTCTTCCTTAGAGCTAACAGCTTGCTACTCTGGCTTGTGCCTAAGCCCTGGGCAGGGGGGGTGGGGGCTCCCAAGCCTTTGTCTAAAGCAATGGGTGTCACCCTGGAGATAGTGGCAGATGGTTGAACCCAAAGGTCCCTGGTGATGGCAGCAGAGGATCAGTGACACAGAAGGCGTTCCCAGAAACTCAAGCCCTCTGGGAGGCAGCCCACCACTAAAGTCAGTCAGCATCAANGCTGCTATCATACATATCAGATGCTGTGTGGATGGCACTGNGTTCAGGGANCTGGAGGAGTGCATAGCTTACTTAGCTGTGGAGACCCCTTCTTCTGAGGCAGCCCTGCATGGCCCAAACCTGGCCCCCAGCTTCCTCCCTCAGAATCTTTAAAACCAGTTCTACATTCTCCATTGTCAGGCCTGGCCTGAGGTCACGGCTGTGTCATCTTGACTGAATCACTGCCACTGGCGGGGTCTGGAGGGAAAGGTGGCATCATTCAGGAGCAAGTCTAAGGGAGACTCTGCCCTGGGGGTGAGGCTGCACTGTGGGGGTGGAGCTATGTGAGAGGCAGCCAGAAGCACGGCCAGCTCTTCCCTTCTGTCCCTGTCTGTCACCAGATCCAGTCATGCTCTTGGCAAGTTTCTGATTGACCCACTTTGGGTCCCAGTGTCAGGCACCTGGGAACCTGAAGATAGCTCCACTTGTAAAAAAATGGACTGAGTTGTGTGTAAAAGCTGGATGTGGCAACACACAGTGTAACCCCAGCAATTAGGAGGCTGATGCTAGAGGATTGAAGGCAGTGTCAGGGTAGGGAGTGTGCCACACTTCTGGAGAAAGAGCTGGTGACGTTATACAGTCCCGCTCCAGTGGACTCTGACTAGCTACACAGTGCCTAGAACTTTAGGAGGACTTTGTAGCTGGACTGCAGTGTGGCAAGGTCACTGTTGAGTGCTTGAAATGTGGCTAATGCAATTGAGGGAATTAAATATTTTAATTAATTCAAATAGAAAAGGTGTTCGACATTCCTATATAATTAGAAAAACACGTATCAGATCTATGGTGAGATAGCCTGGCACACTGGGCTGGCCACAGTATGACAGACAGTAGCATGTGTTGCTGAGGCTGGATGGAAGCCAGAACTCTCACACGCTAAGGATGGGAATGAGACAGTGCAGAGCCTTTAGATGACAATGTAGCCATTCCCCACATGTTAAACACGCATTACCATATGACCCAACATCCAGTCCTACGCATATACTCAAGAGAAATAAAAGCAGATGTCCACGCGTACACAATTCTCATGGCAGCATTATTCATACTGGGCAGAAAGTAGAGATGAAGCAAATGTCTGTCAAATGATGGACAGATAAGCAAATGTTGTCCATACAGTAGAATATTATTTAGCCATGAAAAGGAATGAATGGCTGATACATGCTACGAAATGGAGCAACTTTGAAAAGGCAGTGCAAAGTGACAGAAGCCACAAAGGTGACAGTGTGATTCTGTTTGATGAAATGTCCCGAGTAGGTCTTCAGAGTCGAAAAGTAGATCGACCAGTCATTGCCAGGGATTAGAGCAAGGAGAGAATGGCAAGTGAGTGCTTATATGTATGGGGCTTATTTGGGGGGGGCGATAAAAATATCTTGAAATTACATGAATGGTGATGTACAAATGTGCTGGAAGCCACAGAATTATATATTTTACAAGGTGGATTATATAGCCTGTGATTATCCCTCATCTGTATGTTTTACTGTCTCTGGCTACTGGCTCTGGTATTAGAGAAGGCTAGAACATCTGCCTTTTAATTCTGGCTTTGCCATGTGTCACTGTATCATTCTGGAGAGCAGACTTGGCTGCCCTGAACTCCAGTTTTCTCAGCTATAAAACTGGGGTAATAGCCAGGCGGTGGTGGCACACACCTTTAATCCNAGTACTTGGGAGGCAGAAGCATGTAGATTTCTGTGAGTTCAAGGCCAGCCTGGCCTACAGAGTAAGTTCCAGGACAGCCAGGGCTACACAGGGAAACCTTGTCTCGAAAAAGAAAAATTAGGGTAATAAATGGACCAGCCCAGGTTTGTCATGCAACTGAACAGGACTCACACACATAAGCTTCTAGACTAGTACCTGGTTTCAGAGGTAGAAGGGTTAGCCAACACCTAGTATTACTAGTGCCATGCCCAGAAATCCCCCAGGTTTCTTCCAGTGCCATCCACACCTGAGCCCAGCCCCTCAATTTTTCTCCCCACTGCCTTGCCTGCAGATGGTTCTCTCTGCTGTGTAAACTGTTGCTATAACAACCATGCCGGGTTCCCAGCTGCAGCTGCAGAGGAGACAACATCAACATTATCTGAGCAGGGTGTCACACGAAGGCTCTGGGCATTGTTAAAACATTTCTAGTAAATCTTGAGGTTCGCTGGACAGGAGAGTCTGAGCCTGCCCTGAGCAGCAAGCAACCTGCNTGTGTGGCTGAGATGGGTAGCCCATCGTCTGTCTGAGGTGGCCCATAAGCCCAGCCCAACATCAAATCTTTAGAATCCTCTCTTATTCCGTAACCTGGTGTTCAAAGGAAAAGGGGTAGGAGGCATTTCTCTAGAAGTGTAATAGAAAAAGACAGACCAAGCTGGGCATGGTGGTACACACCTTAAATCCCAGCACTCAGGAGGAGAGGCAGGCAGATCTCTGAGTTGGAGGTCAGCTTGGTCTTCAGGGTGAATTTCAGGACAGCCAGGGCTACACAGAGAAACTGTGTCTCAAAAACAAAATCAAAAACAAAAAAAAAAAAAAAAAAAGAAAGAAAGAAAGAAAAGAAAAGGGACATTACAACTAACTCATTCCAAACAGGGCTAAAGGTCAGAGCCCTCTTCTGGTCCCTTGGCCCACAGTACTGACTGTCCTTGACCTAGTAATGCTTTCCCCGGGGGGATATAAGCGCTAGTCATTGAGAAGAAGCTGTCCCCTGGGCCTGTAAGCTTACTCCCCAAGTTCTCTGCCAAGGCTGCATTTGTACACAAGGCTCTGTGAAGCTGAGCTGTGCGCCCATTGCAGCAACCATGTTCCCTTTCTGCCTTTGAACCCCACCCACTTATCCAGGGTCGAAAGGCAAGCTGGATTCTCTCTCAAATTTTGGCTCTGAATATGAACTTGCCAAGGGGCTGTGGGTCTCCAGAGCCTATTTCTATTCTGGCTTGGGCTGGTTTGAATAATCCCTGTAAACCAGACCCTGCTCTTAAACTGTCCCCANGAGCAAGTCAGGCACTGCCTGGGTAGATGGCTCAGCAAAGTTGATACTGCAAACACTAGGCTCTTTTCCAAGTGTGCTAACCTAGCCAGGGCCAGGGGCTGGCGGTACAGAGAAGCATGTCTGTCCCAGGAGTGCAGAGCCTGCAAGGAAGCAATCCTAAACAGAATGCAAAGGGAAAGAGGCCTTTGGGCAACTTCCCCCAAGCCAGAGAGCCAGACAGCTGCCCATCTTGCAGCATTGCGGCAACCTCAAGGCTGCAGACGGCCGAGGACCCATAGCGCCCCCGTGTGGTTCTTCTCTTCAACAAGCCCTAGAGACCTGACAAGATGCATGAGGTTGGCATCCCCTGGCTACAATACTGAGGAGTAAGATTTTGGTGGCTGTCTTACCAGAAACCTAAAGATGTAGGAGAGAACAGAGAGCCGACTTGTACCAGAGATATTTCCCCATCACCTTGTGTGGGGATGTTGAGCCCTAGTTTTTTGAGGGGTATCCTGTTCTCGAAGTGTACAACCAAATGCAAGGATTTCTCAAAATAGGACCCTCCAATCACATCACCTGATTTAGGATCTGGCAGTGCAGCAGATTCCTGGGTGCCACCTCCGGCCTGCTGAACCAGAAACTGGGGATGATACCCTGGCATCTATGCTTAAAAGTAGGAGTTTTTACACACCTCGGCCAGGCACAAAGATCAAACAGCCCAAGGTGCAGGGGAGGGGTCCTCTACCTATGTGAGAGTGTAGGACTAGTTTGCCAGAGCTTAAGTGCCCTCTACCCAGCTCCCTTACTTACAGACCAGGAGACTAAGGCCCAAGGAGAAGTCACTTACCCAAGTTCCACAGCTGGTTGGTATGTTCCCTTGGGATTTTTCCCTCAGTGAAAATCAAAACTGCCCATAAACTGGGGAGACCCCTGCCTGGCAATTGAAGGCTGTAGTGCCTATGTACACTNCTCTGTTTAGCCCCATGTTGCATGGATCCTAAATGGTCTTATAATAAAAACCCGGAGCCAGATATCGGGGTGAAAGCTGAAAGGTCAGAGAAGCAGAGCAAGCCACAGCTACCACCTCTTACCTCACCACCTCTTCAGCCTGAACGAGTTCCTGTCTCTTCCCGCCTTATATTCCTTTCTCTGCCCAGCCATATCACTTCCTGTCTCAACCTTCCTAGTGCTGGAATTAAAGGTGTGTGATCCCAAGTTCTGGAATTAAGCCACCACTGCCTGGCTCTGTTTCTCTTTTAGACTGGATTCATCTCGTGTAGCCCAGTGTGGCCTTGAACTCACAGAAATCCAGACAGATCTCTGCCTCTGCCTCCTGGGTGCTGGGATTAAAGGTGTGTGCCACCACTGCCTAACCTCTATGGCTAACTCTGTGGCTGGCTCTGTCCTCTGATCTTCAGGTAAACTCTATTTGCTAAGAGTACAAACAAGATATCACCACAACCCCAGATCTGTTTGTAGTTCTTTAGTTTTTGTTTAACGCCCCCATGTGGCTAATTCATGATTGTTTTCTTAGTCCTGGTTTTCTGGTGCCTCAGGCAGCAGCCAGCCGGAGGACTCCAGCCAGCCCACTCACTGCCTGAGTGGGTTCTCCGGGGTAAAGAGAAACTCCCTGGGANCTCCTCTGGGGAGCAGGAGTGCTGAGCAGATACAAGCCTAGCATTTGCTGCACGGCGGGGTTCAGTNACAGCTGCCTCCGACAATATTGTACTTAAGTGAGGGGATGAGTAGAATGATAGGATTAGTAACAGAATAAATAGTCCCCCGCCTGCATGCTCCATGACAGTGGGGTGTCTCTGGCTTGGAGGCCCGCCCACCCAGCATCCTTCTAGGACCTCTGGGGTCAACACATGATTTGGAAAGGGGTGTAGAGAGGGGATGGAGTTGCCCTTCAGACAGGTTGTTGTGCTCTATCCCAGGGCAGAGGAGATCTGTGTACTGGGTCACTTTGTCAGCTTTTAACACTTTGCCTGCCACAGTGTAGGACTCAGCCTTTGCAGGGGGTGGGAATTAATCCAGTACAAGATGACTGATGCAGACCCCACAGAACTGCCTAATTTCACTCCAGCCTCTGGGGTACCCTGGAATGTTCCCTCAGACCAGGAGTGCACTGGGGTGGCCTCCTGCCTTGCTGGAGTTGGTAGACTTGTGTCCTCGTGTGGCGGAAAGGGACGAAAAGATTCAGATTCCCAGAGACATTTGACCCACTAAAACACAAAGTACTGCTCAACACATACTGGCAGCCATGTGCGAGACTCCCTGGTGTCTTTGTCCATTGTTGCAGTAAGTACTGGGAGAAAGGGGCCCATTGACTAGGGCTGGAATCTTTTTAGAAGCCGAAATCATGACAGATTTCCAGAATTTAAAGATTTGAACCCTGTGCTGGGATCAAACAGGGTTGGGGGATTTTCTCCCTCTGAAGAGTTGNTGAGAGGGNGTGTGAGAAACAGAGGCAGAGAGGCTCGGCCCTTCCTGTTTCCAGGTCGTGTAGGCTGGCCTGGATTTCTACATGGATCTAGGCCCAGGCCGTCCCCTGTGGTTCATTCTGGCTGTGAGTTTACCTCTTCTGCAGATACATCTCAGCCTCCATCACAGCCCACAGCACCAGACAGTGAAAAAAAGAGCCGAGGCCAAGAGTCACAGCAGCCCTGAGTCCCCTCTGTGGACTTTGAGGAAAGGTCATTTCTGTCCTTAATGTGAGAAGGTGGCAAATGCTTTCAAGCCCCCTCTTGGCTCACTTCTGCCCATCCTGGGGGGCTTGCACTTCACCCAGACACTCACAGCAAAAGCCGATCTAGAGAGGAGGTATAGATCCAGTTCTCAGTTGCCCTACCCTGGGCTCCACGGCTCGGGTGGGTTCTGAAACATTGGAAGTAATTAAGGCTTTGACAGTCAGTCATTGCAGTTTACTTAATTGCTGGCTAATAATTAAAACCTCACAGAATGTGGGGAAATCTGAGTACTGGGTGACGGAATCCCCCTGAGCCTCCTCCTCTTGGAACTTGTCTGACTCTGTTGGAGCTTTTACCCTGAGCTGGANGTTCACTGTCCATTGGTATATCACATTTTAGCCTTCCAGCCCCAGCAAGTCCCTACAGCCAAGTGCACCCCACAGGCAAGACTAGCCCTGAGAGAGGCAGCTAGTCAGGCTTGGTGATGCAGAAGCCAGGTTTGGTGAACATCTCATTTGCTGCTAGATCCCTGTGTGAGGGCCTCCGATCCCACCTGTCTGTGAATAGCCAAGAGTGGGAAGCTCCGGCCCCACTGNCCACCCATCTCTGTCTTCTGCCAGACCCGAGCTACATTTCCAGGAAGCTTGCTGCGTCCCAGGCACTATGCTAAGTATGTTGGTCCTTAAGCNTTGCTGCAGCCCAACCAGGTGACACCATTCTTCTCCCCATTTAGCAGAAAGGAAAACTGCAGAAAGATGAGATGACCTGTGTCAGGTCAACCCAGCTAGGAAGGGGCCCTGTAGNACCTGAATGCTGGGTTTTCTTCTCTACACTATGAACTGTGCTATTTTTTTTGTTTGTTTGTTTTTGTTGTTGTTTGTTTCTTTTTGAGACAGAGCCTCTCTACATAGCCCTGGCTGTCCTGGAGCTCACTATGTACCCCAGGCTGCCCTGGAACTTACAGAAATCCACCTGCTTCTGCCTCTCGGTGCTAGGATTAAAGTNGTGCTCCACAGTGACGGGCTTAAGAATTACGTTCTTACATCAAATTGAGTCTTTAGGTTAGCAGCTACTCAGTCTTGTCATCCTTGGGAGGCCTGTCACCCTGTCTGATGCNAAGCAAGTAGAAGAAATCTGCTCACATCACCCTCTCAGTGTCCCCTGGGCCCTCCCTTCTTGTGCAAAAATTGCCTCTCTTCCTGAAAAATTTCTTAGTCACCTTCCTGTCAGATAGTGGGAGGCATGTTTGTGTCTGCAGAACTGGCACACCTTGGTGAGATGTGCTTATTCTGAGGCACAGCATCGTAATGGAAAAATGAATAGGGGTTTGGAATCCAAACAGATATGATGAATCAAGTTAAATAACTTGGAGTCATATGCTCAGCATCGTGCCTCACATGTGGCAAAGGCNTGGTCACTGGCATTACTGGCAATTCTGTGTGCGTGTACCTGTGTGTCAAATATAATTGATTGTTGATCCTTAGTCATAAGACTCCATGGACAGGATACTCTCTGTGGGCGTGCATGTGCGTGCACACANGCTTCATCCTTGGAGCTGTAACCTGTTCTGCAAAAACTTAGCTGTAATGCGCACCAAGGTGCCACATAGGTTGGGAACATCCTGAGCGACAGTAGCGAGAAGACTCCTCCATCTTTGACATACCTTAACTCTGTTTTGCCCCCAGGCCCATTCATGCTGAGACCACAGAGTTGACCAAGATACAGAGAGGCAGCCTCCAAGACATGGGGACTTAACCAATAGAATAAAGTAGAGCACCTTCNGGTTATGTTAATGTTCTCAGAGTGACTAGTACCTCAAATCCTTCCACCNCTTCCCAGATCTTCACTCTCACTGGACACAGTGAGAACGAAGCAACGCTTAGTTGTGGGCCAAATCCTGGGGTACGGCAGGGTGCAGATCTGCAGTGCTTGAGGGGAAGAGGTGGGCTGAGTTCTTCTGCAAATACAACTTAATGTATTTTTAAGCTAAACACTGAAAAATGCCTTGGGAATCACAAGTGTGAATGTTAACTCCCCTCCCCTGAAGACACACACTCACACACACTCCACACACACATACAACTAGGTAAAGTATCTGTAGCCTCTTGGATCTCAGTGGCCAGTTCTTATATGCATGTAAGTCCTGGGGTTTCAGTTTCCTATATCTTTCTTCCCAAGAGGGCAGACACACACACATACACACACACACACACACACACACACACACACACACACACACACACACACACACACAGAGAGAGAGAGAGAGAGAGAGAGAGAGAGAGAGAGAGAGTGGCATACCCTAGGTGGCCACCAGGCGACACTGCTGAGGCACCAAGGAGCTCTAGGGTGTACTCTCTTCAGGACTGTCCCAGCCAGGGCACTGAACAGATCCGGTCATCCACATTAAATCAAGCCTTGTCCTGACCTCCTTGCCTCCCCTAAACCCACTCTGGGGGCTGCAGATAATTCTTGGCCTCTGCCATCTCCTGCTGGTTCTGCTCCTGCACCTTCGCTGTGACACACAGCTCTGGGCTGAGCCATTTCAAGAACCTCAGTGTCTCTAGTTTCTGAGGAGCCTAGCCCTGACGGGTTGCATTATTCTACTCTGTTGATAGGGAAAAATGTAGGGGTTAGGGTGGAGGTCATTGAGGAGACTGGGGCAAGAGGACACCATGACTGATATATCAAGACTGATATATCAACCATATATCATGATATTTGGTTCTCTGTCACTACCAAGATTTTGGGTTCTAGNCCCCATCATGCCCTGCTGTGTCCCAAGGCCTCAAGAATTAGGAATGAAGCTGACTGACTGTATGGCTTAAACATTTTTTTTCCTTAAAGAGAGGGGGACATTTTTAAATGCCACAGTATCCAACCACTACACACACACACACACACACACACACACACACACACACAATTTTAAAAATGGTGGTTGCACTCATTAAATCTTGGCATATCATTAAGTACTACTGTATACAGTCACTGTGCATGACACTGCTGATATAGGGATGCCCTGTCTTATATCAAAAGAGGTGAGTTTCTTTCAGACTCTAGCTCTACCCTGTGCTACAATGNGACCTCAACTAATTTTTTTTGATCTCTCCAAGTGTCAGTGTTCTCATCTGTAAAATGGTACAGTAGCACAGATCTCCNAGAAATGTTGTGAGGATTCAAATGGATGACGTGTGTAAAGGACTGGGCACACCCATAAGTCTCTGAATAACTCTCAGTCACTTTACTCTTTGGAAACACACTTTGGAGATGAGTGTACATTGGATCATTTCCGTCAAAACCATAGAAAGCATCACCCTCCTGTGAAACCCATACCTTGGCACCATCTTCTAGGTTCCCACATAGGCACTTGAGAATTAAACCTTAAAATATATAGGTGTACACTTTCTGACCCTGTGTCCCATGCCAAGCCATCAGTTAAAGCCATGGAGCAGTTCACAAGGCGACACTTGCCAGGATAAACAGGCATTGGCAGCCAGAGAAATGATCCCAAGGCTTCGGACAGAGCACAAACCATTGGCATAGAGGCCTGCTATTTGTCCTTGTTNCTTGACACCNTCATAGAGTGCTGTGTACATGGGACTGGCCATGAGAAGCTAGGGGATGGGGACAAGACCCCAAGGGAGGGAAACGGAGAGATGGCNGGGCCCAGATTTGGAGCTGGTCCTAAGAGAAGGTGCCCCAGAGGCTCTGGGGAGAGCCATACAGCATGGCCCTGCCTCCCCACCCAGCCTCTCTTGGCCAGCCATCCAGTGACAGCCAGCCAGCCTGAGCTCAGTCCTGAGAAAAAAATACCTCTTATGGGATTCGGAAATGTTCTCTTTGGCAGCCAAAAGGAGCTTGCTCTCCTGCTGAGTCTGTGGGTGGAGAGAGGCTGGGCTGGGAGTAGGGGTAAGGTTGGCTTGCCTAGGAGGCTGGAAGGATTGAGGAAGGGAGGAGAGGGCTTGTCCCTCTGTCATCTTTCTGTCACTGACTGCTGAAGACTGCCTTTTGAGGAAGATTGTGGAAGCTGGGTCCTGTTCAGTGACAGTGACTTCAGATCCCAAAGTAAAACGTAAACCATGGAGCAGGGCCTTCATCACAGTGTCCTCAGAGCCTAGCACAGTGCCTGGTACCAAGTTCTGTGGGTGTCTTT
>LZPO01075880.1:357275-372612 GCA_001675575.1 Neotoma lepida
CTTAGCTGGCCTAGAAATTGCTAGTAGACCAGGCTGGCCTCAAACTCAAAGAGATCCACCAGCTTCTGCCTCCTAAGTGCCAGGATCAAAGTTGTGTGCCACCACACCCAACCCCAAGTGGGTATTTGATAAAGATTTGTTGGCTAGGTCAATAGAAGGGAGAGGAAGGTTCTTTGAGTTGCATCATTTGGATGCTATTTCCATCCTNGATGGGAGAAAGGATGAAGCTTTGTTTATGGGCAGAGGCTCTCATTGGTCCAGGCTAACATCATCCTGCCGNGAAACCAAGGTTGAGCAAAGTGGTGCTGACCAGTCCAGATTCTGGCCACACCCATGCTTCTTCCTCAGTCAGGATTCCAGCTCTTAAATAGAATCCGAACTGCCCCCGAAAATGACTGCTCATCTCTAGCTCCNGTCAGCCGCCACANCTTCAGAAGGCTTTGCCAGGACTNCCTCCTAGACCCCCACAGCAACTCCACATGTTCCCAAGCCTTCAGAACACTGGCCAGTGACATGTTGATGGATTGAAACTGGCCATGTAGGAATATTTATACCATGGAAACAGGCAAACACTGCCCATCAGAGTGTCCCCTCTTCCAAAGGCCCTAAGCACACACCAGCAGAGTGCTACAAAGGAGGTTTCAGGGGAGTGTTCCATTTCATTCCACCACAGGAAACCTTGCCTGTGATTGCTGTCTCTGCTATGAGAAGAGCCTCCCCAAACCAAAGCCAGAGGCAGTATCGGTCACTCAGGGAGAGGGTCTGGGGGGAGTGCAGTGGCCCTGTCTGTGGCCCTTGTCAGGGTTGGGCCTTCAGCTGGCCCAGGGCATATGTGGAGGCCTTTAGCAGTACCTTCTCTGTTGGTCATCTTTGGGGACCAGAAGAAGCAGGTGACTGGCCCCCAGGGCCTGGTTTCAAGAAGATACGGCCTGTCTCCCCTGCCCTGGCCCTCAGTTTCCTCAGGAATCCCATTTCATTCACCAGCTCCTTCTGTTCTCTTTGCCAGATCCGGAGTCACAGAGAAAGAGGACAGTCCAGAATGTTTTGGACCTTCGACAGAACCTGGAAGAAACCATGTCCAGCCTTCGAGGCTCCCAGGTGACTCACAGGTAAAGCTTGAGCTGCCCTTGGTGACATCCTCTCCCTGGGTCTGGAGGGCACGGCCTCAGGGTCTTTCCACATCTCCACATAAGCATCCCAAGCCTACCAGGTGGCCTTGGCCCCTGTGAACACAGGTGTCTGGATCCCTACATTGCCAGTGCTGCAAGGAAAGGGAGCCCAGCACCTCAGCAGAAGCCCTGTGAAGTCTTATCTCTGCTTATGTTTGAGCATGGGATTTCACTTATCCGAATCACTGTGAAAACGGCTGGGTAAGGGTGGGAAGCCCAGGTGTGTGGTCTGTCATACATGTTCTCTCCTTGGGTCTTAGTCTCCTCATCTGTCAAAAGGGCTTTGTTTACTAAACACCACTCTGCTCCTCAGGTCCCACCCTTCTGGGATGCTAAGACCTGGATCCTCCCAACACACGGGCTCTTCAGCCCTCTGCCAGCCTGTGTCCCCCGGCTACTTTTATCACTCCCAAAGGAGGGCTGAGTACCTGGAAGGATCTACACACTGTCACCCACAAAATCAGCCCATGGTATCCCTCTTGTCCCCCAACCCTTACAGAAACCCCCAAGCCTCCAGCTACAGGGTACACACCTCTACCATAGCCCTTTTTCCTAGAGCAGCATTCTGGCCCAGCCCCTGTGAGTCAGAATTTCCCATTCGGTTCCTCTGGACTTCCCTGGCCTGCTCAGATGAGCTCATACTGTCAGCCCCAAGGGGAACAGAGGACCCAACTAAGTTCTGAGGAGGGAGGTGAGCAGGCAGCCAAGGTTGGGAAATCAGGAGGCATGCACATGGAGGCTCGAAGTCTGTGTGTTAGGAACCAAAGCCTCCTCAGTTGAACTGGAGGTAGGTTCCTCTCTGTCGCCTGGTGCTAGAAAATTGACTGCAAAGCTTGGACACAGGGTTAATGGGAAAAAGACTTGTATTAGCTCATGGCATGGTCTGTCAGAGGAGTATCAAGACATACTTGCATACCCTCAATGTCAGAGAACCCATTACCTTTCAGGCATCTCAGTCTATGTGAGAGTACCATGACTGCTGCTGTTCCGCATCTTAGGAGCTTCCATCCATCGGCCCTCGGTCTTCCTGTTCACACATTTCTCCCTCTCTTACTTCCCACTAGCTCTCACATTCTCACTCATATCCCTGCCTTGAAAAACCAGGCTCTTATTCCTAGACATCTAAGCATCTACCTTACGACTAAAAAGGAGGTAATCAAGGGGTCTGGGGAGAGAAGTGGTCAGTGTGTGACTTCAGGAGCCCCCAAACAGTCTCTGTTCCATCCCACAAACCCTAAGCAGGAATCCAAGTAGAGTGGGGCTCCCACTCAGCTGAATCGCCCAGCAGTTCAGCTACCTATAGATGAAATCTTGCACGTTTCCCCACCCTACCCCCTGTCCAAAGAAGTTTCTGAAACATCTCTCAAGGCCAAGTCACCCACCAGGATTGTGCCAAAGAAGCCAAGAGTTGCTGAGTTGCTGTAAGAGTCACACCCCAAATGACTCACCGACAGAAGCAGGGCAGAGGCAGCTGCTGTAGGCGCCTGGTGCCCTGATGCCTGCCCTGAGGCCCCTGGGAAATAGGGAAGACTCTGNTTGGATGAGGAAGAGATCCCTTAGTGCTGACTGGTTGAGACAAGTGCCCTGGGGCCTCTGGCTCCTCTCTCCCTTTATAGAAAAGAAAGTACCAACAAGAGCCCGTGTCTTCTGTGTACCATGGACTAGGGGTCACTTCTTCTCTTAGCCTTTGGTTTATATTAGTTCTGGTCCACATATGGTTTGCATAGTCCAAATACTTGTTTTGTCCTGACTTTTATGGCTCTTCTGCTTTTTAAAGTACTATCCATCAATCTTTCCCTGCACCTTGGAGTAATAATATTCCCTAGGCTAGGAAGAGGACCTCGGAGAAGACGCATCTGTTGGACCCACAGGCTGATGGGGGCAGCTGTGTGTCCATACAGCATGGGGCACCAGCCTTCAGAGCAAACACAGTCATATCCCCAAGGGCCTCAGGGTACATCTGCCAAGGTTGCTGTCACCCTGGAATTCACAGGGTAACTTAGACTCAGTTTCTTTTTGGAGACTTGCTTCNTCTATTTCTGTAGGTATGTTCCCCTCACTGAGGAAAGTCTGAGGTAGCTGTGGCTGGAGAGGAAGCAAAACTGACCTCCCCAGGGAGGCCAGCCTGGGGCTGGGCACTGGCTGGAGGTCAGGAGAGGCTGGAGGTCAGGAGATCAGCTCTGAACTAGAAACCTACTGAAATCTGGAGGTGGATTTTGGTGCTTAAAAAAGTAGAGCGTCAAAATAGGGGAAGAGGGGTTTTATACTCAGAGAGTAACACAGAGGGTAGGCCAGAGACAGAACTGAGTGAGGAAGCCCCACTTCCTCATGCGCTTGCTACCGTGGTGGACACCAACTACCCACACCAGCTCCCCCGGATACCTCCATGCTCTCACCATGGTATCCTCCCTCTTCTCCTCCATCATCATCAATAATCATTTCATGGGCAGCTTATTTTTGTTAAGCACGTACTGCATGAGGCCCTGACCTTCCTCTGTGGTGAGACAATCCCTACGGCATTCAGCACAGCCATCCTGGGTCTGCTCCCTGTTGATTCCCTTGTGAAGTGCTAGAATACGGGATGAGCATTGGGACTGAGTTACACCCTGACCCTGGCTTCCCTGCCAGCAGGGGATTTCCATTTTCCCAGGAGATAGTGTCGAGGTCCACAGTAACTAGAAACTGATGCAGAACTGCAAAGGATGCTGGGACTGCTGGGCCCAGAGGGAAAGATGGTGTAGGCCAGCTGGGAGTACTCAAGAGATCACTGATTNCCCACAGGTCAGCTGCAAGGACCCCATCGTGCTGGTTTTCAGGACCACTGACCCCTCCCCCCACCTCCAATTTTGCTAAGGAAGAGGAAGAGCGTTTTCTCAGGCTCAATAGAGACTGTTTTGGAGGGTTTTTCTTTTTCCAAGCACCTTTATAAAAACAACAACAACAATAATAATAATAAAAATCAATGTCTGCCTCCCATCCCAACCCTAAGAGTGGCTGTGAAAGGGATGTGGTCACAGATCAAAGATTGTTCTGCTTTGTGTACCTCATGTCTAGTCACAGGTTACCTCAGATGTCCCAGCTTTGGTGGCCCACACACATACCTCATGTCATTGATTCAACANTGTCTGATTTTAGTGATAGAGAAGGGTCAAAAGTCATTTGGAGCGGCACCACTGCTAGGCTTGGTGAACTTATCAGTCATAGCCTGAACCAAAGCCCTGATCACCGTTCTTGCCAGAGCCATACATATTTCCTCTCTGGCCCTGTGAGAGAAGGCCCCAAGATGTCTAGCCTCAGGCCTTCTGGTATCTGCCTGCCTGTAGCTTCCTTGACCTGGCCTAGTGGCCCGAGGCCTGAGACCCTGGATCTTGCAGTACCTCTTGTCTGCTTTGCTTGGTCCTCTACCCAGTGAAGGCCGTGTCTGTTCCCTGAGGAAGCTCTGCTTCCTCCCCTGATGCTCAGGCCTATGGCTAGAACCAGTCTTCCTGGGCCTGCTTCGTGTCTCAGGTTCCCAAAAGCTTGTCCCGTACCATCCACATCCTATTTTAGGTTTTCATAGATCTGGTACCCAAGAATCAGCTTAGATAGAGGTGATGGCCACATCCTGAGCAAAGTGAATAGTCAAGGTCTTCTGAGCTCTGGTGATCAGTAGCCTCCACTTTTCCTGACCCACCCAGGCCTCACTGGCTCTTTCTGGTTGGGTAAGCATTTTCTACACATCAGGCCCAGTCAGATCTGTATGGCTGTAGCCCTCCCAACTCTACAAACATTACATAGGGTAGGCATTATCCCATCTCACCGATAAGGGAGCAGTGGACCAGCAAGATTAATATATTTCTTTGGGCCATTTACTAAAAAATGATTTTAAAAAAATATATTAAACATTAGCCACACTCACAGCATAGGCTCTCAGGAGTGTATGGGGATTGCTGTCTTGGCTGCTTAAGATCATTGTCCCTTGACAGTCTGAGATATCCTGTGACAAAGGAACATACACTTAGAAGCCCCTACAGAGGGACATCCCAATGAGGGGACAGGGCACAAAGTGGTTGGGCTGAGGACTAAATCTATGCCATCTGCTCTCTCCACAGCTCCCTGGAGATGACTTGTTACGACAGTGACGATGCCAACCCTCGAAGTGTATCCAGCCTCTCCAACCGCTCCTCTCCTCTCTCTTGGCGCTATGGCCAGTCCAGTCCCCGGCTGCAGGCTGGCGATGCACCCTCTGTTGGGGGGAGCTGCCGCTCGGAGGGGCCACCCGCCTGGTACATGCATGGGGAACGGGCACACTACTCCCACACAATGCCTATGCGGAGCCCTAGCAAGCTCAGCCACATCTCCCGCCTGGAGTTGGTGGAGTCCCTGGACTCGGATGAGGTGGACCTCAAATCCGGCTACATGAGTGACAGTGACCTCATGGGCAAGACCATGACAGAGGATGATGACATCACGACAGGGTAAGCCTGGGGCCCTCAGACGGCTGGTGCAGAAGGCGTGGGAGGACAGCAGAAAGAATGGTGGGATGGGATGCCTTAAAAGGAGAGTGGAACTCAGCATGTGTTTGTTGTGCTGTGACGAAAGGGGTCTGCAGAGGGTTATTGTGCACGCAGTGACTGTCTCTGCAATCAGATGTGGCTTGTTCTAGAGGGGTATGGTGGGTGGGGCTGACAACAGAGGAGCTGATTGGTCCATAAAGGTATGCCCTTATTCTCCTCCCTGAGCCTGTCCTCCAAAACGTCTGACCCAAAGAGCCCTGGAAACCTTTTTGAGGCCCAGCTCTTCTGCAAACTGGGTAGATTGCAGATGACTTAATTTGCTTCCACATCTGCAAAAAGAGGCTAAGAATGTCACTTCCTTGTACCTGCTAAGAGAAAACACCATTTGAATGAAAGTGCTGGCCAGACAGAGTGGGGGTGGTGTCTCTACTTCCTCTGCCTGGGGTTCCTGGCCTCCTTACCTTGGCCCTTGGTTTACATCCTTGGGTTTCTGCTTCTGCAATCCTTCTACCCATAATGCCACATCCTGTTCCCTACCCCAGTCTGTTAAACCTTCTTTCCTGCCCTTGGACCCCCAGAGACCCTTAGCTTATCTTTCCTGCCATAATAGGCAGGGTAGACTTGGGGAGACAACTTGGATGGACATGGATGTCTTGGAAGTAAAAAGAGGACAGGGAGAATTTGAACTGATGGGGTTTGGGGCATTCTGACCAACTTTTTCAAGCCCTGAGACCAGAGAGCTGCACGGTTCTGGAAACTTCTCTGGGGTCTCTCAGCAGACTGCCACTTCCCTTCTTACTTCATGGTTTTCTGGGGTCTCCACTCCTAAGATACCCCATAAAGCAGCAGCAGCCTTTCCCCTGTCTCTCAGGTACCTAAAATCATACTACCAGAGACTGCCACTCCTAGCAAAACTCTGCAGCTTCAAGGGCATGGAAAGTGGCCTTTTGGAAATGGCTGAGCTGAGTTCCAGGCCGTCCACCACTCCCAGCCCACAGCCCACCCATGGGGATAAACTTGGCAGGTCTGGTCATGGTCTGTCCAGCTGATGAGGCTGCTCTGGAAGAAAACAACTGACGCATGAATGGCTTGTTTACTGCCTGGCAGATCCCAGGGGCAGCCCGACCTCATGCTCAGATCCGCCAGCCTGGAGCTGAGATAGAGAGAAGTCATGCTGTGTTCAGGCCCCAGCTGCTGCTGTGGTCAGAAGCCTGTGATAGGGAGGAAGGAGAGCCAATGGCAGAGAAGCTGCTCCAAACAGGCCATATGCCCTGGGAAGCGCCTGTGCGGAAATGTCAGGTCCCTGTCCCCTGATGTCCCAGCCTATGGGCCATAGANAAGCCTATGGGGCTGAGGGCTCAGGACTGTGGCCTCTGTGCTAGGGAATTCCAAGACTGGCAAGATCNTCACCTGCAGGNAGCCCCCAGATCTAGCAGCGTTCTTACAACCCCACTAATGTCCCCAAAGTACGGGAAGGCACAGGACCCCTGTACAGAGAGACCCACTCTGAGAAAGTAGTAGGACTTCTAGAATTAACTAGCTNTCTGAGCTTGAGCTACTACATTAACCTCTATTTGCTGAATGCAGGCAACTGTAGGACAATTTATGGCCCGCTATGAAGATAAAAAGGGTTAATGTATGTAAAAGGCTTAGTATAATTCCTGGTTCAGTGTAATNGCTCATTGTGTTAGCTGTTAGGACTGTTGTTAGAGTCCCAGACTGACGGCAGCACTTAGCTCCTACCTTTATCCTCTTTCCTCTGGGTAATGTGTGTGCCCTTGATTGAGTTAAGTCAAAACCAAGTCCCCAAGAGTGACATGGATGAGACCTCCACCTCTCTGCTCACCCCGCAGCTGGGAGGCCAGGGAATCCTGGAGTCCTCTTGGAGAATATATGATAAATGGCTGGCATGACACTATAACACAAAGTAGATGAGAGTATAAAATTGCAATGCTGGTTTGCAACGTCATTTCATATGTGTCTTTTATGGTTACTTTTCAATGAGTGGTAACTTTTTGTAGTTTTAAGTGTTCTCTGTCCCTGAGTACTGACCTGGACCATAAACGGAAGGTCATCCTAAATGTGCTTAGGAAGTNAGCATTGAAGGAATCAGTTTGTAATGCCCAGTGACTTTAATGCACACATTGCTCCTCGGTCAAGTGTTTTCAGACTACACATCGTGCTTCTATGTTAAAGCAGGATATGCTAGACTCCAGAAAATCCTTGGGTGACCCTGCAAACCTAAGCTGCCCTTCCTCAGCTTCCATTAGTACTCTCATCCCCACTGTGGTTCCCAGCCAGATTCTGTCATTTATAAAATGAACTGGAGAGATGGATCAGTGGTTAAGAGCACTGGTTGCTCTTCCAGAGGACCTGATCTCAATTNCCAGCACCCACATGGCAGCTCACTCCCACTTGTAACTCCAGTCTCAGGGGATCTGATACCCTCTTCTTGCCTCCAGCACCAGATGTGCAGAAATACAACACCAGATGTGCAGATGTGATGCGCAGAAATACACGCAGGCAAAACACCCATAGAAGTTAAAAAACAAAAGTCACTTTCCTAAGAAAATTGTTTTTCCAGTTTATAAGATGGATTGGNCCCTTCCCATCTATCCATCAGCCATTNAAACTTCTACTTCCCAGGGACCTCCAGGGCTGGGCTACCTGAGCATGCAGCTGATCACTGAGCATCTTTCTACCTTCCCCTTGGGTGACACTGTTGGCCACAGGCTGTCCACATGAGCCACAATGGATGGCAGTAGCTCTCATCCTTTCTCAGTTATCCCATGGGGACTGTCCTGTGGCTGGTTCTTCTCAAGCTGTGTGAGCTTCAAGTCAGCTCTCCTGGCCCTCTCTAGCAGCAGGTGGCTCCCTGGCTTATCNCTCGGCAAACTGAAGATGTTCATTCCTCTGACAAGTGGGCAGGCTAGACGGAGGAAGACTTGCTGCCGCCAAAGGAGTCATGTGCTTAAAATTAAGTTTGAAAATCAATGAAGTGTATAGAAGAGTCACAGTTTTAGAAGAACGTTTGTTGTTGTTGTTTTGTTTTTCAAGATAGGGTTTTTCTCTGTGTAGCCTTGGCTGTCCTGAAACTCACTCTGTAGACCAGGCTGGCCTTGAACTCAGAAATCTGCCTGACTCTGTCTCCTGAGTGCTGGGATTAAAGGCATGCACCACCACTGCCTGGCTAGTGCTATTTTTTTTTAATTCTTTTAATTTTTATTGATCTTCATGGATTTCACACCATGTATTCCAACCCCACTTATCTCCCCATCCATGGCATCTGCCTCCTGCCCTTGCAACCTCGCCGACAAAGCAAAACAAAAAGAAAAACCAAAAATAAAACAAGAGAGAGAAAGAGNACTCTTGTTGTGGAAGCTNTNGTATAGCCCATTGAGACACACAGTTTACCCTTTAGTCCAATCATCTTTACTTGCAGGTGTTCATTGCCACNAGTCATTGGTCTGGCTCAAGGTCTCTGGCTTCTGCTACACCACNGATAATGGGCTCTCACTGGGGCTCCTCTTGGATAGCCTGTTGTTGTCCTGTGTCATGGAGATCCTGCTGTTTCTGTAGCTTCGTCCCCTTCACATACTCCAACAGTTCATAGATGAGGTGGATGTTGGGGTGGGCTATCTCATAGCCCTGGTTCTAGGCCTGGGTGGTAGCTGGNTTGGTCAGCTCCATAGTTTTCCCTTATCATTACTACCCTGGCAAGCTCTCCAACACTTCCTCAGCTAGGTCACCCAGCGCAGCCTGCAGCAAGAAGCGGGGCCAGTTCTCCTGTTCTCAGGCCCCTAGGTCTGGCTCACTCACACTCACACTACCAGGGCCAGCTCTGCTGTTTTGTCCAAGTGAGGTGCAGGGCCCTCTCTCCCCATGGCTGTAGGGGGTTATGGGGTACATATGTGTCAGCTCTCCTGCTCTCATGCCCTCAGAGCTGACTCACCTGTACCCCAACAACAGGGTCAGCTCTAATGTGCTGTCCAGGTGGGGTGCAGGGCAGTCTTGTGTGCTGCAGCTGGTGAGGGGCAGGGCTAACTCTCACTCTTGTGACCGTAACCGGGGCCAGCTTTCTCACCTGCCACAGATAACAAGGAGGGAAGGGGGAAGGGCATCTTTCCTTGCTCATGCCACTGCATGGCAGATGAGGGTGGGCAGGGTTAGCACTGCTGTTCTCACACCCTCAGGGCCAGCTTACCTGCATCCCAGTCCCNGACANTAGGATCAGCTCTAGTGTGCTGCCTAGACGGGGTGCAGAGCCCACTCTCTTGTGTGCTGCACCCAATGAGGGGCAGGGCTAGCTCTCCGACTCTCGTGACCAGCTCTCTCACCTGCCACAGGTAGTAATGAGTGAGGGGGTGGGGAGGGCATCAGAAGAACCATTTTTAAATGCAGTTGAGTGGCACTAAGTACATTCATATTGTTGTCCCTGGCTGCCACCACCCATCTCCAGTGACCAAGTGACCAAGCTGAAACTCTGTGCTCATTTGACAGCGGCTTCCCTTCTTCCCTCCCTCTTGCCCCTGGCAACTAGCATCTACAAGTTTATCTCTGTGGATGGGACTATTCTAGGCAATTCATGCAAATGGGCTCATACTGTATCTGTCTTTTTGTGCTATATGTTGCCTAGCATAATATCATTGAAACTTAGCCATATTGTGTCAGAATTTCCTTTTTCATGGTTGAATATGGTTGTGTGTACTTTATTTTGTTTGTCCTTTCATCTTTTTAGCCATCTTTTAGGTACTGGGAATCATGTTACTATGAACCTTGTTGTATAAATACCTGTTTGGTTCCTTGCTTTTGGTTCTTTGGAGTGTACATGTAGCGAGGAATTGCTGGTCATACAGTGATTCCACGTGTACTCTTTTGAGGAACCACTATACTGGACCATTGTACATCACCACCAGTTTTGATTCTCGAAAGCCTCACTGTTTATTTGTTTCTGGATTAAGAAAAAAAAAATAGCCATCCTAACTGTCAGTCAGCTCTCCGTTACTGTAGCAACATACCTGAGATGCTTTGTTTAAAAGAGGAAAGTTTTGTTTGGGTCCAAGTTTGGAGATTTCAGTCCATGGCTAGTTGTCCCTGTTGCTTTACAGCCCTTAACAATGTAGCACATTGTGGAGGGAGGGGCATGATGAAGCCAACTGCCCTGTGGATGAGAACAATGTCCCATAGCCCTTAACGGTGCACTCCCAATGACCAAACACATTATACTAGGTTTCGCCTCCTAAAGGGTCTATATTGCCCCACCTCAAAGTTTCCAACACATGACCTCTGTNGGACACTTAAAATCTAATGGATGGTAAATAAAATTTCATTGTGTTTTTTCAAATANATTTTTTTAGTTTTNTTTTGGTTAGAGGTTAGTTGGTGTTTTTTGTTGTTTAGTTCTGGTTTTTGAAGCAAGGTCTCATTCTGCACAGGCTGGCCTTGAACTCACTGTGTAGCTGAAAATGACTTTGAATGAATTCCTGATTCTCCTGCCTCCACTTCCCAAGTACTAGATGATAGGCATGCACTACCACACCTGGCTTTTGTTTTGATTTTTGCTTTGGTGAAAATATTTGTACATATTTCACTACAGGTGTACAATATGGTCAGATCAAGTAATCAACATATCCATCAACTAAGACATCATTTCTTTNTGTTGTGAACATTAAAAATCCTCTCTACCAATATTTTNAAATTTTGAAATATACAATTAGTTGCTGCCAACCACAGAACATTAGAAGATANTTCTCATACTTTAGTAATGCCATAGAATCTTGGAAGTTACTCTTGGGGCTGAAGAGATGGCTCAGTCGTTAAGACTATATGCTGCTCTTGCAGAGGACGTGAGTTTGGCTTCTAGCACCCACATTAGGTGGCTCACAACCATCTGTAACTCTAGCTTCAGAGGGATTCCATCACCTCCTTGGGCACCTGCACTCAGGTGCATGTACAACAGACACACACACACACACACACACACACACACACACACAAAAAAAAGAATAAAATAAATCATTTTTAAAAGTCACTCTTCAGTCCCAACTGTACTTCTGTGCTCGTTAGCCATCATCCCTCACCCCCCTGCCTCATACACTCCCTGGCTCCAGTAGCCACCACTCTGCTCTCTCTTTCTAGTGAGACCCACTTCTCGGATTCCCCATATGAGTGGTACATGAACTAGGAACATGAACAAGGAACATGAACCTTCTGTGCCTGACTGGCTGCAGTTAGCCCAGAGTTCTCCATTCTCATCCACGTGACTGCAGGTGTTAGAATTTCACTCTCTTTGTTGATGAATGACATCCCTTCATGGATGTATACCACATTTTCTTCATCATTCATCCATTAGTGGACACACAGGTTGATTCTGTGCCCTGGCTATTATTAATTAATTAATTAGTTATTATTATTAATTGTTCTACTATAAACGTGTGAACGCAGTTGTATTTTCAATATACCAAGTCATGGGATTGCTGGAAGGGAAGGTCTATACTATTTCTAATTGTTTGAGGAGTCAACATGCTGTTCTCTGTGATGCCTGTCCTAGTTTTCAGTCCCATCACCATCGTGTAAGAGTTCTTCTCTCTCCACATCCTCAACCAGTACTTTTTGTTTTCCTCTTTTTAAAATAATAGCCTTCCTAGTAGAGGGAGGCAATGTTCCAGTATGGTTTGGGTTTGCACATCCCTAAGGACCAGTGCTGTTGAGCGTCTTTAAGTGATTATTGATCNTTTGGAGTTCTTCTTTGTAGAAATGTCTACTCAAACCCTTTGCCCTTTAAAAATTAGATTATTTGGACTTTGCTNTTAGGGGCCTTTATATATTCTGGGTAGTAATCCTTTATCACATATGTGATTTATAAATATTTTCTACCATTCTGTGGGCTGCCCTTTTTTTATTGACAGTGTCCTTTGATGCATAGACATAAAAATTGTTTGGGTTTTGGTTTGTGGCAAGGTCTTAATAAATAACCCAGACTGGCCTCAAACTCAAGATCCTCAGGCCTCAGCTACTCAAGTGCTGGAACCACAGGTTTGCTGCGCCATGCCTAGTTCAGTGTGTGTGTGTGTATGTGTGTGTGTGTGTGTGTTTTCTAGTCTGGTTTTGAAGTCCTGGCCTCAAACAGTCCTCTTCCCTTAGCCTCCTTAGTAGCTGGGCTCCGAGCACACACCATCTGCTAAAGTTTTTCACTATGAAAAAGTCTAGTTTATCTAATTTTTTCTCTTTGTTGCCTGCGCTTTGGGTAACACATTCAGGAAGGCACTGATAAATGCAATGGCATATAGCTTTTCTCCTAAGTTTTCTTCTAAAAGTTTTATAGCTAATTAAAAAAAAAAATCTAAGCCTCCTAGGCCTACCCAGAGCATCACTGCTGCCCCAAGTTCTCCCAATAGTTTGAAGATCTTCTCATCTTGTACAAAAATTTCTATAGTATCCTGACAGCCTCTTTCAGTCCCTGCTTGCACAGGCACAGTGGCAGGGACCTCATTCCCTTTTACACAGTATTAAGTTCTATAACAAAGTTCTTAATATGCAGCTGGACTCTGTTTCCTAATAACTCCTGCTGATTAATTCAAATACTATCATCTAGGAAAACTGAAATAAACCTAACNGCTCATCTGAGTATGTCAGCATGTAGCTAATGATTGCTCAGCTACTCTCTAGNCAAAAAAGAAAAAAAAATGTCCCTACCTAATTTCTAAAATGAACCAGTTTTCCAGAACCCCTCATGTCCTGGTGCCCCTCCCATGGAAGTTCTCAAGTTGTCAGCAAGCCACTTAAAAGTTGGCACCTATACTGATCACCTGCTTGACACTAGAAGCAGTCCTACAGGGCGACATTCACCCCAAAGCACTGCAGACTGTCATAGATGACAGCTTGGGACATTTTTACCCCTTGAAAAGACAAAAGGAATTTGTTTTTCTAAAAATAGTGGGGTCTGGAATTTAATCTGAGTAAGAAGATAAGGCTCCCAGCCATCTGTCCTCCCCATCCCAAGCTTCCAGAGACAAGCGGGAAGGAGTTGAGGCCAGAACCAGACTCAGGTGCTGGGGCTGAGACCAGACGGGAACTCAGAGTCCCCTCACCCCACCCTACCCCCATCCCATCCCAGATGTGGTTCTGATTTGTGTCTCCATGTCTGTCTGTGTCAGGGCTGGTCTGGGTGGGCTGTGTTGGAACTCTGAGGCAGTAACTGATAGGAAGTGGCAGGCCAAACCAGTCATAGGCCTGCCAAACCCCACAACTCCAGGGGGTGCTGTTCATAGTGCACAGAGGTGTGCCATCTGCAGCGCTGGCTGGACTGCCACAGCACAACCTATGCCAAGGGTCACAGAGCAGTAGACAGCATCAGCGGGCTCCATCTTGAGGGAGCTGTGGGTAAACACAGAGAGATTGTGGTGACTGTCTGCCACACCCTGTCTTGTCCAGGTGGTGTCCGTGCTCTGTGTGTGGCTAGATGTTCCAGCTTCTTGCTTCCTCCCCCATCCCGTCCTTTTTCTCCCTAGCCTGTCCTCTTGAACTGTGCTTGGGGGCTCAGCAACAGATGGGATTCGTTTCCTCTTTGGCTCTAAAGTATCCTGGCGTTGAAAAATGTCAAATAAAATAAACTGTGGGCCCCTGCCTTCTCCCAGACTGGCTCTTTATCCCAGAGGCACTGAGCTCAAGTCTTAAAGAGACACCTCCAGTCTTATAGCACAGCCTCCCACCTCTGCCTCCTAAGAGGCCCATCCACCAGCTTAGCCCACACTTGACTGCCAGGCCCCAAGATGCCCATCCAAGTTTACTAGGGACAAGAGTTCTGCATGGGTGCTGTGTTTGCACGGTTTTCCCTAAGAGAGCCTGCTGAGTGTGGTTGGACAGGGAAGAGATGTCCTGAGTCTCCTTCTGCCTTTGCTTTCTGTTCCCTGGCTAGTCTCTAGGCATCCCACTGGTGGGCAGCTAGACCAGGTCTGTCACTGGCCCATGAACATGCGGGTAGGGGGACAGACACATGGGGAGGAACCAATGCTCAAGTACAAGAAGAAACATCAGTTTCTCCCCTGAAGGAACTTCAGATCTAAATGGTAGGCAAGGGGCTAGGGATGTAGCTCAGGGGTAGAGCCTTTGCCTAGTAGATGTGAGGCCCGGGTTCTATTCCCATGTACTCTTCTCATCACTGTGGTCAAATACCTGAGAAGNAACTTAAAGGAAGAAGGTTTACCTTGGCTCANAGTCTNTCATGGCAGGGAGGCAAGGTGACAGGAATGTGAGGCGGCTGATCAAACTATATCCACTGTCAGAAGCAAAGAGCAGACAGGAAGTGGGCCAAACTATAAAACATCAAGCCCCGCCCCCAGTGACACACTTTCTCCAATAAGGNTCCACCTCCTAAAGGTTCCACAACCTTCCAAACGGTGCTGGAGATCAAGTGTTCAAACACATGAGCCTATGGGGAACATTGCGCCTTGAAATCATAATACCCTAGAACTAGTAAATGAATAAATAAATGTTAGGTTGGATACTTTCTGGGTCTACAAGAAATGAAAGGATGTGCAGTTGAAGTAGATTGATGGTTGTTGCNTCTTGGGGATGGCACCAAACAACTGCAGTGCTGGTCTGCAGATCCGTATACACAGCCTTGGCTGATGGACCTCTGCATGGGACGGAGCAGTGAGTTAATTTTATAAT
>LZPO01075880.1:393408-405297 GCA_001675575.1 Neotoma lepida
TNNNCCCCCCACACACACACTTCTGACCTTTACATTTAGCAGGGGAATTCAGAGGTGAAGCAGGGGGGAATATATTGAAAGGAACAGAGGTCGGAATTGGAGCTGTGGATGTCACTCTTGTCTCCCTAAGTGGTTTTCTGCATGCCCAGGCAGGTGGCATACCCCTGTAATCCTAGCACATGGGGTGTTGGGGCAGAAGGATCAAGAGTTCAAGCCCAGCCTAAACTATATAAGACCATCTCAAAACAAAAAATTAAAAATAAAGTTAATTTTTTTTTAATGAAGAAAAGGAGGAAGAGAAGAAATGGCTTGAGCGTCGGATCCAGCAGAGTCCTCTGCGTGTACCTGCTCGTTCCTCTGTCTCCTCTCGCTGAGCTTCTGCCCAGGAAGCCGAGCTGCTGAGAGGCCGATCTCTGGTGTGCCTGCATCTCTCTTCCTANCGTCACAATGACTCCTTTCCAAGATTTGGGTGCATTTCCAAGCCTGTTTATGCCCGCTTGTATAATCTAATTATTAAATACAAAGAAAGTTACTTTTTATCAGAACTACATTGGGATCCACAGAAACATTGAAAAAGGCAAATTACTAAGAAAAGTTGACCCAAAGGGGGAAATGGGGGNAGGAGGTAAGAAAATCTTAGATTAGAGGAGATTTTAAAAGTTCTAGAAAGCTATTGCTTTCACATTGCCTCACATCACTAAAATCTTGTCCCATTTTAAAGCTGACGTGGAAACGGTGTACTGTGGATATGGGCATTAAAGCTGAATTGGAAAAGCAGAAGAAACCCCTGTGGGTTCTAGGATTCTGAGCTGCAGGCACTGAGGTTCGCTGGCGCCTTTCTGTGTAATTTGCTGTACAAGGACTTGTGGCTGTGAGGATTTTACACATAATGAGTGCCTAAGGCTCTTCCCCGGGAAAGACCTTTCTNCAGTCAATGTAGAAAAGAGTCCGTCTGTACCAGATGACTTGTGGTGCTTTGGTATTGGAGGAAAGTGGTCCAAATCAGAATGTTCCTGGAGGGGGGGAGAAGGAAGGAGTGGCAGGTGGACCCTGCCAACCAAAGCAGGGTTTTACACACTGAGGATTCCTGCTAACTTTGGAAGTAAAAGAGTTCCTCTCTAACATGAGAGTGGGAACTACAAGGCTAGGTCTTTGTTCCAGCATATTTCTCTTCATCTCCCCCCTCTTCATCTCCCCAGGTGGGACCAGAGGACTTACTTTTAGTGCATTTGGTTTCAACTTCTTTGAAGTGTTAATTGTGGAATTTTATATTTGCACAACCCTGACATTTGGTTGATGTCCAGGGCTCACTCCAAGGGGTAGGACTTTGCTCTCCCAAATCTCAGGAAAGCAGAAACGCCAGAGGGTGCAGTGGAAATGTCTGAACAGAGGCCGATATCTGTCCTGCACCAGAACATCGTAGACGGACAAGCAGGATGCTTTTGTTCCTGCCAGTGGCAGNAAGGAATCCTCTCCAGAAACAAAGCCAGTCTGATTTTGATTACCTTTCGCTTCTTTTAATTTCAGCCTTCCTTCCTTGACTTCTTTAAGGGTTATGCCAAAAGCTCAGACTGATCCCAAAGCCTCAGAACAGATTTCACTCATAGTTGCTCAAGAAAAGCTTGTTAATACCAAAGTCATTTCCTACCTGTTCATTTCCTGTGTTCTTAAACTTGTTATTTTTTCTCCCCCAAGATAGGTATCTTGCTCTTGACCGCAGGAGGTGATGTAGGAGTCATTTTTTATTTGTTTGTGAGATGGGGNTCTCACTCANATAACCCAGGCAGCCTTGAATTTGTGATCCTCCTGCCTCAGTCTCCAGAGTGCTGAGANTACAGGCNTGTGCATTATCTCTGGCTTTCAGGAGAAACTTTGAAAGAAAGCNTCATACAGCGACCTTTCAGAGAAGCAGGGAAGGAGCTGGTGTCTCACTGCGCATGTAGTCTTACCCTTAGCCCGTACTGGAGGTACATTTTTGGTGCTGAAGTATAGATGGAGCTCCCAGAGTTCCAGTATTAATTTTACCACTGATTGGGTCCATGAACCAAGTCAGAGCTTCCAGCCCTAAGTCTTTCCGTGTGTGAAGGCGTCCCTGCCGGGAGGTGAGAGTTCCATCATGGGAGTANGACAGTTTGGAAACAAAGCATGTTATGTGACTAGAAAATATATCAGTGAGGATTTTCCACAAATACACAATTTGCTGTCGTGGGGTATTGGAAGCCAACACCACTTNAAAAAAAAAAAAATGATTAGGAAGTCGNATTTGTAGAGCACTGCAGGGACTTCAGCAGTGATTGTCTAAACCTGCGTGGGACATCTGCTTTTNGGAATTGTGTGGTGAATCTGGGGTGTGTAGGTGAGAGTTTGAGGAGTTTGAATTTTTCAATTTCCTATTATTCTCTGCCCCATTCATTCTTTATCTCTTAGTGTGCAGCATGCTATGCCTGAGGCATAAACATGCCTTTTCCCTCCCCTGAACACCTGGTTTCTTTATGAGTTCTTTACATCATTCACTTATTGCTTAAGAATTAAGAGCCCTTTATGTTTTCATTCCTCGTAGTGAAAGCTTTGTCATAGGTGAGGGATGTGCTTACTTTCACATGCATAGAAAACTCGCTGGTGAAAATGAAGGTCTTTCACAATGCATTAGTGGGGCTTTTGCTCCAACACCGACCTTTGACCCCTGTATACAATGTGGCATTCAGCTGTCCTGTTCTCTCAAGTGAAAACCTTCAGAGCCCTCAACAAAGATATTTCACCAAGAGTAAGCAGTGCATGAACTAAATGACTTAAGATAAGAAGGCGGTTGGTTTTGAAATAAAGATGAAGCCGAGAGGTCTATAAAAATTACAATGCCCTCCAGGGCCGGATCACCGATCTTTCCCTCCCCCTCGCAGCGGAACTGAAGACTCGGCTTCCTTAAGACCTGGGTTACAGAGACAAGTGAACTTTCTCCCCCATGGAATTTCTTAATGGATTCCTTTGGACAAACCTGCCCAGTGTTCCTTGGTGGGACTGATAAAGGAACAGGGGGGAACTCTTCGTGGGGGGAGGGAGCTGTTGAGAATGTTTGATTCTAGAGGGCTTCTCGGGGAGCTCTTCTTTGAAACCCTTAACATGCAGTCTTATTCACATCTCNCATCTCAAAGATGTGAGCGCTGTGGGCTTGTGGTACAAAGAAACAAATGCTGAGGGTCACTTAAGTAAGGTGCTAGGAAGGCAATGGGCTACAGCTTTGTCTTTGTTTTGTTTTTTCTCACTGCTTTCTGGAAATGTAAGAGAAATGTAGGCTTATGAACAAGCTTTGAGCGCCTAATTGGAAGGTTGCGTGAGGATAGGGAGACAGAGAGGCGAGGTAGGGAAGAGGCATAGTTTGGGTTACACACACTTTAAAAAAAAAATCATTTCTGAGGACTGTGTTCTGGGTGTTTGTGTCTGCCAGTTTCGCAGAGACATCCAGATTTCCGTGGTGTGAGGACACTGTTCTTTCACTGTGTCTACCTCACAGTGGTAACTTGCAAATTTTTCCNNCATGAAGCTTTATTTTTGGAGACCACTGTAATTTGCATGCTGTGACCTATTATTAACGGCTAGTTTGATGCTGTTATTGGAAATCTTTACATTAGGAAAGAATGTATGGACTGTGCTTTGGGTGAAGGGAGGTTCAAAGGAAAGGTTACCGTGTATAGGGTCTCAGATCTGTCTAGGATGTGAGAATGAATTAGAAATCATTTGCTTCCCCCAACTAAAGAAAATTCTGCTGGCCCCTCATGATTTTCTCCCCAGAGGAGGAGTGCCATGTATCTAAGGCACTCCTTAGTACCTATGTCATGAAAAAAGATGATCATGCAATACTTTTTAAGTAGTCTGTTTCAGAGCCACTGTGGCCTGGGTACTGCCCCCTGTAAGGGCTTCATTGCATATTTTATAAATGTAAAAAGCAGAAGCAGTTGTGCTAGATTAAATTTCAGCCCATAATTGAGTAACCAGAGAAGCCTCTATTTAATTAAATCCCACTATCCAGTGTATGACAGGAGAATTTATTGACCTTATGTTTGACTACTGTCTGGGAGCGAAGAGTGGTTAGTGTGTCTTTCAGACAGACGTCCCTATTAGAGGACAGGCTCGGGTGACGTGTTACCTCAACAGTGCTTCTGCAGTGAGTCCTTCAAAATGGCAGTGCTCAGCTTAGAACACTATTCTTTGGGCAGCAGAAATGTTTCCCCCAGAAATGGCGAGGCTTGGGGTCTTAAGAGNCTCTTAGGTCAAGTAATTTTACTCACAGTTACAGCAGATCCTGCTTCCACTGTGCCATCTTTAACCTGTTCTGAGTCACCATGTGGGAAGACTTTGCAGAAATACACTGGGAGCGTCATAAGAGTTGGCTTCTATTTAACAAGTAAATATATGGGGTTATTGTTGTTAAACAAAAGAGGGAGCTAATGAGGTGCTTGGTTTGGCATTCCCAAGTNCAGAAGCCACTAAGTTGAAACATTGGGCAGAATTCNATAGTTTGCTAGCAGGTGAACACCCAAAGACCAATGTGAAGGAAAGCTAGAAGTTCTAATACAATGAAGAAAACACTTAGCAAACTGAAAACACTGAGCTNTCTTCTTTCCTGATACGTACACTATTGTCACCTATAACCATGTCTGTTAGGAAGAAAATATTTCCACAGGAATACTGTGATTCAGAGTCAACAGCAGATATGTACTGAGCCAAACCCTTNTCCCCAGGCTCATACTCTGTGTAAGATATTCTCCCATCGTGGTTGCCATGGTTGCCAATGGGGTGGGAAAGACTCTTAGGGGAATAGATGGAAGAAAGTCAAACTGGGTGTGGTAGTACATATGTGTAATCCTAGGACTTGTGAAACTGAGGCAGGAAGATTCAGAGTTCAAGTTCTAGGCCAGNCTGGGCTACATACATAGTGAGTAAAAGGTCACTCTCAGCTATACAGAAAGTTCCTATCTCAAAAGTGGGGGTGGGGGCATACTGAGGATGTAGCACGGTGGTAGAACACTTGCATGGGTTCAGTCCCCAGCACTGCTAAATAAATAAGTAAAGTCACGANCCACATATAAGGAATGACCAAAGTGTAGTGTATAAGCAAAGAAAGAGGAAAGAATTGGGGTAAGGAGGAACAGGAAGAGTGCTGCCACTCGGGCAAACCGGAAGGAAGAATTTCAAGGGATGACTGAGAGTGTCCAGTGCAACCCAGAAGTCAGAAAGGTGTAAAATGTCCTAATTGGATTAGCATATAGATTAGCATTTATTACCAAGTAGGTCTTTGCTAGCNCTTTTGATAGAGTCCAGTGAAGCAGTGGGAATGGGAGCCAAGTTCCAGTGTGTGGAGGAGGCCATGTGAGGGAAGTAGTTGGTAAAGATAGTTGAAAGATCAGCAAGCAGCTTACAAATGCAGCTAGAGAGATGGCCCAGTGGTTAAGAGCACTGGCTTCTCTTCCAGAGGACCTGGGTTCAGTTCCCAGCACCCACACAGCAACTCACAACTGTCTGTAAGTCTAGTTCCAGGGGATCTGACATCCTCATATAGACATACATACAGGCAAAACACCAGTGCACATGAAATAAAAANTTAAAAAAATAATAGAAACAAATGCAGCTGCAAACTTTTCTCCCTGTAGCTCATGTGTAATAAAACTTCAGGATCCAACAAAATACTGCTTGGCTTTCTTTTGCGTGCTCTGACTTCTCTGAGCCTGTGGTCTGTGTTAGAATGCTACAGCTGGTGTCATTTCTACCACATGGGACAACTTCATTAGCCAATTTTCTCGCACTTTGTTTTTGTTTGTGTTTTGAGACAGGGTCTGGCTGCCTCACACTTACGATCTCTGGATCAGCTCAAGAGGGTCACCATTACAAGCATGGACTCAGTGTCAACCTTAATTTGAGTTTTTTTTTTTAATTTATTTTTATTTCATGAGCATTCGTGTTTTTGCCTGCACGTGTGTCTGTGTGAAAGTAAGTGTCAGATCCCCTGAAACTGTGGTTACAGGCAGTTATGAACAGCCATGTGGGTNCTGGGAATTGAACCCGGGCCCTCTGGGAGAGCAGCCAGTGCTCTTAACCGCTGAGCCATCTCTCCTGCCCTAATTTGATTCTCATACACAATAATGCAAGAACCAAGGTGTGTGGCTTGTGAGTTTTGAGAATTAATGTACTCCCCATGTTCTAACGTGGGAAAAGACCTATAATGCAAAAATTTTAAAGAGAATTAATTTTGTTCTACCTAATATGGAAAACAAGGGGGGATTTTTTTTAATTTATAGGGAGTAAGCTGAGCAGCTTTCACATGAGAAACCTGCCTCATAACTGTCTAAACTGCTAAGAGGAGGAGTTCTAAGAAACTGAAGACAGAGGGCAAAACAGATAAATGAGAACACAGTGCAGACTTACACGGAAGTATATAAATCTTCAGTCCTCATATGATTTCTTTTTCTTGAGTTTACCTAGTCTCCAATTTTATAATCATATTTCAGACTCATGAAAAGCATGGCTCCCTGAATCCTTCATATTGCGTTNTTAATTCTCAAACAAAGCTACTTTACCACCTCTTACTATGTATCTCTACCAAGTATTATTATATATCTCNCTACCACATGGCTGTGCTGGGTCCAAGAAGTGTTTCATGCTTCCACNTCCGATAACTAAATCTTTGACCTTTCTGCACATACTGGCNGATGATATCCTGGGTTGTGGCCAAGCNGGGATCAGTCTCCTCAATAATCCCTCAAAATCCCCACTTCCTTGCTGTTTGCTTTTAAGTCAGCATTTTGCCTTCGTTTGACTCCTTATGTAAAAATTCTTTGCATTTTCACCCTGAAGAAAAATTCCTCCTCCAGACCACATCCAGCAGTTTTTAAGACTTCTCCAGGGGTATGGAAATGGAACAAAACTAAGCAAACCTGCGCCACCCCCACCCCACCCCAACACCTTTTTCTGTCTTTGGCATTGACCAGGACAGGCCTCTGTCCTGCCCGAGATGTCCTTCTGTGACTGCAGTCATCGTTACAGGTGCGGCATAGCCGTGTGTTGAAACACGCTCGCTACGCAAACATCAGCGCTCTGCTTCCGGTTTTCTCTGCTTCCGGTTCTCAGCAGCATGCCTTGTCAGTGTCCTGAGAAGGAAGCAATCCCTATAATCTCTCTCTGTTCAGCAACCTGCTTTGCTCTTGCACCAAGATCTTGACNCTCTCAAGATCCCTGAAGGGAAGATGCTTCTAGAGCCTTCTTTCAAGTTCCACACTGGATATTGTCTTGATATACGTAGTTCACCCACATTGCAGTTCAGCTCTTTTGTTTGTTTATTTAGTTGTGTTTTTGTTTTGTTTTTGTTGTTGTTTTGAGACAGGGTCTCACTATGTAGCTCTGGCTATCCTGGAACTCACTATGTAGACCAGGCTGTCTTCGAACTGAGAGATTTGTTTGCCTTTGCCTCCTGAGTTCTGGGATTAAATGCATGAGCCACTACATCCAGCTTCGTAGTTCATCTATCTCTTAAACTAAATCTTCAATGGAGTCATCAAATGATGTTCTCCAAATCAGCTGACCAGGTACATCTGCCACTAACCTGGGAAACTATTTTGGGCTAATTTTCATCCAGTGAGGCACAAGACTTTTACATTTCTTTTTGAACTCTTGGCAGGATTTCTTCTGCACTGGGGAAGGAGATTCAAGACCTTCCTCATAGGGTTGGAGGTAGACATGGATATAACTATCCCAAACCCCACTCCATGGATCTCTACTTTTTTGATACAGAATCATCTCCCAAAATCTGGATATAACNCCTAAATTTGCATCCCTATAAAGTAAGCAGTCTTGCAATCAAGAAGACCAATGAGCAATTGCCATGGGATATTGCTAGACAGAGAGATAGGAAGGTAGTGGGCAGGACTTCCTGTAGTAGGGAAGCAGTGGCTGCCAAGTTGAACCCAAAGCCTAAACTGTGGGGAGTGAACTCATTGACTAGTACTATTCGGAGCTCCTAAAACACAAGGCTCTGAAAAGCGAAGTACCATTTGTGTTTCTTGCTGGCCTAATCTTGATGGACTGAGAAGCAGATGACCCAGCCAGTTCTTGATGGTCATGAAGGTCTTGGTTGCATCCATGTATGGAGTGACCCCTGTTGGTTCACCCTGTCCCCCCCTCCTCCCTAGTATCTCCAGATTGTGATCCCACTTGTAGCTCATCCAGCATTTCCTCCTCCCCTGACCACAGGAGAGTGGTGTTTGGAGTCCTGTGCAAAGTTTTCCTTAACAGAAGGTTGCCCTTAGGATTCTAGGACCTGCTAGTTCCTCTCTAAGGTTTCCCCAGAGGAAGATGCTGGACTAGAATGGTACAGAAAGAGTNACCTGCCTTCCCAATGCTGTCTGTTAAAGGAGCAGTGGCTGCACTCAGCTGACACCTGAGTGCAGTGGTTTCTCTCCCCATTCTACTGTGGCATTGGGCTTTTATATGTTGTCTGAGAACATGCACGGATTTGTCCTTGGATATTGTGGAAGGGTTCTGTCAGGTTAATGTGGCATATCCTACAACCTCTTTTTGTTAAAACCCTGCTGTTGCTACTAGGAGCATGTCACTGCTTCAAGCAAATTGTGTTTTGGTTTGCAGGCTTTTTGAAGTCTGGGAACTAACCTCATTGCATTTTCACAGTTCAGACTCCCAAATGCCAGTGACTGCTGAGGTTTCAGTGTAGAAGTGACAGAGAAGATACAAATTAAATTTGACCTGGAGACCACCTTTCCGTGCAAAGAGCCCCCTAGAGATGCATAAGTGGTCTTTGCTCTCCAGTGGAATGGCAAAGGAAAGCTGCCTATTAATGTACTTCAGAAGTGATACCTAATGTCTCCCAGTGATCCAAGTAAATGCCTAATTTAGTTTTGCTGTTCCATGACCACTCCTAACTTAAGTTATCTGTCTGGTGATGGGAATATTTAGAGGATCTGTGGTGCTTAAGAACCAGACAAATTTTATGTTAAGCTTGTGGTTTTTTTCTTACTAGTCATGTGACCTTAAGCATGAAATCTTACATTTCAATCCTCTTACAGGTAAAATATTTATCTCAAGATCTATATGAAAATTAAATAAAGCTGTATATGTCCTGTATGTCTGTATGCATGTATGCATAAGTACCCAGCAGAGTGCTTGGCATACATATATAAATGCCAAGCATATGGTAATTATTATTTAATAATGATATCTAGTGATAGTCACAAAGTTATAATATTTGCATTAATTAGCATATATCTTACAATTCCACTGAAAATATAATGTAAAATGTGTGCTCTTTTAACATAAATAAGTATCATAGATCATTATAAAAGGCAGCATATTAAGGAGAGTCTTCACAGTGAGTACTTCATAATCACTGGGTTTCCTAAGTGCATTAATGAGTGGAGAAGTAGAAAGCTGATTTGCTTCAGGCTGATNGAAAGAGAAACAAATGGGTAGTGAGACAGCTGCAGGGACTCCACAGGACTTAGAGGACCCCTCACCTAGTCTTCAACATGCTTGATGCTGAGCAGTGTGATACATAGATCTTTCGAGGACTCATTAGTGCCCCGGTCCTCTTCTTGGGTTCTGCATTATTTAAGGTGGTTTTCCACAAAGCCGTGGTTCTTTTAGCAGAATTTCAGACTTGCTTCATCTTTGTCCAGCAACTCAGAGGTTCTGTTGGTTAGGCCTGACTGGGTGGGTATAAGTACTAGCTAATGTTGAGTCAGATCCCAGTCTGCCTGATGATTAAGTGGACAGCAGCTTCCCACAAAGCAATCTCAGACTTTTACGTGGATTGCTCTGCTACAGTGGAAATCTTGACAGTTGAATCCACATAGATGAAAAAAACAGTTCAATAACAAAGTGAAGTATGTCCTTAAATTCTCCTACTTCTCCTCCATCGTTTCTCTTGAGATAGTGCTATCAGGGTGCCAGCTGAGGGATCAGTAAATTAACCTGTAGCAAAGTGNTGTAAACTTCCTGGCATCCCACTGAGGCTCCTTGGCAGCCCGAGGCTATAGTTCCTTGTGACAGGGACAAAAAGAGAAGATGATTGTTATCCTGCACTTCTATTTCTATGGTCACTACTGACATATATGACTGATATATTAAATGGAACTTAAATGAAATTGTAGAAGTTTTGGTAATGAAGAACTCTAGCCAAGGTCCCCGGGATCAGAACTTCAAAACTTCAAAGCGGGGTTTACACAGGCTGTCTTGGAACCTTTGTGTAATCTGGAAAATGTCCTCATCCTTTATTTCACTTAGGAGTTCTCTGCCAGTCTGGGATATTTATTTTCNTCTACATTTAGAGAAAGGGCAACATGTATTTTGTGTGACCCTGTATCTGCCTTATATTACAGTGACATTCTTCATCCATGGTTGTCCTTCAAATTTCTCCTGAGACATCTCAAGAGAGTGAATTCCTGAGAGAAGGGGCTGCATTTTGTAGTGGGTTGGTTTCTCCCTGTTGTTTTTGATATGGAAAACAAGTAGTTTAACTTGCAATAAATACTTCAATAACTCTGTGGTCATGGTGAGTCCCNGGGTTTGGATGGCGTTCCCTTTAGATATGCTACACAGCATCAAACTTTCACATTGCTTACCCTTGTCTTGAATAGATACCCTACCTTTCCAAGCTTGCATCTGATGGAGTTGCTCTCTCCATTCTTATGGTGGTGGACACACAGACAAGCTTGAGGTGTNAGCATGCAGGATTTTTCTGTGAAGATTTTTGAATTTGAAATTTGTTTCTGTTTTGCTAGCTTGTTTTTTTTTTTTAATGTTCCTTATTTTGTTTTTCTCTGGTACATTAAATGTGGACAACATTAGAGTAATTATTAGCAGAAACATTCGGGTGATTCACAAGCTCTCTATTTGGAATCAAGATACAAAAATTTTTGGTTGAACAAGGAAGCTTGGTGAATAGAAAAAAGATGAGTTCTTCCATGTGTGAGGAAGCACTGGGATAGAGGGTGGGAAACAGACCTCTTAATAGAAATGAGACAGAAGGCAATAATGGAAATCCCGGGGTTCTAATGTGTGAGAGAAGACTGGATAGGATAGAAAGATGTCGAAGAAAAAAAAAAAGAAAAGAAATGGTGTGTTCTAAGTGAGTGCCTGGCAGCTGATTTGGTTTGTGGTAGGCAGCCTCATTCCTCAGAGAGTAGCTCCCAGGCTCGAGGTGTTTATTGCCAGATCAGCATTTCACACCAGCATCCTGGCCTGGAGTTCTTGGAGCTGCCAGAACTGCTTAAAGTGGATGCGTAGCGTGGATTCTGGAGCCAGAAGTATGAATGGAGGGCCCCATCCTCCCGCCTCCTGCTCCTGCTCCTCACCCTGAGCTAACCGATGTAAGCCATGAAGATGAATGGCAGCTTTTTAATATCAAGGACTTTTATTTGTTGCCATATGTGTAACAGGACCATGTGCAGGACATGTGCACTCTACATGACTTCTTCCAACCTGTCTATGTAGCAGGATTTGTGTTTCTGACTAGAAAGGGCTTTTGTCCCTGTCAACCCTACATGATTCATTCTGTGAGCTACAAATATGCTTGAATTCCATCTTGCGCTGAGCTGTTNCCTGCTTCTAGACCAGAGGNTTGGCAGTGAGGTGCGGGCAACCCTAAGGCCTCCTTCCTTCTTTTCTTGCCCTGTCACCTTGCCCACCCCTATGGTCCCTGAGTCGAATGGAGCCGGTAATAGTCCTGGCAGTCTTGTTGGGATCTGTGGACAGCTTAGATCANAAAGGCACCAGAAGGGTAGAAGTAGAAAGCTCAGCGGTCATTGCTTTTCTGCCAGGGTTCATCTTTTGGGGAATCATTATCTCCTGGTTTACAGAGCTTTTTGTTTATTTCTTGGTTTGTTTTTT
>LZPO01075880.1:434741-448310 GCA_001675575.1 Neotoma lepida
CTCCTGCAAGTTCCGCAGCACTTTCTGCTCTTCTCTCTTCCCCTCCTCTCTGGGGACCTCAGCTGCCAGGCCCAAGGCCCAGCCCTTGGAATCAGGTAGAATATCCACCAAGATTTTCCACATTTCCGACGTATTTTAGAAACAGCTCCCTGCCACGTTGGTTATTGTCTTCATTTTTTTCCCAAATCCTCAGTTCATAAGTCCTGTTCTGACTGGTTTGTTTGAAGCTCAGACCAAGCTTCAAACTCTCTGGGACCAAAAAAATTATAACAGAAGTAAGAACCATCCTATCCCACACCCATCAGGGCCAGTGGCCTAGGTCATGGCCTGCACACCCTAGGAAATTCATGTCTGGGAGATGTTGAAGGCAGAGGCGCCAGAGAGGCGGAGAACATCATTATGCCTGATTCATTTACACTGCAGTCTGTCAGCCATAGTGCTGTCCAGGCTGGGCTAGTTCCAGAAAATGGATTTAGAGGGTGAATTTTCTTAGAACAGGAAGTTCCATTTGGCTAAGAGAGAACAAACTAAACACCCAGATCTGGTGAGTTCTGAATCTAGAGGTAGATTTTTGCCAAGGGTCAGAGCCCTTCCCTCAAGCGGGAGGGGTGATGCCAGGTCCCAGAGCTCTCCTCGGGATTCCTAATGTTGAACCAAACGTATGCTATGTCGAATGGGACCTCCAAGCTNCTGAGGATGACACATCCTGGCCAGGAAAAGACCCAGGTCACTGTATTGCCTCCGATGCTGAACTCTCTGCAGAAGGACCACTTGGCCTAATATCCCACAGGCACCCTAATCTGAAGTTGGGATTAGAGTAAGGTTCAATGTAGGAAATGAAAGAAGANAAGGAGGAGGAAAACCTAGTTCCCCGGATGAGGAGAGTCCATGCAGAAATGTATGAGGAGGCCAGGGGCTCTCCGGGCTCTTGAGAAGATTTTCAGGGACTGTGAGCTGCTTGTCAACAGCATATGATGGTGTAGTGAGAAGTAACAGGAGGAGATGAGATTAAGAAGACAGCAGGTAGGGGCCAGAGCAATGATGGCTCACTGGTTAAGAGCACTGGCTGCTCTTCCAGAGAACTTGGGTTCGATTCCCAGCACCCTCTTCTGGCCTGCATGGTACCAGATATACCCACATACAAATGACATTTAAAAGGTGATAGAAGGTGAGAGTTAGGCCTGACAAAGCAAGCTGGAAATCCCAAATGCTTGAGAGGCTACAGCAAAAGGATGGCAAGTTCAAAGCCCATATGAGTTAGTGAATTCAAAGCCAGCCTGAGTAACTTAGTGAAATCCTCTCTCAAATTGAAAAAAAAAAAAAAGGTAAAAGAAAGATGCTTAGATCATGATATATGTCTGCCAGGCCTCAGCAGATGTACAGGAAACATGGAAGATACCTGCCTCCAGCCTTGTAGGTTCCAAGGGCACTGGTGAAATTTGGCTTGGTGGTCAGAGAGGACAAATCACATTATGAAGTAATAGGAGGCAGTGAGCGAGTTGCGGACGTCACAGGGACTTGCCCAAAGCCTTCTGCCTCTTGCTAGACTCATCATTTACTCCGGTGCTCTCACTGGAGACTGTCCATCCTCGAGTGGCCCCTTTTCTGCTCCTNTACCTCAGTCTCTTCACTTTTCCTATACCCTTTGCTGCCAGTTGGCTAGCTGGAGATCAAACCACTAGGTAAGTTTCCCCAGCCTACCTGCCGGAGAACCGGATCTGTGTGTGCACTACTAGAGGATCCCGAATTCCTAGTTTCCAGTGTAGACATGACACCTAGTGGCCAAAGTGTGGAATGCCCCTGAAGTGGTTTGCCCAGCCTCTGGTTTCCCTCCAGCCCTGCCAGGAATAAGGCAATCTCCAGAGCCAGGAGGAGATAAGAGTAGAGAGTTGGCCAGGGGCAGAGGCAGAAGAGCTAAACCAGACAGACCAGAAGGTCATTTGGTACCAGGAGATCTGGCCCTCCACGGTGGAGTTAAACTGAAAGCAGTAATACTGATTCCAGAGGCCGCTGCTTTCCCTCCCATCACACCTTCCACCTACCTACCACATAAACAGGGCAGGACTTTTACCACCTCTGGTAGGCGATAAAAACCAGATCTCAAGTTCCCAAGAAGCTCCGAAAGCCTGCCCTACCCTCTGCACTGTTATTGGAGAAGCTGGTTCTCTCCAGAAAACCTATTTGATTCCACCTTGATTTCCACCCAGGGAAATCAATACCTTAAAACCGCCAAGTTTTGTTTGCATCGGTCAGCTCTGAGACACAGGAAATCTGTTAAACTACTCCCCATCAGCCATTGCCTCTTCCGCAGCCGCATGGCCCTTAAGTTCTTCTTTGTGTGTTTGTATCAGGCTAACCTGGTGGCTGCTTTCGAGCAGAGCCTGGTGAATATGACCTCCCGCTTGCGACACCTGGCAGAGACAGCTGAGGAAAAGGTATGTGGCCCAGGGCGGTGAGTTCTAAGCGTACTAGCCAGGGCCACCTCTTCCACTCCACCGTCAGCACCATTTTCTCATGTTAACCGTCACCCTGATTCTCAGCCTGCTTGTCGATACAGTATCCCGTGTTCATCACTCCCAGTTCCCTGGCCTTTCTACCGAGAGCAGTAGAATCCCATGCCCGGTTCACTGTAAGTATTCCTGCTGTGCAAATAACAGTACAACTACCATGTCTCTTAGGACACTGAGCTGCTGGATTTGCGAGAAACTATAGACTTCCTGAAGAAAAAGAATTCTGAGGCCCAGGCAGTCATTCAGGGAGCACTGAATGCCTCAGAAGCCACACCCAAAGGTAGGCTATTAGCCACAGTGAACAGAATTGAAAAAGAGGAAAGGAAGATCATTACAGGGCCCACAACATGCCAACTTTCATATCCCACTTCTAGAAGCTGAGGGCCCTTTAGGTACTCTGCAGTGTGATATCTGGATTGTCCAGTGAGGAGGGCCAGGAGCATGACCTCCTGACCCCTGAGGATCAGGGCAAGCAGAGGAAACCTGTAATCTCTGCAGGCCTACTACCCTCTCCTCAGCCCTTAGACCAGAGCCAAAGAGCAGTCAAAGGAGTCTCAACAGGGCCTCATCATGCAGCCTTTGCTGCCCCCATCTCCCAAGTGCTGGGATTATAGGTGTGTGCCACCGGGCCAGCTAGAAATCACTCCTTTTTGCTTTTAAATTTCTATTTACTTTTTAAGTTTTTGTGCAAGTACATTTCATATGTTGAATCTATTTACCCTCGATCCACTCCTTTTTCAGTCCTCCCCTCCTGTTCCTCCCCTTTGTCCCCTAGACAGTCTTAGTTCTGCCATCATGTCACATACATACATATGTGCTTCTGTGATGTCACATACATACATATGTGCTTCTGTGATGTCACATGCATACATATGTGCTTCTGTGATGTCACATGCATACACATGTGTTTCTGTGATGTCACATGCATACATATGTGCTTCTGTGATGTCACATACATATGTGCTTCTGTGATGTCACATACATATGTGCTTCTGTGATGTCACATGCATACACATGTGCTTCTGTGATGTCACATGCATACATATGTGATTCTGTGATGTCACATACATACATATGTGTTTCTGTGATGTCACATACATATGTGATTCTGTGATGTCACATGCATACACATGTGCTTTTGTGATGTCACATACATATGTGTTTCTGTGATGTCACATGCATACACATGTGATTCTGTGATGTCACATGCATACATATGTGATTCTGTGTATCCGTATACAATCCAAGTACAAATGAGAGAAAGTGTGGTACTTTCTTTACAAAGTTGGCAAAAAATAAATAAATAAATAAATCTTAAGTAAAGGCAGTTTCAAAATCGCACAAATATGTGGTTGNTTTACACACATGTACATGATGTTACTTGGTCATCACTTCATCACTCCAAGGAGGATTCAACCTGCAATTCAAATGGCGTAGCCAGAAACTATCGAGGTCCACTGGGGCTCTGTGGCAAGTTAGCCTTGGTATTCAGCAATCAGTCGTGCTTTGCTGCAGATGGTGAAGGTGGGTGCCCGTGAGGCAGGGATGCAGCTTGGTAATAGAGCACTTAGCCAACATCCACAGAGCCCCGAGTTCCACCCCCAGCGCACACACACACACACACACACACACACAAATAAATCTAGAGTCTATATATGAAAGTAAATATATTTGTCTGAGTCTGCTTAACATTATTTCTGGTTGCATCGATTTTTCTGTAAATGTCAAACTTTCATTTTTTCCTTATGTCTGCATAAAATTCCATTGTGCATATGTACCGCATTTCTTTTATTCGTTCTTCTGTTGATGGACAGCTAGACTGATCCCATTGCCTGGCTGTTATGAATAGTGCAGCAGTCAGCACGGACATGCAAGTATCTGTGTTTGTTTTTTTTAATAAGGTCCTGCTGTGTAGCTAGTTGGCCTCAAACTCCCTATGTAGACCAGACTAGCCTCAAACTTGCAGCAGCCCCTCTGCTTCACCCTTGTATAAATACACAACACACCCCTTTTCCTTCTGCAGTTTTGCCCGGCTCAGGTATTACCAGCCTAGGCGCCAGGCCGTTAATCTAACACTCGTGTTTTCCTCCTCACTGTTTGGCCCTTGGAGGGAGTTCATTCTGGTGTCTATGCACTCCCAGTTATACTCCCCTCTATATTGTTACTGTCCTGGCCCAGGTACTCCACTGTTCTTCTCCTGGATGACTGCACTAATTCCCTAGCTGGCTCTGAGGATTCCAGTTCCTCCTTCCCACCGCCCCAGAGTAACTACATTGTCAGTTCCGATCAGAAAACATTCCAGTTTAAATATGAGCTGGTTATTAGATAAAAGGAATTATGATTAATTTTCTTTGGTCTGATAATGCTATTGTGAGCAAATATCCATATTCACAGGAGATACATCTTCAGGCACTTAGTTGTAAAATGTCCCCTGCAACTTATTTTCAAATTGTGTGCAAAAGTGGGGAGGGAGCAGATTAAGTTAACAGATAAAGTTGACCATGGTTGAATTAGGCAGAGGGCATCTGAGTGTTATTTTACTATGCTGTAAATTTTCCCTCGTGTTTGAAACATTTCAGAAAAGCAGGTTAAAAGAGGAAAAATGTATCCTCAGCCTTTTAGAGTTGCACACCAGGGGCTAGAGAGATGGCTCAGCGGTTAAGAGCACTGACTGCTCTTCTAGAGGACCTGGGTTCAATTCCCAGCACCCACATGGCAGCTCACAACTGTCTGTAGCTCCAGTTCCAGGGGACCCGACACCCATGGCAAAACACCAATGCACATAAAAAAAATAGAGTTATGCGCCAGCCTTCTCCTGCTCTAAAATGTGCCTTTCTCATTAGCCCCATCTTCCATCATTTCCTCTTGTGTCTGATANTCTACCTATAAATAATTCTGCCATATGGTAGCCACTTTTTTTTTAAACATCTCATTCTTTTTTTTTAAGATTTATTTATTAATTATGTATACAGTGTTCTGTCTGCATGTATGCCTGCAGGCCAGAAGAGGGCACCAGATCTCATTNCAGATGGTTGTGAGCCACCATGTGGTTGCTGGGAATTGAACTCAGGACCTCTGGAAGAGCAGCCAGTGCTCTTAACCTCTGAGCCATCTCTCCAGCCCCAGTGGCCACTTTTCTAAGCATTTTATCTATATTCACTTATTCCAAATAACAACCTAACAAGCACATTTTATAATGAGGAGAATAAGACAGAGAAAATAATTTGATCCATTATCACAGGTGATATATCTGGGGTATTCAGCTGTTTCCAACTTCCCAAGTGAGCTTTGCCCTTGAGATTTACATTTTCTAAATGAATAAATTATGGCTTTCTGCTGTGAATGTTCACATAACCTTAGTTCATGTTGATCAAGAAGCAACTTCCTAAGGAGCATTTCCTGTAGCTTCACTAGAACGAGTGCTTAAACAGCAGTGTCCAGGTATGTTTTATTTATAAATAGCCCATACGTGTGCATGGTACAGAACTCAAGATGCATGAAATATTTCCTAACTGCTGCAGATTTATGATGCTGCAGACATATCTTTTGCACTCTACTCCTTCTGCAGTCCTGAGGGTTGAACCCAGCACCTCATGAATAGTAGGCAAGCTNTCTACCACCAAGCCATATCTCTAGCCCTTTTTGTTATGGAAAGTATCTTAGACATAATTTTTAATTTAATAGATGGACTTGCAACTATTGAAAGCTCCCTATACTAGTCAAATACTTGATACTTCTTTTTTAATCTTTAGTGGAAGGGGCTTGAACCCAGGGCATCTGCATGTAGCCTTTTTAGCTCTGAGTGCTCTTCTGTATGTTCCTATCTGAAATATCTCTGATCTTTCAGCCTAAATGGCTCCTCTATTGACCTTTATTCCTTTCCCACTTTTTAAGGAAGAATGGTTCATTTTTCTTGCTATTGCACACCTCAGAGAATTGAAATTTTCTGTCCATCAGATGACAAACTGGAGCTCATTCAGGTTAAATGCAAGGCACAAGGCTGTTTATACCTGACCTTGAGCCAAAAGGCAACCAAGTGTTGCTGAAGGATCTTAAAAATATAATAGAGCATGGAGCAAGAGGACTGCCACAAGTTTAGAGCCAGCCTGGGCTACCGAGTCAGTTACAGGTCAACCTGTGTTACAGAATGAGACCCTGTCTCAAAAAATAAAGCAAAACAAACAACAAAAACAGGTATGGTGGCTCATACATGTAATCCCAGCACTTGGGAGGCAAGGCAGGAGGACTCTCATAAGTTCAAGACCAACCTGGTATACATAGTGAGACTTTGATAAAACACAGACACACACACAGACACACACACACACACACACACACACACACACACACACGCTGGTTGTATCTGCATAGAAGTGTCAGGGCCAGCTTTAAGACCTTTTCACAAATAGTCAATCTAAGTTCAGTACTAAACCCTTCTATGATACTAAACTGGTTTTGCTTTTGTTTTATTTTGGTTTTGGACAGGGTCTTGCTATGTAACCCAGGTTAGTACAGAACTCCCCTCCCAAATGCTGGGCACCACCACGCCCAACTTAGTCTGGGAGCTTCCTGAGAATCAGAATTGTTTTTTTTTACTTTAGCATTTTCTTCTAATCTGAAGCATGACTGTAACTCTATACGTTGTTCATGGATGAATAATCCACCAAATAAGTAGTATGTACCTAGAAGTTATTGGGTCCCGCCTCCCTCTTGTTGGCTGCAGCTAGACTCCTTAAGCCTCATGTCTTCTCTAAATCTACCTCTGTGTTCTTCCCACTTGTACTGGCCAATAGAACTCCGGATCAAGAGACAGAATTCTTCAGATAGCATCTCCAGCCTCAACAGCATCACCAGCCATTCCAGCATCGGCAGCAGCAAGGACGCTGACGCCAAGAAGAAAAAGAAGAAGAGCTGGGTAGGTGAAGTTTGAGAGCCAACCTGTGGTAGGCTACATTTACCCCAGGGCAGGACACTGATCCTTTTGGGACCACCAAGAGATAGTCCCTTCTAGTAAGGTGTCAGTGTGACATCTGCTGAGAACAAAGTCTGCTAAGTCCCCATTCCTCCAACCATTGTCTACTCCCCCACACCATTCGCCCTGCAGTCTTTTTCCATGTCTGCCTTCCTGGGGCTAGAAAATATCCAGGGGGAAAAAAAAGACATTTTCAGTCCCTCCCGACTCTCTCACTATGGGGAGAATTTATAAGCCAAGTGGCCCATTCTAGATGCTCCTGGGGGCCACTGCCTTAGTTTGGGAGAGGTGCCCCTGGCTGGTCCAGAGGTGGGTTTGTTATGTGTGTTGTCCCCACCCCCACCAGCTCTAAACTGACCCTAGATGAGCTTTCTAAAGTCTTTAGGCAGGTGTAGGGTACTGTCTGACTGACTGAAAGGAAGAGTGAGCCGTTCTGTCCCTGTCTCCTGCTGAGGAAGGCTGGCCACACCTAGTGCAGACAGGAGCCCCGCTGTGTGAAACAGCTGTGTGAAAAAACAGCTGTGTGAAATGCATGATTAGTGTTGCTGCTGCCGCTGCTTTCTTTTCATTTTTTTTTCCTTTTATTTCCTTCAAAATGCTGACTTCCAATCCCTATTTTTTTCCAGGTTTATGAGGTAAGAGACTCAGTTCCTCTCCCTGTACTTTCTCTCTCCCTTTGCACACCCTCCCTATTTCCAGAGCAAGTACCCTCTCTTTGAAAAAAAAAAAGTCACTCATAACCCCAACTGCCCCTGGTTCCTAACTCACTCCACTGCATGGTCCATCCACGCTGCCCCTCAGGAGGACAGAGGAGTGGTCTGCTTAGGGGTCAAATGGGAAATCCTAACAAAATCCAAATCTATTGCCTGCCGTCTTCCCCAGTTCCAAGATTGGCCTATTATAAAAAGCAGACTCACTGAGCTCTTGGTATCCAGAAAATGAGCTTTTTTTTCCCCCCTCTGTCCCACTGCCATAGAATCCTAAAATGCAAGAGAATCAATGAAGGTTATTTGGATCACAGTTTCTAGAGGTCTGTCCATTTCAGGCTTATGTAAAACACTAGCTTTAGAATAGTGTGAGACAGAGACAGGTGAGGGATTTATTTCATCCAGGGTAGGGAATACTTGTCACCCCAAAGGCCATGGAGCTTCCAAGGACATCTCAGGGACTAGAATATTGTCCAAGGCAAACAAGATGTGGCCCAGAATTTCTATTCCAAAAGTTATGTGCCCCCCACTCTGTCTCTCAACATTGTACCAGGATGTGGAGGATGGGGAAAGCTGAGCTCATTGCCCCAATCAGTTAAAAGCCTGCCAGCCTGATGATGTGTGCCTAAATCCTAACGTTAGGGTGACTGAGACAGGAGGAATACCATGAACTCAATGGCACCTGGTTTACATAGTGAATTCCAGGCCTGAGTTGGACCCTGGAACCCACACAAAGGTGGAAGGAGAGAACTGACTGCGGAGTTGGCCTCTGACCTCCACACACACACGGTGGGCAGGTACACACAGATGGAGAGGCCAGTTGGTCATCTAAATCTGGATTTTTAGAGTAGCATTTCCCAAAGAGTGTTGTACAGATCATCAGGCCACTGGGATGGTCCTTAAAGACTGATAATATCATCAGAAACCTCTGAGGGGTGCTGCATTTCCTACTTAGTGTATCTGCATTGGGAAAGTTCTAAGATACCCCATCCTTAGCAGAGGTTGAATCATGCAACCAGTGTTGCTCTGTAGGAAGTCTCCCTGCAGCCCTGACTGTCAGAATACTGAAGTTTACATAGAATGCTACTGTAACAGAAGTGTAATGATTGCAGAGGACTCCTGCTGCAGGAAGACCATGGGCACAGGATTTCGCCCTAGAGAGGGAAGGAGACACAGACAAGAGACAGACTGACTCTGGTGAGAGAGTAGTGTTGAGAAAACTCCACAGGATTGAAAACCAGGAAGCCTTAAGGATACTGTATGTCCTTAAGATACACAGTGTCAAGTCACTCAGCTCTGACCTTTCAGTTTCAACTCTTCATCCCCACAGCTGAAGCATGATGTAATTCGAATGTTCAATGGTCTTTAAATAGACACGCGCGCGCGCACACACACACACACACACAAACATGCTAGATATTGGGGAAAATGCTGAAAGATCAGAGAGACAAGGGAACAAGCCACTGCCACATCTCTCCTCACCAAGTCCACGAATGCTGACTGAAATCCTCTGAGTCCTCACCTGAAAGGCTCTAGCTGAAAAAGCCTCTAGCTNAAAGGGACACTTCTGCCGAAAAACCTTTAGCTGCTGTCTCCTCATGCCTTATATACCTTTCTCCGCCCAGCCATATCACTTCCTGGGATTAAAGGTGTGTGATTCCCAAGTGCTGAGATTAAAGGTGTGTACCACCACTGCCTGGCTCTGTTTTCTCTCCTAGACTGAGTCAATCTCATGTTGTCCAGGTGGCTTGAACTCACAGAGATCCACATGGATCTCTGCCTCCCAAGTGCTAGGATTAAAGGTGTGTGCCCCACTGCCTGGCCTCTTATGTTTAATCTAGTGTAAATCAGGTAAATTTTATTAGGGTACACAGTATATCACATTTCCCCTTTTTTGTCTAAATTAATAAACTTTTATTATTTTTTTAAGATTTACTTATTTATTATGTATACAGAAGAGGGCACCAGATCTCATTACAGATGGTTGTGAGCTTCCATGTGGTTGCTGGGAATTGAACTCAGGACCTCTGGAAGAATAGTCAGTGCTCTTAACCTCTGAGCCATCTCTCCAGCCCAAACTTTTATTTTTATATAAATAAAATTTAATATAGATTAAATGACTATATATAATTTAATATTGATTAAAATAAAAATTTTATATAGATTAAACATAGAGGCCAGGCAGTGGTGGCACACACCTTTAATCCCAGTACTGGGAAGCACACATGCCTTTAATCCCAGGAATCGATGGCTGGGCTGAGAAAGGTATATAAGGTATCTAAGGGGTGCGGAGACAGGAACTAAATGCTTTTCAGCTGAGGAATACCTTTCGGCTAGAAAGCCCTTTTCAGGCTGAGGAGTTGGTGAGGTAAGAGGTGGTGGCTATGGCTTGTTCTGCTTCTTTGATCTTTCAGCTTTCACCCTGATATCTGGCTCCGGGTTTTTTATTATAAGACCTTTAGAAATTCGTGTTACATCTTTATGGTACTTTCAAGCCCGGTTGCTCTGTGATAATACATCTAACCGCCTGCACACATACTCTCAGCTATCTCCCCCAGTCAGCTGGGTCCTCATGTTCTACCTAGAAGTTCCACACACACCATGTACTAGCTCCATAAGCTCCCAGGAGACTTCAGACATGTTCTAAGAAAGACAACTTGAAAGGAGATACTCAGCGCTCCCCCACCACCTCCACCACCATATCACTTACTGTTCCAAATATCTGGCTTGCCTTTGTCCCCTATAGCCTTTGACCCCTCCTTTACTCTCTGTCTCTTGCTGCCATCCCATGTCTGTGTCCCTGTGTGTGCGCGCGCGTGTGTGTGCATGCTGTATGGAGGCATGTGAATGGGTGTGGGTCAGGTGCTTGCCTTGCATATCTAGCTCACATCCCTGACCCCAAAGCTCATCACCACCAGAATCAAACAAGCTAAGGTCAGATTATGAGCCCCAAGTAGCCAAAGAATGGCTAGAAAATAGCTCTTATTCTAGGACACTTGGCATAGTCAGCAGTGCTGAAAGGTGGCACGGGGGTAAACATCTATAATCCCAGCACTTGGGAGGTAGAGGCAAGAGGATCCAGAGTTCAAAATCACCCACTGCTGCATACTGAGTTTAAGGCTAGCCTGGTCTACATGAGACCCTGTCTTAAAAAAGGAGGAAAGAGATCTTATATTTGGTTGTTTTAACCACTATGCCATGTGCTGAGAAGAAGAAATACAAAATGAAACTTAATATCACTTCCTTCTCTTGATCTTCACAGGACTATATTGTCAGTTTCTGATTAATTTGTGAAGAGATTAATAGAGTCTCTTATAATGAGCCCAAGTCAGAACTGGCATCCTAAGATCCACAGAGAGGGAGGTTCTAGAATAATAACAGAGGAAGTGAAACTGGACTGTTGAGAAGTGTACCATGTGGTATCTGGGGAGTTTTTTCTGTCATGAGGGACAGTTCCCTCCATGGATTCATTAAGTTCCTCTGGCCTGTAATGGCAGCAAACCAAATGATCCTACTCTTTCTATCAGTATTGACTTCTAGATAATTCCTTTGTCTGTATACCACCAGTCAAGTGACATCTCACAAAGTGGGTGTAATTACAAGTAAATCCTCTGCCTCCACATCCCTGACCTGGCCCTAAAGCCATCCTCCTGTCCCAGTGTAGGGCCTTAACATCTCTCTCCCTGAAATCTGCTCTCTTCCAGCTTCGAAGTTCCTTCAACAAAGCCTTCAGCATTAAAAAGGGTCCCAAGTCAGCCTCCTCATACTCTGATATTGAGGAGATTGCCACACCTGACTCCTCAGCCCCGTCATCCCCCAAACTACAGCATGGTTCCACGGAGACTGCATCCCCCTCCATCAAGTCCTCCAACTCATCCTCTGTGGGCACTGAGGTCACCGAGTAAGTACTCTATCCACCAGCCACCCTGGTAAACTGCTGGCTGGAGTTGACAGTAAACCCACAGACCCTGACCACTATACTACTGACCTTTGCCTGGGCATGTGAGACCCACAGAGGGACCCTTCCTGACATACCAATTGGGTGCCTATAAGCAGAAGGAAACAGGACTATAGGCCGGGCATGTCAATATCCCCTGCTACCCAGTACTTCTCTGGGATCCAGGCTGACTCTTGCTTCCTTACAGGGCTCCTGCTCATTCAGTCCCCCACACTAGACTGTTCCAAGCCAATGAGGAGGAGGAGCCGGAGAAGAAGGAGGTATCAGAGCTACGTTCTGAACTATGGGAGAAAGAAATGAAGCTTACAGATATCCGGTTGGAGGCCCTAAACTCTGCCCACCAGCTAGACCAGCTTCGGGAGACCATGCACAATATGCAGGTCAGTGTCTGGGCAGAGCTGCAGGAGGGGAGATCAGTGTCCAATATCCAATCCATGCCACCCTGCCACCTTGCCCTGTCTCTTCTGCCCACAGTTGGAGGTGGACCTGCTGAAAGCAGAGAATGACCGGCTGAAGGTTGCCCCTGGCCCCTCCTCAGGCTCCACTCCAGGGCAGGTCCCTGGACCATCTGCTCTGTCATCCCCTCGCCGTTCCCTGGGCCTTGCACTCAGCCATCCCTTCAGTCCCAGTCTCGCAGATACAGGTACCTGCTTGTTTGGGTAGAAAGAGAAAGGGCTCATTTACATCATTCCGCCTGCGCTGTGGCATCCTTGAGCCAGCAGGTAATGGTGTTGAAATCAAGAAGATTCCACTGTTAGTAAGCACTACGGTTCTTAGCTCTATGCCCTTTCAGATTGGGGCTCCCATCTNTTCATCATAAATAAGGAATCATTATTTAGAAAGGAAAATAACTACAAAGCTTGAAGCAANGCTGAGTCCTTAAAACCAATTAGGCTTTTTCAACCTTCACAGACCTATCACCCATGGATGGCATCAGCACCTGTGGTCCAAAGGAAGATGTGACCCTTCGGGTGGTGGTACGGATGCCACCCCAGCACATCATCAAAGGGGTAAGGGACTCTAGGAAGGGCCAGTGTAGGGATCAGCATGATATACATGGCCCCAAATTTGCACCGGTGCAAAAGCAATGTANGTNTAGTAGAAACTGTACTTACATTGAGTTTTGATCTGTCCCTGGGCTAGCAATATGCACTATGAAAACTCTCAAGACCCTGGATGGTGCCAGTGAGCCACAGTTCCCAGCCAGCCACACAACCATAAGAGTAAACAGCAAGCGCTCCCATGGCTTAAGTGTACTGAATGTACTTGGGACTTACAATCTTTGAGTTCATAATGCTTTTATCATGGGGTGGGAGGGAGGAAGACAGGGTCTCATTTAACTTGAACTGACCTTGAACTTGCTGTATAGCAGAAGATGACCTAAAATTCTGATTCTCCTGCCTTCACACCCCTCTTTTGGGG
>LZPO01075880.1:448885-472564 GCA_001675575.1 Neotoma lepida
GCTTCCACCCTGGGACTGAGCACCGAGTCTATACATGGCTACAGCCTCAGCCACGTGAAACGAGTGTTGGATGCCGAGCCTCCTGAGATGCCGCCTTGCCGCCGAGGTGTCAATAACATATCAGTCTCCCTCAAAGGTCAGTCTTTGTCTCTTGGTGTGGCATGGAGGCAGGGAGAGGATCATNAAATCATGCATCATACATTTACGTAACAAGGAATTATTAAGAAACCCTAATTATTAAGTAATAGAAGAAATAAAAAAGATAAGACCGGGCTGGAGAGGTGGCTCAGAAGTTAAGAGCACTGACTGTTCTTCCAGAGGTCCTGAGTTCAATTCTCAGCAACCACATGGTGGCTCACAACCATCTGTAATGAGATCTGGCGCCCTCTTCTGTACACATAATAAATAAATCTTAAAAAAAATATATATATATAAGACCCAGTCTGATGTTTTTGCCAAACTCGGGCTTCTTATGTACGCATTCTAGGTCAGAGTGTATCCCTAAAATTGAAATCTAGGTTTTCAAAGCTGGAGGTGAGGCGGTTGGTTCCTCTGGAACTCTAAGACAGGTGGTTCTGACTTTCTTTAGTGGACCCCTAGATGATGAAGGAAAGGCTCTTTAGGTATCTTGCCACTCTCAGAGCTGGCTAAGACTCAGGCCTCTTTCTGGGGTGCAGGTCTGAAGGAGAAGTGTGTGGACAGCCTGGTGTTCGAGACGCTCATCCCCAAGCCCATGATGCAGCACTACATAAGCCTCCTGCTCAAGCACCGGCGCCTCGTGCTCTCCGGCCCCAGTGGCACCGGCAAGACCTACTTGACCAATCGGCTTGCTGAGTACCTGGTGGAACGTTCCGGCCGTGAGGTCACTGATGGCATCGTCAGCACTTTCAACATGCACCAGCAATCTTGCAAGGTGGCTGCCTCCTGAGACCTCCTACCCGTCTGTGCGAGCCTCAGCCTCCTCCAGGCCTTTTCCTGGTTCCTTCCTGCCCCTTATTCTTTTCCCTTTCCACAGCTCTGCCTTAATCTTTCCCCTTTCTTCAGTGTTCTTCCCACCCCTTCCTTCTTCCTGATATCCCCTTTCTTGTCATCTCTTCTCCCCTCCCCTCCTATTCTCTCCTTTCTTTCCAGGCAGGGTCTTACTATGTAGCCGAGGCGGCCTTGAACTAGCAGTCCACCCACCAGCCTCCTGCCCCAGTTGTGTGTGTGTGTGTGGTGTTGAGTGTTAAGCATAAGGCCTCGTGCATGCTAGGCAAGCACCCTACAACCCAGCTATATCCCCAAGCTCTCTTTTTCCCTTGAGACAGGGTCTCCCTAAGTTTCCCAGGCTGTCCTGAACTTGCAATCCTCCTGCCTCAGTCTCCCAAGTAACTAGGATCNCAGGCTATGCCACCAGCCACAGCTTGCTCTTAGCTTCTTTTACCCATGACTTCCTCCNTCATACTTTTTCTCACCTCTACCTCAGTTCCTCTTTCCCTCTGTTGATCAACAGTGAAACACAGCCTCTTTTTCTCTGCACTCTGCCAGTGCTGTCTGTCATATCCATGCTCTTTTATCTTCTTCCTGCTACCTTGCTTTTCATTATTATCATCAGACCATGGGTTTCAGGGGGCAAGTATTGAGGATTAAGTATTACATGTCATCTCCCCAATGATGTACCTTGAGTATACCCTAAAACTTGGGAATGGTACAAGCCTTAGCTATCCCAAGCTGAGGAGGTGGTGGCATCAACTCATTATTAACACCATTTCAAAGTGGATACTCCCTACTTGCGGGGGATGGGATTTAAGATTGCTGCTCAAAAGGGTTTGCTTGAAAGGAGCTGGGGATTTAGCTCAGTGATAGAGTGCTTGCCTTGCATATGCAAGGTCCTGGGTTCAGTCCCCAGCACTTCAATAGATAGATAGATAGATAGATAGATAGATAGATAGATAGATAGATAGATAGATAGACAGATGTATGTTTGAGTCTCTAGGACTACTGTCATTCTGTGATAATCTGGTTCTGTAATCCAATATTTAAGTACATCCAACAGGGACCAAGGGCCCCAGGGAAATACGGAATTACCTAAGCTTCTCCAAAAGTCTTCTTGCCAAAGTTCTTCAGGTGCAGATTCCTGAGTGCTGACCCACTGTCTTCATTTATTCCAGGATCTGCAATTGTACCTCTCCAACCTGGCCAACCAGATAGACCGGGATACAGGAATTGGGGATGTGCCCTTGGTGATCCTATTGGATGACCTGAGTGAAGCAGGCTCCATCAGTGAGCTGGTTAATGGGGCCCTTACCTGCAAGTATCACAAATGGTAAGCTCAGGACCACTTACAACAGTGGGAAGAGGGGGAAGAGCGCAGCCCAGTCCAACCTATGAGCTTTCCAGTGTGCNCACATGGAGACAGTACTTGTTGAGACACATCTAAGTAAACCCTTCCCCCTTTCTTCCTTCAGCCCCTATATCATAGGTACCACCAATCAGCCTGTAAAAATGACACCCAACCATGGCTTGCACTTGAGCTTCAGGTAAGAACTATGTCCCTTTATAAACCTTCTGGCCTTACCCAGGTGCCTGTAAATAATAATTAGATCCTGAACTTGTGGACAGAGGAGCAGTAAGTAGCAGGAGAGACTAGGCAGAGCCCTTTCAGGCTGGGAAGGGGAAGTAGGTGTTTCTGCATGTTGGTTACAGGGTGGAAGAGGAGGACTTTGAGGAAAGGGAAAGAATAAAAGCCAAGGAGANACCCTGGCTGGCTGCCGTACCAAGGACTTTCTTTCTGCTCACTCTGTGAGGCCAGCCAGTCATTTGAGGAGGTCAGAGTTGATAATCAGCTGTGCCCGTCCAGAGCTGCTACCTTACTGCCATCATCACCTCCTGTCATTTGAGAAGAAGTCAAATGGGCATTAATGGGAGACAGGCAGGAAGAGGGCCAGACTGGCAAGGGACAAACCCTGGCAGTGTCCCCACTGACACTCTGACCCTGTTCTTCCTATCCCTGGTGGCAGGATGCTGACCTTCTCTAACAACGTGGAGCCAGCCAATGGCTTTCTGGTCCGTTACCTGCGGAGGAAGTTGGTAGAGTCAGACAGTGACATCAATGCTAACAAGGAAGAGCTGCTTCGGGTGCTGGACTGGGTGCCCAAGCTGTGGTATCACCTCCACACCTTCCTTGAGAAGCACAGCACCTCGGACTTCCTCATTGGTACTGGGGTCCAGCTTCCCCTGGGGGCTGGAAGCAGTTTCCCTTCTTGTATCTTACCCCCTGGAGGGAGGCTCTCTTTGCTTGCTGGAGTTGAACCACTTAAGTATTTAATAAGCCTTCCAATGCTGTAGCACTATGAATTGGATAAATCACTTTAAACAACAGGAGAATTGCTTGAACTAACTACAAGTTCAAGGCCAGCCTGAGCAACATATTGAAACCTCCCCTAATGTTAAAAATAAATAGATAGATTAATTAAATAAATGTGCTTGGACTGGAGAGATGGCTCAGCGGTTAAGAGCACTGGCTGCTTTCCCAGAGGACCCGGGTTCAATTCCCAGCACCCACATGGCAGCTCACAACTGTCTGTAACTCCAGTTCCAGGGCATCTAACACCTTCATACCAGTGCACATAAAATAANGTTAAATAAATTATTTAAATAAATGTGCTGAGGGCATAGCTCAGTGGTAGAACGCTTACTTAACATGCGCAAGGCACTAGGTTAAAAAGTAAAGCTACCCTTTCCCTCATTCTTTCCTCACGATTAATTGGTAAAGGGAGAGAAGACATGCAGGAGGGAACTGAGATGCTNGCTTTCCTCCTTGTCTCACTTCCACCTTGTAAACATTATTGGTTTGCCAGACAGTTGGCACCCACTGCTCTTGAACAACTNCAGGTCTCCTCTAAAGCTTGGGATGTCACCTTTATACCCTGGACTNAGGAGTAAAAGAAGCAGGGCAGGCCAGGTCAAAGTTCTCAGGCTTTTTCATGGCTGCATTGTTTTCCCTAGGCCCTTGCTTCTTTCTGTCCTGTCCCATTGGCATTGAGGACTTCCGGACCTGGTTCATTGACCTGTGGAACAATTCCATCATTCCCTATCTCCAGGAAGGAGCCAAGGATGGGATCAAGGTGAGCCTCATCCTCCGACGAGACTCAGGCTTCTTATTGCTTACTTATTCTTAATGTTACCCATTGATCAACATTTGCCCCGGTTTTCCCTTCCTGGTCTCTCCAGCTGCTGACAACCACCTTGCTCCTTAAATATCTCTGAGATCAATTTTTATACACTACATAGGACTATAACCAGATGATACTTACCTTTCTCTGTGCGGCTTATTTCCACACTTGCAACCATGGCTGAATCATATTCCTCTGTGTATGTAGACCAGATTTTCTTTATCCCATCATCAGTCAATAGACACTTGGGTAATTTCCATCACTTGGCTATGTCAGTGCTGCACTTACATGGGAGTAAAGATGCCCCATCAAAATAGTGGCCTCATTTCTTCTGAATATATATACCTAGTAGAAAGATGAGTGGATCATATAGTAGTTCTATTTTAAATTTTTTGAGGAATCTTCATATTGTTTTCCATCATGGGCATATTAATTTACATTCCCATAAATAGTGTACAAGTCTATTTTCTCCACATTTGTTATCTGTAGTCTTTTGGGGAATCACCATTCTTACTGGGGTAAGCTCTTAACTAATTTTGATTTTGATTGGCATTTCCCTAGTGATTAATGATACTGACTATATTGAAATGACATTTGACTCTTTGTATGTCTTCTCTCAAAAAATAGCTATTTAGAACCTATTGTAAAATTAGATAAATTTTATCACCTGTAAATTAGAGCATAACGATTACTGAAGTCCATTCCAGCACTAAAATACTTGATTCAATAACCGGTCCTTATCAGTGATATATCACCCATAAAAGTAATCTTACTGAGATAAATATTAATGGTGATATATTAAATCTTTANAGGTGTTTTCTATCAAACCAATACCACAAATCATTATTTCATTTATAAATTTGTGGTATTTTAAAGGAAATTTTGCAATATTATTAATAGATTTAAATTAAATTTAAAAGATAATATGCTCAAAATTTTTTTAAATATTAAATGATATTATATATGACTAAAATTGAAGAATTCCTCCCTGGAAAGTATAATTATAGGGTCATAAAATTTGTACATGGTTTAGTGTATCCTTCATGGATGAATGCATAATGAAAATTGTGGTATGCATATACACACANTGCAGTGTGGATATGGATATAGGTCACTTGAAACAATGTAGATGAACCTACAGAACATTATGTTAAGTGAAGTAGCGAGGATAAAAAATACCAATAATGCATGTTCTCACTTACAAGTGGAGTTTACAAAAGTGAAACAGACAAAAGCAGAGAATGGTGGTCACCAAGGGCTGAAGAGGTGGTGGCTGAGTAGATATCAGCCAAAGNATACAAAGGTTCATTCAGACAGAGGGAGTAAGGTCAGGAGATACACTGTATAACATGGTGACTATGGTCAATAACAGTATACTTTAAAAGAAAATAGGTTTAAGGGTTCTCATCACAAAAAAGATATGACTTCATATGTATAGATCATTAGCTTGATTTAACCATTCCACAACTGATACAAGTTTTAAATATATTGTACTTTATAAATGTATACAATTTTTTGTTATTTTACTTGCTTTATTCCAAAGACTCACACATAAAGACATCACAGAGCTAGATTAAGGAACCACTCAAACACTTGTCCATTCTCAANGTCTGTCCATCTCAGTAAACATCTATACAATTAGAATAGCTATGCTGAAGCCCAGGCTTTTATACTTTTACTATCATCAATTACTTTTTATTCATTTATCCACCATATGCAAAAAGCAGCAGCAGCAGCAGTTATGGCAGAGTTGAAACTAGAAAAAAACATAGTTTTATATCCTTTCTCATGACTCGTGTGTCCTTTGCCCATGTTATAGCCTTCCTCATCACCTATCTTTAATGTAATTTTCATTTTTAAATTAAAAATAAATAAATATAGAACTGAAAATATAGCTCAGTGGTAGATCACTTGCCTACTATGCTCAAGTCCCCGGTCTCAGTTCTCAGATCCACAATAAATAAATAAATAGTCTAGGCCATAGTGTGTCACATGTCTTCCAACTCCACCGCTTGCATAAGTGGACAAGGTGGGAGTGTCAGAAATTTAAGGCCAGTCTGGACTACATAGTTAAAAAAAATTTTGTTTTTCGAGACAGGGTTTCTCTGTGTAGCTTTGGAGCCTGTCCTGGATCTCGCTCTGTAGACCAGGCTGGCCTTGAACTCACAGAGATCTACCTGCCTCTGCCTCCTAAGTGCTGGGATTAAAGGCGTGCGCCACCACCACCACCACCACCACCTGGCCAAAAAGTTTTAATTAATTAAAAACAAATGTTAAGGTTTCAATAGGCACGTGGTCCAGGACTGTAATCTCAGGAAGCTGTGAAAGGAATGCCGTGAGTTTGAGGCCAGATCCAAATAGTGAGGCTGTTTTAAAAGAAAATTAGCTAAGCACTATGCTGGCACATACCTTTAAACCCAGCATTTGCAGTTGGGAGGCAGAGACGGGTGATCTCTGTGAGTTCAAGGCCAGCCTTGTCTACATAACGAGTTCCAGGCTAGCAAGAGCTATATAGTGAGACCTTGTCTCTAAACAAACTTTTAAGACAATATACTAAATTATCCTCAATTATTCTAGCAATTTATACCAACTTCTTTTCTTTCATGAGAAGCTAAGCTACAGTATATCAAAACTCCAAGTCNCTATGTTTGGGGAAGTATGTATTTCCAGGAACTGTATTTTTTTGTGAAACAGAAGAGACAACATAAGTAAGCTTCTCATCTGTTGTCCCTCTTCCTGGTCACACTTGTCTTCTCCAGGTTCATGGACAGAAAGCTGCTTGGGAAGATCCAGTGGAGTGGGTCCGGGACACTCTTCCCTGGCCCTCGGCCCAGCAAGACCAATCAAAGCTGTACCACCTGCCCCCACCCTCTGTGGGCCCTCACAGCATTGCCTCACCTCCAGAGGATAGGACAGTCAAAGACAGCACCCCAAGCTCCCTGGACTCAGACCCTCTGGTGAGTAAAAGTCATTCTAAAAGATAAAAAAGAGTGTAAGAATTCAGAGTATTACAGCACTGAATTCTTACACTCTTCACGTATGTTCTGATGGGCCTTAGGCATGGAAGAGTTTCAGTAAAGCCAGGACCAAAATGAGACCAGTGAGGAACTCTGAGCATCAGGACCTTGGGTGTCAATGACCTCATGCCTGCATCCTAGCTGAAGCTAAATAACACATCCAGGAAAATGTACTCTAGCAAAGACCCAAGTTTCAGAAGTCTATGTAAGAACATAGACCAAAGAGGGGCTGGGGAGATGGCTCCGCAGTTACAAGCACTTGCTGCTCTTCCAGAGGACCCAAATTTGGTTTTCAGCACCCACATCTAAGCTTAGAACTTTAGCTTCGAGAGGATCTAACACAGCTGACTTATGCAGGCTCGGCACTCATGTAGACACACCTACAAACAGATATACACACACAAAATTAAAAATAGTAAAAATTAACCCAGCACTCGAGAGGCAGAGGCAGGCAGATCTCTGTGAGTTCAAAGCCAGCCTACTCTACAGAGCAAGTTCCAGGACAGCCAGGGTTACACATAGAGAAACACTGTCTCAAGAAACCAAAATAAATACATAAATAAAATAATAATAAAAATTTAAAATGTAAAAACTATCATCAACCAAAGAAATAGTGCAATAAGGGTTGTTGGCACTTCCTACTTCTGCCTCTCCTCTATATTATTCTGAGACTTCTTCACTAAGTCTATTCTGTAAAATGTAAACTAGGGGAAAATATTTGTAATAGATATAGCCAAAAAATTAGTGTCTTAAATATATAAAGTTAAAAGAAGCTTCCAGGACTAGCAAAATGCCTCAGCAGGTAAAAAGAGTTTGTCACACAAAGCTGACAACCAGTTTCAGAGAGAACTGACTCCCAAAAGTTGTCCACTGCCCTCCACATGCATGCCATGGCATATGCACAACTGCGTTCACCTGTATCTCACACACACACACATATACCAGTAAATAAGAAATAAATAAAAATAAATTATGCAAAAAACAATGTAAGCTTCTAAACAAAAGAATGAGCAAAAGATATGAAGAAGCATTTGACTAGAGGAAATATAAGTGACCAATAAAAGCATAAGATCTTCCACCTGTCTAATAATGAAGAAATGCAAACTAAATCAAAGAACTACTCTTTTACATTGGCCATAGGCAGAGCATCTAGAGCACAGAAGCTATGGGGGTATTCATCACTAAAACCATGTTAGAGGGTAATTTAGCAGAATGGAATGAAATTTAACACACACAAAACCTTTGATCTTGCCTTTTCACCTATCCAGTAGGGAATAATTCCACTTGAATCATAATATATTTTTATTTAAATTTTGACTTTATTAAAAATAGCTGTTCTCTATATCAAGATACTTTTTGTTTGTTTGTTTTTTGATGTGAGGTTTCTCTGTGTAGCCCTGGCTGTCCTGGAACTCGCTCTGTAGACCAGGCTGGCCTCAAACTCACAGAGATCCACCTGCCTCTGCCTCTGCCTCTGCCTCTCGAGTGCTGGGATTAAAGGCATGCGCCACCACTGCTTGGCATCGAGACACTTTTTAATTGGAAAACTAATTAATACTATAGATAGAAGATTGGTAGCAGTTTGAATCAACCAGGCTTACTTAGCTAAAGTTTGAGCTATAAAACGGAAAAGGAGTACACTGAGGTGGTACACTTGACATAGGGTCTGAGGAGTGCACAGAGTCTAGCTGTTAGGGTGTGATCTACTGTAAGAGAATTCCACGAAGCCAGGGCTGATTACAGCACTTCTCCTATTACTCCCAGTATAAGCTGGTATGTATGNACCTCTGCCATTCCCTGGAGTGCATCTTGAAACAGGGGAAATATTGTTCTTTGGTGTCCTCCANACCCATGATCCATGGCACCTTGTATAGCAAAGATGTCCCAGGTGATTGTTTTTCTGCATGGGTTTTACATCAGGACTAAAAACAATTNTCACTCTTNATGAACCACCTCTGAGCTCCGTGTTCCTAGTCACACCAAGCATCACACCCATGATCCAGGTTTTGTAGGGTGGGTTTGTTTGGTTGGCTGGTCGGTTGGTTTGGTTTTGGCTTCCTGGTAGGCAGTACCCAGCATCCCCTCTGGCATTCACCCATCATCTCTTTGCCTCTGTTTAGATGGCCATGCTGCTGAAGCTTCAAGAAGCTGCCAACTATATTGAGTCACCAGATCGAGAGACTATCCTGGACCCCAACCTCCAGGCAACACTCTGAGGGTCCAGCAGTCACTGTCACCCTGGACAGCAGAAGGCTGGCTTCAGCTTCATTAGCTCTCCTCTCCCCTCTTCTTTCAGAGCTCTGGCTTACCAGCCTCCCCAGGACAGGAGGGGAGAAGAGAGCAAGAGGAGGGATNGGTTCTTGGTGCTGAACCTTTGAAAACTTCCTAGTAGGGACTGGAGGGGTGGAGCTTGGGAACTCGTGCCCCCCTAAATACGTTTGCTGGCCTCCTTTCATGACTTTGGAGAAAAGATAATTCTGGGTCTTTTCTTCAATTTTTGTTTCACCTACAAACTCCTGGGCTTTCTGGGGAGGGATTCGGAGGACATTACAAAAAACTGTGCAGCAGTTGCTAGCTGGCTCTCATGAACACCACCTCTGAGACAGTCACCATATGGGGAAATCTAAGGGAGGCAGGGAACTCCACAGATTTTCCTGCAAATCCTTCCCAATTCTGTCACCACTGCCAACAATCTTCCCCCAGAGATCTGGCCAGAGCCCAGAAAAAGAAGCATGTGGTTTAACAAAAAGAAAAAAGAAAAAAACTGTGTAAATCAACCTGTAAGAGGTCAAAGGGCGATGGAAAAGATGAAACTGGAAAGAGGGGACCCAGTTGCCAAGATGGAAAGAGAACTGCCAGATCTCGCCTTCTGGATGACAATAGGGGACATTGACAAGATGGCTTCCAATCTAAGATGTCACCAAACCACAAAAGGAACATCACAGCCTTCAGAGAGACTATGAGCTACCTTTCTGCCCTCTAATTGAACATGCATGAAAGTCAATAAACCCTACTTTTTTCATTTTTAATTTTTAAATTTTATTTCTATTTTTTTTCCTTCNATTTGCCTATTTATTGCCCCCTTCCCCAATTTTCTCACATGTCAATGAGATACTTGGGTTTCCTTCCAGGGGATAGTTTTGCTTTCCAAGTGGGTTTTCTTTGGAGAATTGAATTCCATACTATTGGTATAAGTTAGACACCTGCCATGCCACTATCTCTGGCATCCTTGGGGCTTATATGCGACAAGAAACATTGGCTCAGAATGGTAGGAGAAAAAGAAGCCAGTTTCTTTGACTTTCCTTTTGAGAAAGCACATATTCTACCTGGAAGCTCAACTGCCATCCNCTGGCATGATTGATCTACCCTGAGCTTCATCGTGGACTGGAGGAAAACCAAAATACTGGAAACACCCGCCTGTCTTATGGCCTGTTTGGCCCCTCACTGCACTATTTAGATAGTAGCCACTTTGCCTGACTGAATCAAAATTCCCTAGCTAGTCCTTAGCTAGTTTTTGACAGGTGAATAGTCACTTATAAGAAACTGAGCAACCATGTGAGCTGCTTCAGAACAGAATAGAAGGCTCGAGGAGTTGGGACTCAGTGGCCGATATTTGCCTTCCAAAGAGATCCACCTCTTGCAGAAGTTGTACTCTTCGTATTTCTGCATTCCACTTGACAAGCACTTATGAGTACTTAACTGTATACCAGTCACTATGTTTAAAAAAAGACAAGACTTGGTCCTTAAATTCATAGTCTAGGGGGGAATGTTAATCTCCATTAAGTACAACCCCCCCTCATCTGGACCTTGAAAATCATCTGAGAAACAGAGTTGAGCCCCAAGAAGCCCTTGATTAGATGTCCAATATGTTGTGGACAGAAGATCAGGAATCAGTTAAGATGGAGCCTGAAGAACTATGGAAGCTTGCTTGTCTAGAGTGGGAAAATCTACTTCTGTCATTTCTGGAAACCGGATGGAACCAGATTCCAGGCTGAGCTGCCTTATGGGCTAATATGTCAGCACTCTGCAGTTCAGGGATATATACCGTGAGCCTGGACCTAAGAGTTTGCTCTTCAGAGTCCTAAGTAGCACAAGACTTACCAGAATCTATACCAAGATTCTATAGGCAAACTAACCCGGGCCATTGTTCCACCCAACCGAGAAGTCACATGACTCTTAACAATATATTTTCATTTAGGTCCTCAAGATGGTCTAGCTTGTCCCCTTCCCCTTTCCTCCCCNGCAAAAGCTTCTATATTCACCTGGTAGCCCCAGGGATGACAGGGTCCTCTATTCTGGAGACTATTATTGCCATTGCTGCTAATTCCATGAGCTGTGAAGATCCCCAACCAACTCAGCTGCAAAATATGCAATTCTGTAGTGGGAAGAGGCTGTTTGTCCAAGGATGGTGCTGAAATCACTGCCTTAAGGTCTCTGCTGTGCAGAATGAGAAGGCNCCAGAGCTGGGTGTTCCAACTTAGAAGGAAGGGGAGACTAGATAGGCCTACTTTGGACATAGGTCTCTTCTGAACCCTATCCAAAGCTCCAGTGCCATGGCAAGGCTCAGACTTTCGCTGACATCCTAATGCTTGAGCCCTTCGCTCTCTTTTCTGGTGCTGCCCAGCCAGTGCCTTCTGAAATGGATGTTACTGGCTACTTAAGAAGAAGGAAAGTAGGAGATGCCTTCTTCCATTCCANCTGCCTCAGACTGCAGAGNGATTGTCTCTGTGGTAACCATGGATACCATCGTGAATTTTCTTTGGGTCNGCAGCAAGTTGACTCTGGAGGCCTCTCATACTATAACTTTATTTCTATTTCTGGGATCCACCACCACCTTCTCTCAGTTGACTGCTGCATTTAGTTCAGGCCTCAAATAGCCGTCCTCCAGGAAGAACGTTCCCATCTAGTGAAGTGCTCTTGAAGCCTCTGCTCTCCTTCTGGAGCCTGGGACCCTGTTTACAGTTGCACATTTGGGCCCCTCACAGTAGGATCAACCATCTCNAAAAGGGATCACGGTTCTNTGGCANTTGCGGAAGGTTGAGCTTCCTCATGGTGCTACTAACCCCTTGGGATGCTCATCCAGACTTCTAAGAAGCAAAAAGCCTGAGCACCCCCTCACTGCCCAAGAATTCATGACAAAGAGCAAATCCACAGCATTCTTTCCAACCTACACACTTGCTTCTTGGTTGAGACTACTGGGACTCCTCAGAATGGAAAAACTGGGTCCCACAGCTAAATTCTCAATTTCCCAGCACCTTCAGAAGACTCCAACCTATCCAATTCTGGAATCTGTGCTATTCCCTTTCCCTCTGAATCCCAATCCCATCCCTCACCAAAGTTGGCTAGTGAAGAACATCAGCCTTTGGAGAGCCTCAGCTCTAGACAGAGGCTAACGAATCCCTCAGATGCTGGGGTGAAGACCAATAAGTTGTATTCAGTGTGTTNGTTTCTCAGTCCCTGCCTAGGCACTAGAATAAAACACTAGGTATTGGAGGCTGCTATGGGACCTGATGTCTGTGTATCTCTCTGTTCTATCTTGGGCTTTGTGGAACATTATTATTTTTGATACCTGCTTTCTGGTAACTCTTTGGTGCTTCTTTCTGTCTCTGTAAATCCTTACTCCAATGTCTTTTGTGTAGTCTAATCACTTGGAAGGTAGAGGCTGGCAGGGTAGAAGAATGAGGTAAAAAAAAAAAAAAATGGAGAGACCCTACAAGAAAGCCTTTATTGGTTGGTAAACGTTTGGGTCTTGAATTACCAACTTAACTAGTCTGTCCATACTGATGGGCATAAGACAAAATAATGATTTTCTTACTCCCCTTTTCATTTTTTTTTTGTCTTCTGGCTTTTCTAGTTTGCAAGAGTTTAAGTGGACTTAACCTACCCATCTCCTTACTTGTAGCTCTCAAAAATGAGCCACACTATTCAGAGGGATACCGCCCCCTTCAAGTACTCTGAAGATGAACTCTGTTTCCTGTCATATTCCAGAAAAGTAGGGAAAGAAGTGGTAGGTTTTCACCACACCTCCCATCATCACCCCAGATNGAACTCATTCACAGTACCCAGCATGTGCATGGATCACACTTGCCTGATCAAAATGAGATTCAGTCTTATAAACCAGGATCCAAAAGACATTAATGACTTTTTTTTTAATGATGAAAGGGTTTGGGAAGTTGTGCTAATCACAAATCTAATACAGGGTTCAGGTGCTGAAGTAACTCAGATTGTCAGTTACAGCTCCTTATCATACTTCACCCTTTCTTTCCATAGTCCTCGGCATTAGCTAAACTGAAGCTAGTGAATGAACTCCATGAGCCAACCCCCATGGTAAGAAGAAAAATGGCTGTTGCAGCAGGTTGGGTGATAGAGATGGATAAGATGGCTATACCAACAGTTATTGGTACCCTTTTTTTTCTCCCAGTATTGGGTATTGAACCTAAGGTCTCTCATATACTCAGCAAGTACTCTATCACTGACCTATAGCTTCAGCCCTCATTTTTTAAAAAGACNGTTTCACTAAGTTGCCCATAATCCAGGCAAGCTTTGAATTTTATGATACCCCCCCCACACACACACACAAACACATTAGCCTCTCAAGTAACTGGGATTTCAGCCTGCATCACTAGGCCCAGCTATAATATACTCTGTAGGAACTATGCATGAGGAGTACCCAACAAGGAGGCCATAAATAAGAAAAATGTGTTCCAAATGGCCAAAGCCTGAAGACACTGACCTTCATAACTGAGTCAGCCTTACCTGTTCACCAATCCTCAGTTAACCAGCTCAGGGATAACAGGGCCACCTGGTATACACCCGAGCCCTGAAAGCGCATGCTGTTACAGAGAACGCATGCTGTTACAGAGACCGCAGAATAAACTGCAGAGTGAGTCTGGAAGGAAAGAAAGCAGTTGAACTTTGGAAACCACAGGGGGAAAAAAAGAGACTTAAAAATTACACCTATTTATACCAGTTCATTCCAAGTTGATGTTTCAGCCATTTTCCTTAATGACTATGTCCCAGGGAACATTCTCTGACATGTGACATGAATCCTTGGTTCCTTGATGCAGCCTTTCGTTCCTTAAAGCGGTGGCACTCGGAGGATGTCCACAGGCCAGCAACAGCAGCATGTGGGAATGTGTTTAGGAATAAAATTCCCAGGCTCTAACCCAGATTCACCAAGTCAGCTCTGTAGTGACAGTGCCCGGCCATGTTTTAACAGTTCCTCTGGTGGAGCCAATGCACGGGGGCCCTCACTCTGAGGTGGCTGATGTCTGAAGAGCCCAAATAAAAAACATCTACAGTTTAATTCAAATGTTAACATTTCAAAGTCACTTTTCTCATTAGGTTTCTGGGAGTCAACAGTGGAAAATATGTGCTTTGGGGTGGAAAGTCTGCATCTTTGCAGCCTCTAGTGGCAAACCCCTTGCCTCTGACATGTCTACCTGGCACACTGTGGGACTCCAGTGGAGGAATCATGTTGGAGGTCTCATTCAGGTTGCTGTTCTGATGGATTCTTTTTCTGATAACAGTATAAGAAAAGTAAAATAAAATCTAATTTACATTTCTATGATAAAATGTTCCCCCAGCAACATCCCTCTCCCTTCTTTAAATAGTAAAGAGTACTGTTGAGTCAGAGAGCCTGGCCAGGGCTCCCCCTCCTCCTTTCCCCAAGGCANCCAACAGCTNTAGTGCTCCAGGATGCTAGAAGAGCCCCTGTCTCTGCTCAGCCCACAGGAGAGTTCTACACAGTGAAAANAAAGTAAGTCCTTAGGTTCAACCTTTGCCTTTCCCCACATCAGGACCTAAATACAGAACTACTCAGCAAAGGGAACAAAATAAATCCTCTCTCTAAAAACAATGTTTTCTTTTCCAAAAAGNACTTCATATATTTCCAAACCCATAAACTAGCTGATATGGCCAGGAAAGAGTTGAGGCTGTTTAGAAGTGGTTTTGTTTTATCAGTTCACCCCCATGAGAGCACTTTGTGTAGAGCATTAAAAATCACTGATACAGGTTTCATGAGCTCAGGAACTAACTTGGAAGGAAGGAGGAAAGCCCAAGGAAAGCAAGTGTAAAACGATCACACTAAAGTCACCTTCTCACCANCCAGCCAGCCCCTGATGCATCATCCTGCTTCCCTGCCCNTTGAGAAGGCGAATCCAAGGAGCGAACTCCCACACTGCAGCCAGATTCTGATGCCGCTGTACTCCCCCGCCCCCCACTTCCTCATGTTCTTTTGTTTATTACTTTTGACAAAACAAAATTAGAGTGAATTCTAGGTCTTGCTAGCTTCCTTTCCTCCCCCTCCCTATCCTGTTTTACACAGCACTGCTCATGAAGAGTCTTTCTTTCTCAAATGCATGGTGTTCCTCAGGTGGCGGGTGGGCAAGAATGTTCACTTTCTAAAACTTAACTGAGTACAAAATCCCAAACCAGGATATGTGTGTGTGTTTGTCTTNCTTTCTTCTCATTTGACCCTCACCTATTCCAGTCTGTCCCCTTTTATACCTAATGTAGAAAAGGCGAAAGTTAAACCTGGAAAGCAAATTGTTGTATATAGTTGCGGTAACAATCATGAAGAGAGTTGGGCTGTCCCCTCGGGAATTCATTTTAAATAATAAATTGGTTGAAAGTTAAATCCATGCCTCGGCCAGCTGAAATGGCCTTCCTCCATCGCCACAGAGACTACCCTTACCTGGGTCCTCTGTCTATCAGGCATGTCTCCATCCAGCAAAATTCATCTGTTCTCTGCCATTTGCATTTCAATAAAGTTATCTCCTGTATTGTCCACTGGGTTTCTAGCTCACTCTCTGCCTGGTTTCTGTGTCCGTTTATCTTATTGCTTGATCTGGATGTCAGACAACTTGTGGTCCTTTGCCTAACTCAGAAGCAAAACCCACCTNCCTGTAAAAGTCTGACCCCAAATGCTGAGCTGGGGTCTTTTCTGGTTTGTGGGCAGGGGAGAACCCCACCTTGTACATTGTGGACACAGTTTCTGTCCTTTGCTTTCAGTTGTTGTGAAAAACACCATGACCAAAAGCAACTTAGGGAGGAAAGTGTTTATCCATTATCAGAGGAAGTCAAGGTAGGAATTCAAGGAAGAGGCTTGAAGCAGAAACCCCCCAGGAATGCTGCTTACTGGATTGCTTCCCTTGNTCTTAAACAGTCTAGGCCCACCTGCCTGGTGATTGCAATAACCACAGTGGGTTGGGTCCAACTATGTCAATTAGCAATTAGGAAATGGTTCACAGACTTGGTCACAGGCCAATCTGATTCAGTGAATTCTTCAGTTGAGGTTCTCCCTTTCCAAGTGACTCTAGCTTTGTGTCAAGCTAACAGCTGAAGCTAACTATGACAGTTTCCCTCACCAGAAGTCAAGGCATCCGGTTTGCCAGGCAGGAAGTCTGTTGAGTCCTCCATCAACTGCAAAGATTGAAAATGTACCATCCTCTAGACCAGAGGTTCTCAACCTGTGGGCTGTGATTTCTACAGGGCCAGATGACCCTTTCCCAGGGATTACATATTAGATACAGATATTTACATTACGATTCATAACAGTAGCAAAATTANAGAGTAGCAACAAAAACAGTTTTATGGTTGCAGTCACCATAACATGAGGAACCATTAAAGGATTGCAGCATTAGGAAGGTTGGGAACCACTGTTCTAGACACTACCTAATTATTCTTTTGGGAGCAAAAGNGAACTTACCTAAAAGGACAGCTGTTCTAATGGAGTTCGGGTTCTCCTGACCACTGTAAGAACATAAAACTTACTATTCTCTATTACGGAATTGCAGAATCAAAAGGCACTCGCTTTCCCAGAAATACCTGCTCTGTGCTCCAACAGCATACCCCATTCCATGTCTTTTGCCACTAGGNGCTTACCACTCTGTCCTGCATTTTTAACTCCTTGCTCTATTGAGTAGTGTCTCTGTGTTGTGGCCATTTCCTGAGATTAGTCCTTGTTAGCCATATGAAACTACTCTTACTCTCCTGCCCCACCAGCCATAATCCCCCTGGGTCTTGGGGAACATGCTGGGCTAGCTAGATGGCTCAGNGGGTAAAGTACTTGCCACAACACCTGAAAACCTGAGTTCACTCTTACATAAAGNTGGCCGATGACAGACTCCACACTAAATTGTCCTCTGACCTCTACAGGTGTCCATAGCATATGCCCGTGTATTCGAGCATGGCACACTCACACACGAAGAATCAGTCTGGAGCCACGGGTCATGGCACATACCTGTAATAGCACTGGGGGAAGTAGAAGCAGTAAGACTGAGATCAGGGAGTTCAAGGCCAGTACCAGGTNCATAGAAAGTTTGAGGCCAGTTTGGGCCACATGTGACCCTGTCTCAAATGAACAACAAATAGATAAATAAGAATATTTTTAAAAATCAATCTGGAGAAATGCTCCTTCACATGTAGGTACTCTCCCCTGCACAGCCACTTTTTCATTTGAGATTGGGCTCATGTAAGCTGAAAACCTAGGGAACTGGACCTTGGTAAAGTGACTACTCCCCACTGCCAATTTCACTTCAGTTTCTCCACATGCCCCCCCCCCTCAGGCATCTTTGGATCTCTAAAGCTAAAAAGTGAACAGACCCAATTGAATCGATGTTGTTTTTAGTTGGGAGGAGGGGTGTTAGTTTAAAATAGGTGCTATTTCCTGAGAGCCCTCTCTATCCATTTCCATGCTACCTCTCCCNAACAGGTCTTAAATCTGAGCCTAGAATCATGTATCACGGCCTTTATTCCAAGCGCGCTTTCTAAACAGCGCGTGTGACTTTCAGGACTCCAAACCGTTATGGGATTCTGTGTGCCCCCACATCCAGAAGCGTTCCTTGCCGGCACAAGCGCGGTTCGGTTCCGGCAGCAGAAGGCGCTGTCTCCGGAGGCTGCACTCTCTCCCCGCCCGCCCGCTCCCGCGTACTTAGATGCGCAGGCGCGGCTTCGCGGATTGGCCGTACGCGGGAGCCGTCATTCGGTGGCGGGTCCCGGCCGCGGGGCTGGCGGGCTGAGGGGAGAAAAGATGGCGGCAGCGGCGGCAGCTGGTACGGCTTCGGGGCTGCCGGGTCCGGTGGCACAGGGACTGAAGGAGGCGTTGGTGGACACCCTCACCGGGATCCTGTCCCCCGTGCAGGAGGTGCGGGCGGCTGCAGAAGAACAGATTAAGGTGCTGGAGGTGACAGAGGGTGAGTGAGGTGGGACCGTCACGAGGATGGCTCGGACCAGGGCCGGCCGCACACCACTCCGCTGACCGCAGGGACCGGGGGAGCCTGAGCCAGGGGATGGGGTGGGTGAAGACTTGAAAAGCTAGCGAGTGCCTGGGTTCTGCAGAGGACAGGAATGGAGTTCGACGTGGTGCTGTCGGTGTCGCGCGGTCTGGATGATCCTGGAGCTCAAGACAAGGTCTTTTGCAGCTTTCTTCAGCAGCTCGGTTGTGGTGGGGTCAGGGAAGAGAGCTAGGGAAGTGTGAGAGGTAAGGCCCTTGAGAAGGCGGCTACCATCAAACAAGTTTCTGCATCCGAGCTTGAAATCTGGCTGGTTGTGCAGACACCTCACGTTTTCCTAGAAATTAGCTCAGTGAGATGCATACACTACTTCACTTTTCCGACCATGCTTCCCATTTATTTATTTATTTTTGCAAGACTCATTGGCAATTATTAAGTACTGTGCGTTTCTGTGTACAGGAACTGGTCTTCCTTTGTTTTAAGAGTCTTTGTTCTCATCCTCCCATTATGTTCTTTAAAGTGATAGAGAAGAAACTATTAGTTTGACGTTTTCTTTTAATTTCTGCTTAGTGGCTTTCATCAGGACCATTTTACAAAGAGCAGAAAAAGGGTAAAATCTGCTTGGTCTTTATGTAAGAAATATATCTTATCAGAATTTCAGTGGGACTCCAGATCCCCGGAATCTCCAAGCTCAAGAGAGTATTTTCACTGCTCCTTAAACTTAGGCCTCTTCAGAAATATGGGAGATTGTTGTCATATTTGACCAACCACTCTTAAAGCCTTGAGTTAATGTTCCTACAGGACTTTTTTATTGAAANGAAATAGATGGTGGGGGAGGATCTCCCTCAAATTCAGTTTTATATTCCCTTNGAGTATGAACAACTATTGAAGGAAGGTTTCCTTCTGTTGGGACTATTGAGATCTAATAGGTTAAGGACTATTTGGAAAGACCAGTTGTAGTTTTATAACATACCAGACTCTCTTTAAGAGAAGGAACCGTGGGTGGGAGAAAGCTGCTGAAAAGCAATGCATAACTTGACCTGAAGGAGTCTAACTTCCTAGGTAAGATTCCTTGACTTTACATTTCATGTCCCTGCCTCCCTTGAGTGTAAAGGAAGAAAGCTGATAGACAGAAACCTTACTAAAGTTAAATTGCTATTTGTATTTAGTTGCTGATCTGATGCAAACTGATCCTTAAATTAAACCTTCCATGAATGATACCCAGGGTTGGGGCTGCCCCCAAATGTATGTCTGACACCTTGCTGTGAAAGGTGGGCTTATACTTAATCTGTACAATAGCACTATTCTTGTTCTGATTTCTTCATCTCTAGCCGGATGCCATGGCCTCACCTAGGCAAAATCAGTTACAAACTTCGGGAGATTATTTTGAAATTCTTGTCTCCTTCTTTTGTCATCTTGTGGAGTCTTGAAATCCAAAGTACAGAATTTTGATCTAGTGGACTCACTGATGATGAAATAGATGAACTAACTCTGCCTCAACTCTCCCTNCTTTCCCCATAACCTACTGATAATGTGCTGTGTGGCATGCATGATACAAGAGGCAAGGGAAAGCTTCGAAACAGTAGCAGGAATGGTGGCCTGGGAGCAAGGCATATGACTCAAGTACAGAGTGTGGTTACAGAGTTGAATCAAGCCTGGAGTTGAATATACTNTGTTGGACTCTTTAGTGGCTTTAAAATAGTCTTGTCCCCTTCTGTACCTATTTTTAGTTAGAGGATGCTGGTTCATTCCTTAAGTGTCTTTTCTGTGAGTGGCCTTTAACAGTAATCTTCCCATTGGATCCAGATTCTCCAGTCTTTGACTCTGGCTGACTCTTGATGCTTTCTAAAGGTAGCTGACAGCTTCTTCTCTAGCCATGGCCCTTCTTTACATGAAATGATAGCACCTGGTCCCCCAGGGGNAATTCACTAGTGGTGTGTGCCTTTCTCGGCTGCCAGCCGATGAGCTCTACTCTTGAACATTAAGTGCAGGATCTCTAACTTGGCGGGGAAAGGCACAGATTAATTGTTGCCTCTTAAAGGGAAGGGCAAGAAAGGAAACATGTTTTGGCCAAATTATATTAGAAATAGGATTTTCCCCTCCAATGTTGGGTGTAGAACTTAGAGCCTGGTGTGTGCTAGGCAAGTATTCTGCTACCTAGGTACAGCCCCGGACCTATAGATGGGATTCAGATAAGCACTTCTCTTAAGAAATGGGGCTTCTGCCAGGCGGTGGTGGCGCACAACTTTAATCCCAGCATTGGGAGGCAGAGGCAGGTGGATCTTTGTTGAGTTCGAGGCCAGCCTGGTCTACAGAGTGAGTTCCAGAACAACCAGGGCTGTTACAAAGAGAAAACCCTGTCTGGAAAAACAAAACAAAAAAGAAAAAAGAAAGAAATTGGGTTTCTAGGGTAAAAGTTACATCCAGATTATTCTTTTTGTCTTCCAGCTTGTATTTTCTGAGAAATAACACCATCAATTACCACATTATCCAGAATGACCACATATTCTTAGAAGTAAAGAACTGTGTATATGTCGGTGATCCTCCTGATTCCTCTTTTATTAGCCTGATGTCCTGGAAGGATTTTCTTGAACTCCTGCACTTGCCCTTTTCCCTAATTGTTTGGATCTAGGGGAGCCCTGAAAACTTTACCTAGTTAAAGCCTCATTGCTGCACACAGAGGAGGAGACGATGCCAGTTTACCACTTCATCAGACATCGTCGGAAGTCTAGAATTCTGTGCAGTGTGGTACTCAGCAGATAACTGTCCCCTTTGGTTTTTCTTCAGAGGATGTTTGATCAGCATGGTTTGTCAAATCTTAGTTCTACCCACACAGAGTAAAAGTAAAAAGGTTTTTTATTTACTAGCGTATTCTTGTAATTCTGTTTCATTAGTACATAGGGACATATCAAGCATTCAGTACATGAGCATTAGACAAGAGAAGTAGATTACCAAAGNTCTCTTACCTCAGAATCTTAATGTTCTGTCAACTTCATTTTTTTTTAATTCAATTTATGGTAAGACTTTTAGAATGCCACCTCTTTGTTTCTGGCATATTAATGCTTCTTATATCTCAAAATGGAATTCTTTCCTTTTTCTTTTACTTTCCCACTTTTCTTTAAGAAGAGCACCCTAAGTGTTGGAATGGGTAACTTCCATGTACAGTCGTAAGGGCTTTAGCCTGCATAGCTGAGATTTTTATAAAATAACTAGGTTTAGACTTAGTCTTTTTTTTCTCTTGTTGTTTATTTTTATCTATGAGAAATGAATATGTGCCCCACCACACATTTGTCCTTGACTTGGTATTTTGTCTGTGCTTAGGGCCAGTGTGTGCTGGCTAGGTAAGCATTCTACCACTGAGCTGCATTCCCAGCCCAGTCTTCTCTGCCTTGCTCCCAAGAGAACACATAATTTCTTTCCATCTCCTACCATTTTGTTGACCAGAGGGTATGGATAATTCTCTCCCTCAGCTTTCCTGGCATTGAGATGCTGCTCAGTTGTGTCTGATGATTTTCCCATCCTAGAGGCCTAGAGAGATGATCCTGCTGGCTGGCAATGCTTTCTGGTTCTCATGGGCACTTTTCTGGCTTTCTTACAGTATAGCCTAAGCACTGTCCACCTGCGAAGGGCGCCCCGCAAGGATCCAGAAGCACTCCTGGGCATGTGGCGGGCACTGAACCGAGCGGAAGGCGGCCATGCTCGGAAAAAGGCCAGTGGTAGAATTTTCTTTTCCCTTTAAGCTATGGTTTTGTAGTGCTTTCCCACCCTGTGACAGATGGGGAGTTTCTCCAGAGTGCTGCTTAAAACTCTTTCCTACTGGTAGTCTGTTCACAGTCCCTTAGCGTTGGCTATCAAGGCACTGGCACATCTTATGTCTCTCTGGTAGACCCTTAAGAACAGCAACAATGCATTTCTTAACTTATCCTTTATCCTCCCTGCCCTCTTTTGCATTTCCCCTTCTAAGCCAAAGTTTACACAGGTATTTGTTGCCAAATAGGGTAAGAGAAAGGAGAACAAAGATCACCAGAAAGGGGGAACACCCAAAAGACTAGCAAATGAATTTAATGTGGAACATGAGACCAAAAAGTGAGAGAAGGCAAAGGATTTCTTAGAAAGGTCAGGGGATGTCAGTTTGGAGTGGAGGCACCCAGGAAAGTCAGGTGAAAAAAAAGTCTAGATTAACCAAATAAGGCTGTCCTTATTTAACCTTGGAAAGGGGAGCTAAGGGAATTGGGTTTCCTGACAAAATGGCTCTGGGAAGCTAACTTCATATAGCCCTCATAGGAGCGTTCTTCTTTGGTTCAGTGTCCTAGATTGAATCTTAATTTAATCTGAATTAGTTCCTTCCAAGTCCAGTCTGTGTGTCTCTTATATTTTCTCCGCTTTCATTATCCCCAAGTAAGTTATTTAGCTCTTCTTTTTCTGTGTTTTCTAAAGTTACATTAAGGCACATATCCATAAAGCAGGGAATCTCCAAAGGACTTGTGTCCANACATAAAAAGAAGTGTTATTTGTTTTTTAACAGCTATATTTAGTTGGATTTTTTCCCCAAAGGTATTGTATAGATTCTGTCAGTAAAAGTCTTCAAATTCACATTAGATGGGGTTTTCTGCCCTCTGACAGAAATCAGCAATGTAAAGAGGCAACTGTGTTGATGCATTTAAGCCCAGGCCGTGAACTTCAACAGGTGTTTGTTCTTTTAGTTACACTCTCAAGAATAAAGTTTGCCTTGTGGAGATACTTCAGAAAAACAGTTGTTTGTCTGTCTTGCATTAGCTTTATAGCAGACTTCATTATCAGTACCACACCGCCATTGCCATTGGTGTGTTCATCGACTTTCATGTAAATTAAAGTTTTTGGTATGATGCAGGGCTATACAATTTAGGCAGAAATTTCCTTTCTTATGTCCCACTATTGCCTATGCAAATTAGTTTTTTTGTCTTTAAAATTTGAAAGTTAATAGTTTTGAAATTCTGAGAACTTGTAGAGAAGAGAATGTATTCTATTCACTCTATTTTAAATCTTGTCTTAATAAACCAGGTTAGTCTTGAGGTTGTCTTTCCCAGTAGACTTTTAAACAAGCATTCATATTAGTGGAACTTTCAACCTTCCCTCTTAGGTGAAGGAAATAAACTTTTATAGCAAATTTATCTTAAAGTACTTGTAGGTGGAGAATCCTGGTGGACTTGCACTTCAGTCCTCCATGTAGGTCTTAGTCTTAGGTTATTCTGTTCTCATCATCCTCTAGAGTCTAGCCGTTGACTGGAGTGTGAG
>LZPO01075880.1:475518-495566 GCA_001675575.1 Neotoma lepida
TTTGTTTTGTTTTGTTTTGTTTTTTGAGACAGGGTCTCTCTGTGTAGCTCTGGCTGTCCTGGACCTCACTCTGTAGACCAGGCTGGGCTTGAACTCAGAGATCTGCCTGCCTCTGCCTCCCGTGTGCTGGGACTAAAGGTGTGTGCCACCATACCTGAATAAATGGAACTTTTTAAATGGGGCTAGGACAACTGCATAACCATTTGAAATTAGATCTGCATTTGCACCATATAGAAAAACAAACCCCAGTGAGTTAAGAGCCTAGATATAAGAAAATGAAACCCTAGAATTACTAGAAGAAACATGGTGAGTTCCCTTTAACCTTACATAATGATGGGCAATGAAAGTAATAAATAGGAAAATAATTTTTGTGGTAAAGTGTTTACTATGTCACAGGTTTATACTAAGCACATGCATTAAATCACTCAATCTTCATAGATNGTCTGTTATATTGATACCGCTATTCTTTCTTTGTGGATTTGGAAACGGGTTTAAAGGATAAATAACTTACCTCAGGACAGTGTGGTAGCTTCAAGACTTGAGCTTAAACTTGGCTAAATCCAGAGCCCTTGCTGGGTTGTTTTGTTTGTCAGAGGGTGAGAGGTGAATAGTGTGTGTATGTGTGTGGTTTGGGTCACATAAAATTTTAAATTTCCTACTAGTCATATTAAAGAGGTTAAAAAAATGTAAAAATAATTTTAATACATAAAGCTAGAGAGATAGCTCAGTGGTTCTTGGCGTTCTTCTCAGAACCAAACCTAGGTTTAGTTCCCAGCACCCATGTTGGAAGACTCACAGTTGTCTGTAACTCTGGCTTCAGGGGATCTTATGATTTGAAGCCCTCTTCTGGCTTCCTCTGGCACTTGTGTCCATGTGGCATGCATTGATTCATGAAAACACATCCAAATAAAACTTTAACAATTTTAATACTAGCTGGTTGTACTGACACACACCTTTAATCCTAGCACTCTGGAGGCAGAGGTCAGCCTAATGAGTTCCAGGCTANTCACAGCTACATGGTGAGACCTTGTCTAAAAAATTAATGAACTAAGTACTGTACTCATTTAACCTGNTGTATTTCCATATATAATCAGGTTTTGGTTTGGTGTATTAGGGGTGCCTTTAATCCTAGCACTCAGGAGGCAGGCTGGGGGATCTATATGAGTTTGAGGCCAGCCAGGGTTATATAGTGAGAGTCTGTTGCAAAGAAAACAATATTAAGATACTTGCTTTTCATGCTAAATTTGAAATGTATGGTGCTTACATTTACAACCATCTCAGTCTTTGTGACTGGTGTCAACTATATTGGCTTGCACAGTCCTAGANTGTGAGATATAAAATTATGATGTACCTTTGATTTTACACTCTTGATACAGCATTGACTACTTTGCGAATATAAACAGGTCTATTTTTATTTGGTAGTGAGAGTTTATAACATACTCCCAATATGCAGTCTGAGACTTGTTAATCAAGCATGTGACTCACACCTGTAACCCAGCGCTTGGAGAGCTGGGGCAAGAGGATCTTGTTCAAGACTAAGCTACATGGCAAATCTGTCCTTTTCTAAATTTTATATTGCACGTTGAAAACTGTTCTTTTCGGCCCTTATTTTGTTTTGTTTTTTAGGGTTAAGCTTGTTGAGCCACGGTTTCTCAAATCTAATACATAAATTTCCTGAAATCGCTGCACTGTAGAAGCAGTGGTTCAAGTTGNTTTTTTGTTTTTNNTTTTTTTTTTCCCCCGAGACGGGGTTTCTCTGTGTAGCTTTGGCGCCTTTCCTGGAACTCACTCGGTAGACCAGGCTGGCCTCGAACTCACAGAGATCTGCCTGCCTCTGCCTCCCAAGTGCTGGGATCAAAGGCGTGCGCCACCACCGCCCGCCTCAAGTTTCTTTTTGAAATCTTTCCTTGTGGNTTCAAGGTTGAGCTCAGTGAATTGGTATAGCTTTCATGACTATCCTTAGACTCACAGTAAAACTTCNTGTTTCAGAATTTGGTGTTCACCTCGCAGAGCTGACTGTAGATCCTCAGGGGGCACTGGCCATCCGTCAGGTGAGTCCAAACTGACCCAACAAAAATTCCCTTTACTTAGTAAGGAAACTTTCTTAGGGGAAAGAGAAAGAATAAGTACATATAAAAGGATTTTTGTATCAGATTTAGATAAGATTCAAATGTATCAAACCAAGTAAATGGGTTTTATGTGTGAAAATAACTCCTATTTCTTGTTGCACATGATGGCTTATTCTCTTCACAGCTGGCGTCAGTCATCTTGAAGCAATATGTGGAAACTCACTGGTGTTCCCAATCGGAAAAGTTCAGACCTCCTGAAACTACAGAAAGGGTAAAGGCAGTTCTGTGGCTAGTCTCCCTGCAAAGATGTGGGAGGCAGTCTTGATTGATACATTCAGCATTAGTGTAACATTTTTTGATAGCAGAAAACAAGAGGAGGAAGAAAATAGATTGGTGGGTGGCATTATGAGTACTATGCTACTAAGAGTATCTTAATGGACTATGTTCAAATTCCAGTTCTGCCCTTTTGCAGACCATGAGAGCATTTGAAACATATTTAACTGTGAACACTCAATCTCCTAAGTTTCCTAAATTAGAATTTAAATTACCAACTTCAAAGGGCTTGACAGTTAAATGAAATAATCTTCTACTTAGTACAATTGCTAAGCAACCACCCTGAGTACCCAAGAAAAGATGAGATACAAGGTCTAGTACTGTGGGTTGGAACCTTCTACAGTTATGTATGATGTCCAATATGAGCATCACTGTGGCTGGTGAACTCTTAAAATGGAGCTACTGGGCCAGGCATGGTAATACACGCCTCTAGTCCCAGCACTCAGGAGGCAGAGGCAGGCGGATCTACTCAGGCCAGCCAGGGCTACACAGAGAAACTCTGTCCTAAAAAACCAAAAAAATATAAAGTAAATAAAAAATGTGGCTACTATAACTGAGCAACTAACATAGTCACAGAGCAGATGGGGCTCTGCCTACAGCTTACTACCTGATTAATAACAAGTGGCCTTTCTTCCTTTACAGGCAAAAATTGTTATCCGGGAGCTATTACCCAACGGGTTGAGAGAATCGATAAGCAAAGTGCGCTCCAGTGTGGCCTATGCTGTGTCAGCCATTGCCCATTGGGATTGGCCTGAAGCCTGGCCCCAACTCTTCAGCNTGCTCATGGAGATGTTGGTGAGCGGAGACTTAAATGCCGTCCATGGAGCCATGCGTGTGTTGACAGGTACCAGAAGCATTTTCCCTGGTGTTGGTACTTGACTTTCCCTGAGAGGAACAATTAAGAGCTATGTAATAATGTGGCCCAGATCAGAGATCTATTACNTGTTGCTCTTCTCTTGTAGGTTTTTGTAAATACTGCTCTTCTAGTTTTTATCTCCATAGCCACCAGAAGTTCATTGATTCTTTCCAGGGAATGGAGTTAGCATAGTTATACTTCCAAATCTTTACTTAGGAATACTGGAGGCTGAGGGTATGGTTCAGTGACAAAGCATGCACAAGGCCCTGAATTCAAGCCGCAATACCACACACATACAAAGATACAGGAATGCCATGGCAAATCAATACTTAGATTTTTGGTTTATGTTCTGACTGTACCTTGACNCTTCACTTAGCCTCTTTGAGCCTTAGTTTCTAAGATGTTATCTTAATTACTGTTCTGTTGCTGTGAAGAGATACCATGACCAACACAACTCTTACAAAATTGGGGCTTGCTTACAGTTTTAGAGATTACTCCATGATTATTTTGGTGGGGAGCAGACAGGCATGGTACTAGAGCAGTAACTGAGAGCTTTTCACTGTGATCTGACTGCAGAGAGACAGGCACTGGACCTGCATAGGCTTTTGGAACTTCAAAGCCCACCCTAGTGTCATACTTCCTCCAACAAGGCCACACCTACTCCTTCTCAAACAGTTCCACTTCCTGTGACNAAGCATCCTTTGGGGGCCATTCTCATTCAAACCACTACAGATGCTAACCGCAGAGGAGGTTTTAGTAGCTGACATGTGCTAATCTATGTTAAACATTGAGCATAATAACTAACTGACAATGTAGTAGACTCTGAGTAGACTTTAGTAATTAGGCTTAACATAATTCTTAAGTATTCTTTTCTAGATAGCTGGTTCCATCCTCTTGAAAATGTCTCAATTGATGGTTCCATCTTTAAATGATAATATATAAACACATGAGATGAAGTGTTTAGTAATTAAAACTCAAGGACTCTGTACTCCACTGCTAAGTTGAACCAAGGAAAAATTAAGAGTAGCCAGGGTTCAGCTGTGCATGATTGTANACACTTAATACCCAGTGCTGGGGGNGCGACGGAGGTGGGAGAGTGTCCTCCTTGTTTCCAAGCTCGGACAGAACTGCCAGGCCATGGTAGACTGTAACTTCTGACCAGCAGGGCCTCTCAACATTTTGTTTTGTTTTTTGAGACAGGGTTTCTCTGTGAACAGCCCTGGCTGTCCTGGAACTCACTTCGTATACCAGGCTGGCCTTGAACTCACAGGGATCTGCCTGCCTCTGCCTCCTGCATGATGGGATTAAAGGTGTGCACCACCCAGCTTGTGCTGATCTTTTAGAAATCATCTTTACCCTCTGTTCATATAGGTTTATGGAAATCATACCAATATCTTATCTTGTTCTCTGAGACCTGCCAGTTTACACAGTTTACATGAAATGTGTTTGTTCTCGTTCTCTCTCTCTCTCTCTCTGTCTGTCTGTCTGTCTGTCTGTCTTTCTGTTGTTGTTTGTTGTTTTTTGGAGAAAGGGTTTCTCTGTAGTCTTGACTGTCCTGAAACTCACTGTATAGATCAGGCTGGCCTTAAACTCAGAGATCCTCCTGCCNCCACCACCTGGTTTTTCTCTCTTTTTAAATGGAATATCTTCTATGTATTTTTTGGCAGTTTCAAACATGTAAAAAAATGTATCTTAGTCATATCCACCCTTGACTCCCCACTCCACTCTCCTCAGTACCCCCAACATGTCCCTATTCCCCCTTTATACCACCCACCTTTTCGTGTTAACCACTGAGTCTAATCATTATTGCTTGTTGGAATATTAACTGACGTTGTTGGTGTGATCTTGTGCAGGTAACCATAATAGCTGCTGTGAGTTCATGAGTGCATTGACCATGTTGGTTCATGAGTGCATTGACCATGTTATATCCAAAAGATGGCGTTCACAGCATTTTTCTCCATCCTGCAGTTCTTACATGCCTTCTGCCCCATCTTCTGTGATTTTCCCTGAGCCTTGGGGTGGGGTGGAGAACTTGAAATGTCCCTTTAGGGCTAAGCACTCAATAAATAGTCACTNACTCTCAGCACTTCAAGTTTCTNCTGACCTGCAGAGAGAAACTTCTCTAGCCNAGATTGTGGGCAGCACTAATCCATGGGTTTAAGCATAAATATTTTAGAAGGGCGTTTGAGAACATGCTACCTAACAAAAGTAGTAACTTTCCCCCAAGACTAGTACCTCCCAAACCATGGTCGTTTGACCAGGTTTACAGGACCAGCAGGCATGAATTCCCTCCTCTGAGCAGACCTAAAATCTGGGAGCTGAATCCAGGTCCTCCTCAAGAACATTTGTAGGTAGAGTTTCTTGTTCTGTAACCACTATCAAATAATCACTCAGAGGCTTAATATAAGCTATAAATGCTCAGCCATAGTTCAGGCTTGTTACTAGTTAACTCTTACATTTAAATTGACCCATATTTCATCTATGCTTTGCCACGTGGCTCATGGCTTGTTACCTCATTTTCTACACGTCCATTTTCAACCCTCAGTGTCTGGTTGGTGTCTCCTCTGACTCTGCCCTTCCTCATCCCTTAGCCTCAGTTTGGCTTTCCCACATAACTATCCTGTTCAGCTACTGGCCCGTCAGCTTGTTTATTAAACCAATCATAGCAACATATATTCACACAGTGTACAGAAGGATTGTTCCACAGCAAGCAGTAAGTGCTCTTCACTGCTGAGCTATCTTTCTAGCCCCCAGCCAATTATATTTTTAGTTAGCTTACAAAGTAGTGGCTTTCTGTAAGGGGTTTTCGTATATCCTTAGTTTTGGTTGCCCTCACTCTCTCCCCTGTCTCTCACCTTTAATTCCCAGCATTTTTCAACTTCCATATCGGGTGGGTTCTGGCCCCTCACTCCTTAAGACCTCTTCTATCCTGAGTGCTACAGATACTCCGAATTAAGCACACAAATCTAAAATTTCAAAGCTAGCATCCACATATGAGAAAGATCATGTGCTTGTCCTTCTGGGCCTGAGTTACCTCACTTAATATAATATTTTCCAGTTTCTGTCCATTTTCTTGCCATGCCTTTTGATTGTGGGTTTGATAGCTTATTAATATTCAGTTAATATTGAAAGGTGTGCATTGATTCCTGACATTCTGTTGATTCCCCCCCCCTTCCTTTCTTGCCTAGTATTTTTCTAGCATGGTTTATTTTCTGTGGCTCATTCATGGATTTGTTTTCTCTTCATTGTGAGAGATTCCTTTAGTCTATTTTTATCATGGAAAGCTTTTATTTTCCCTTCAGTTAGGACAAGTAGCTTTGCTTTATAGTGCTCTGGATTGGCAGTAGTTCTCCTTCAGAACTTGAAATACATCACCCTAAGCCCTGCTGGCTTCTAAATTTTCAGGTGAATGATCTGGTGTTATTCCAGTGGGCCTGCCTGTCNTGTGACTTTGTGTTTCTCTCTTGCCTCTTTCACTATGCTTTCTTCATTCTGTGTATTTAGTGTTGTCATTGTTAGCTTCAGTGTTAACACACCAGGGAAGAGAACCCCTCAACTGAGGATTTTATCTGTGAGACTGGCTTATGGGCATGTCTTTGAGGCATTTTCTTAATTGCTAATTGATGTAGGAGGGCCCAGCCCACTGTGGGTGGTGCCATCNCTAGGCAAGCGGGCCTGAGCTGTCTAAAAAAGGTAACTGAGCAAACAAGAGAAGCAAGCCAGTAAGCAGCATTCCTCTGTGGCCTTCTACTTCAGTTCCTGCTTTGGTTTCCCTTGATATTGGACTATAACCTGTAAGCCAAAATAAGCAGTTTCCTGCCCAAGTTGTTTTTGGTCAGTGTTTACTCTCAGCATCAGAAAGTAAACTAGAAAAAGTGGATCCTGCACTCTATGTGGCCTGTCCTGTTCCTGTCTTCTGGTGTGTGTGAGGAGCAGCACTTGCAGGTCTATACTTGGAANCTCAGTTTCCTTGGCATCTATGCCACATTTTACTGTCCATTCAGTATTACTAGTAGATTATCAATTCTGTGTCAAAGACAAATTCTTCNTTTGTTTCCAAGCTTCCTCTTCCCATACCCAGATAGATATCCTTTTAGAGTACCTACCGTGTTCCTATTGGTGGCTATGACAACACTTAGCTTTTAACTCAGAAACAGCAGACTTACCAAAAAGGCCAAAACATTCCTCACTGAGACTTTTACTGCCGTTGCTTCTCCTTTATGACTGAGGGCTACACTCTGTCCTCACCATGGAATTGAACTTTTAAGATCCTTTATTTACACAATCATGGTGCCAGAATATCTACCAAAGGAAAGCTATTCTTAATCTTCCTGTAAAAAAAAAAAAAAGGTTGACTTCTTTCTAACAGGCCTGGAGAGAAAGGCTGGCAGTACAGTTATCCTGATTGGAATGCAGAAGGGTCTTGTTTCTACTTGACTAAGGAAATTACTGTGCAGTGAGGTCATTTTCTGTCAGCCAAGAGAAAGGAATGGTGGAGACATTTGTATCTTTTGTCATTGAGTCATCAGACATGGAGTGAATGGCAGCCATCCTTATGTGCTGACTGGGAACTCCATCTAGATGGCTTAGGAATTTTCACACTTCGTCTTTATGAAGCACTTTTTACTTTTTGTCTTTGCAGAGTTTACTCGAGAAGTGACAGACACACAGATGCCACTTGTTGCTCCTGTCATTCTCCCAGAGATGTATAAGATATTCACCATGGCTGAGGTATGGAATCTGAGCCCCGTGGTCACAGCAGAAAGACCTGTTTGGCTCTGTCCAGCATCCACCTCTCAGGTGTATGGTCACGGTATTTGTCACAGCTCCCCATACCAAAAACCAGAGCTGACAGTGATCTAGATCAGAGATTGAGTTGACCATAGTCTTTGAACTCATGACTATAAGGGAAAGCCTTTGATAAAAGCACTTGATAAAGTAACTGAAATATATTGATACTTATAGCTTCTGGCACCCTATCCCCCTTGAGTTCATAGTGCCACTCCTGACCTTGCCTACTCAGCTAAGGATTTAGAAATAGTCTGTTACTTCATTGCNTGAATAGATTCTTAATGTATTAGGTATATATGTGTTAGTATNTACATAAACAGTGATCCATACACAATAATATAGGAACACTTAGAGATATTCAACCTCCATAATCCTTGCCCCCAATGAATACTCCACATTTTAAAAGAGATACATTGAGAAGTNGGGATACAGCTCCATATAGAGCATGTGATTTGTCTTTGCAAGGTCCTGGGTTTGTCCTCTGTCATCACAAAATAAAGAAGCAGCAGCATCTGCACATTCTATAAGCCCAATGCTCAGGATGCTGAGGTCGGAGAAACAACCGTCTCCAAAAAGGGAAGAAACATACATTAGCCAAGCCTGGCGTGGTGGAGCGTGTCTTAATCCCAGAGCTTGGGAGGCAGAGGCAGGCTGAGTTCTAGCCTGGTCTAGCAGGGCTAAGCCAGGGGGGGCCTACAGAGAGACCCTGTCTCAAAAAAAGAAAAAAAAAGGGCTATGTTAGGATTTCAAGTCTGTGTTTTTAGTCACAAACCTGTANATAAAAGGCTGATTCTAGTAAGTTCTAACATTCTGTTGCATTATGCTCTCTTAATTACAGAAACCCATGTTTTACCTAAGTGGAATGAATCTGTATCTCTTTAGGGAATTAATTTTAACTGTGAGGGTTGATGGATTAGTCCCAGTTACCTCTAGTCACATGTACACACATCACACTCCAATCTCGTGACTGTGCCATGATCTTTTCCCCAGGTGTATGGTATTCGAACTCGTTCCCGAGCAGTAGAGATTTTCACTACTTGTGCCCATATGATCTGTAACATGGAGGAGCTGGAAAAGGTAAGTGAGCCTTTGGTTGGTGAGTAACAGAATTTATGCTTCAAAGTCTTTATTAACGCTCTCCATTGCCAGTGACTCTTCATAACTACCAGAAAGCATAGTAGCCAGTCTTATATAGATAGACTTAACATTTTCATTCAATTTTTAACATATATATCTTAGTTTTAGTTATATTTCTTCAAATACCTTCTTTATATCCTTTTTTATTTACTTACTTATTTCTGTTTTGGTTTTTGGTTTTTNGGTTTGGTTTTTCTATGCTGGGAATTAAACCTAGGCCCTCATACATTCCAAGCAAGCACTCTGCCACTGAGCTCTACTTCTACTTCTTCCCGTGTCCTTTCATATTGGACATCTCAAGCCTTTCTACTATCTTTTTGTTTGTTTGTTTGTTTTCCAAGAAGGGTTTCCCTGTGTAACAGTCCTGGCTGTCCTGTANACGGGGCTGGCCTCGAACTCACAGAGATCCGCCTGCCTCTGCCTCCCGAGTGCTGGNATTAAAGGCGTGCACCACCACTGCCCAATGCCTTTCTACTATCTTATGACTCTCTTGTGTAAAAGAACGCTAGCTGGAAATGCTGATTTCTGGGATCCAGGCACATTTCTGAAAAGTGGTCAGGTAGGATAGATTGAAGAGGATGATAGTGAGGAATTGAAGGTGGGAGCGGAGGTCTGAAGTCTTGAGAAATTCCTGCAGTCACTGTAGCTGTGCCATTTGATTAGGACCTGGCCCTAAAAGAGCTTTAGATGCTTCAAAACTGAGACTTTAGTGTGTGTTGAAGCTCTGGATTGGGGGTTTGTTGAACATTGACTTTGGTTTCTGTTATCAGGGTGCAGCCAAAGTCCTGATCTTTCCTGTGGTGCAGCAGTTCACAGAGGCCTTTGTTCAGGCCCTCCAGATGCCAGATGGCCCCACATCTGACAGTGGTTTTAAGATGGAGGTTCTGAAGGTAAAGATATACTATGAGTGAGATTTGGACGTGAGAGGGAGTCAGAAATCATTGACTGCTTCTGTNTTACTCAGTGGTTTTTGTTTTGTTTTTCTTCTCTTCTCAGGCAGTTACAGCCTTGGTGAAAAACTTCCCAAAGCACATGGTGTCCTCCATGCAGCAGATCCTGCCTATTGTTTGGAACACCCTAACTGAGAGTGCTGCCTTATATCCTTTCCTGAGAGCCCAAAGGACCCACTGCCTAGAGTTGGGGATCGAGCCTTGGGTCTCACAGTCATGTGTTCCTGCTTCTTTATGTTGATGTGTTCTTAGTGTTGGGGTATATAGTGCTCCCTTGTAGACTATCTAGACAGCAGACTCCAGGTTCTCTGCCTTTACTCTACATCATACTTATGTGAGGACAGAAGTGAATTACACAGAGGAAGTGGAAGATCCTGTGGATTCTGATGGTATGTAGTTTATCTGATCCTAACAGAAACACCAGTTCTTAGGGAAAGGAGTCTGGACAAAGACAAGTCAGAGGCGGAAACCAAAAAGGCAGTAAAAACNTCTTTTCAGTTATTATGTGGGGCATTGAGAATTCATCATCTTCCATCTCATCCTTAGGGACANTCAAAGTCCGCTGAGAAGCACAGCACTGGAGTTGTGACAGCTCCCTCGGGTATTGTGCCTCATTCAACTCTGAAGTCCCAGATGATGACACTCTCCATTTCTGTGTCACTATTTAAGTATTTCAGATCAAAAATAGTCATGCTGGAAAATAGGATTCTTTTACTCCTGAAAGTATTTACTATCCTCAAAGTACCTTTCTTTGACTCAAAAGAAGGAAGCTAAAGCCTCCTGTACCAATCCTTCAGGAATAATTAGCAAGTACTTTACATATGCAATTAATTTACAAAGATAATAGTTTATTTCCAGAATGAATACTTTTTTTGTTTTCATTAATTTCTACTCTTATGTGTTCCCTCTAGGAGAAGTCCTAGGCTTTGAAAACCTCGTCTTTAGCATTTTTGAATTTGTCCATGCCCTACTAGAAAACAGCAAGTTCAAAAGCACCGTTAAGAAGGCATTGCCAGACCTTATCTACTACATTATCCTGTACATGCAGATCACCGAGGAGCAGGTAAATGGTACTNGGGTTACTAACAAGTTAAAACTTACATTGGAAACTTGAAGAATGTGACACCTTGGTCAAGTAGACATCTCATTTCTAAAAAGCAGACACTAAGAGACTAACTTTATATGATATCCAAGAAAAGTTTTGGTATCATTTTATCACCAAATCCCTGAGTATTGGAAGTTTTATGAACTCCAGTGTCAGACTTTCAGAACACTTTTTCCATTAGAAAATCTCTGTGAAACCACTGAGCAAAGATCACAGTATGTGTGAGAACCTAATTAACACTTCCTTAAATAGTGAAATTACTCATCACCACCTGTCAGCCTGGTTGATGGGTCATTAGGAACCAGAAAAGGACATTTAAGAATGCAGCAGCTGAGACTAGTGGTCGGCGAGATCTTAATGAGAATGTGTGGGAACCCCTGGGAGTTCCCATGATCTAGCCACATCTATAGTGTACCATATTAAGTAAACCATACCATCAAAATGTAGAGTTTAAATTTGAGTAACATTTTCTTAGCTTAGTCTGGAATGCAGAGGGTATATTACGAGGCTGTTTTTCAGCTGCTCCTGTTCTTGCCACCACACTTGGTTGTGGTGTTTGATCAACATTTGTTCTTTAGCCACTTGGAAGTTCGTGGCTTTTCTGATCTGCATGTAGAGGAGGAACAAAAGAGAAACAACATCCAGGTTTTTAAAACTTATTTCTCCAGCCAGGCAGTGNTGNAGCACTCAGGAGGCAGAGGCAGGCGGATCTCTGAGTGCAAGGCCAGCCTGGTCTACAGAGGGAGTTCCACGACAGCCAGGGCTACACAGAGAAACCCTGTCTTGAAAAAAAAAAAAAAGAGAGAATTAAAAATAAACTAATTTCCTCAGATCTGGGGAGAGTTGCAGGAAGGAGTGAAGTGGTAAATATGCTCAAAACACATTGTACGAAGTTCTCAAATAATTAATAAAATATTTAAAAATATTTTTAAAATATACGAAAAAAGAATACATCAGTTGTGAGCCATTGAAGCCTAATGACCTGAGTTCAATCCTGGGACCCATGTGGTGGGAGAGAACCAACTCCTTATGGGCNTAAATGTAATTTTTTTAAAAAAAATTTAAGAATATAAATAACAATATCATTCATACAAATCAGCACAAAAATTGATATAATTTTATAGTAAATATCCCAGTATATTCAGAAAAATCTGTTTATCAGAGTAACAAGCTGATGGCAGTAACTAAGTAACTTGTCAAATTCTTTTCGGGGGGCAGTTCAAGACAGGGTTTCTCTGTGTAGTCCTGGCTGTCCTGGAACTCACTNTGTAGACCAGGCTGATCTCAAAATCACAGAGATCCGCCTGCCTCTGCCTCCTGAGTGCTGGAATTAAAGGCGTGTGCCACCACCGCCTGGCAAATTTGTCAAATTCTAAAGAAGATTCTGCTACAGAACAATAGCCATCCCTACAGATTTGGATAAATGATTTGTTTCTCAACAAAAAAAGACTTTAAAGCACTAGGAGGCAGATAGATCCCTTAGTTCAGGGCCAGCAAGGGCTATGTAGTGAAACCCTGTCTCAAAAAGAAAGACTTTAGAGTGTGATCAGGATGAAAGATTGAAATCTTGCTGTGTCTGCTGATAAAAAGAAGGGACATGTAGACCAGAATGGTAGCCTCACAATGACCTGACTTCATCCTCTTGGCAGATTAAAGTGTGGACAGCTAACCCACAACAGTTTGTAGAAGATGAGGATGATGACACTTTCTCCTATACTGTTAGAATTGCAGCTCAAGACTTGTTGCTGGTAAGAGTTACGTTGCTACTTCAACCAAATAACCCTCCAGTAATTGGAAGTTCTTCTTCCTAGACATCTCACCCAAGGTAAGCAGCACTATTGGGCAGCTTCGCCTCAGACCTCTTTAAGGATATAAGAAAGTTGCTCATGAAATTTGAGATTTAGAAATTCCAAAGTTATTGCAACTGGTTCATTGAGTCAGGAACACTTTTGTNTGCTCCTGAGTTCAGCAAGCCTCCACAGCACAAACCAGAAGCTGACAAACTTAAAAAGATTGTTGGGAGATGAGCATGCAACATCAGCTCATGATTTCTTTGACTCCTCCAACTAGAGCATAGGGTTGTCTCTAGGCCAGAAGGCTGTGAAGAAACTGCCATTTCCTGTTGGGTTTGTTGGTAAATCATGTCTCCATACTGTTTAGTTCTTCTAAGGAACCAATGACAGGTTACATAAGAGGAGGGACTATAGCTCAGTGGTAGAGCACTTGCCTAGCATGGGCAAAGTGAGAGTGGCTGAATTGCTGGAGCCAAAAAAGAAGAAGTAGAACAGGAAAAAAAAATATGCACTATTAGTGTGGCCTTATATTTTCATGATCTGCCAGCTTCCAAGAGACTAAATTTCTGGTCCATTGTCATCCAAAGTTAACTGTCATTTTTTTTTTCTTACGCTTCATTTAATAGAGCCAAAAACATCAACTGTTTAGAACTATTTAGCCTTACAATGCATGAACACTACAGAGTTTCACGTGTTGCTCTTAATTTCATCAGAGACCCTGAACTAATGGGGTCACTTTTAATATACCTGATCAGGCTTTAGTATGGGTGTGTCAAAGAGTTTGAACCATCCATACAGATACATTTATTGTTAGATCTTCTCTCTCCCTAGGCTGTGGCCACAGATTTCCAGAATGAGAGTGCAGTAGCCCTGGCCGCGGCAGCCACTCGGCATTTACAAGAAGCTGAGCAAACCAAAAGCAGTGGCACTGAGCATTGGTGAGAACGTGCAGAAGCGCTCTGCTTAGAGACTTGCTTGGAGCATCAGATTTGAGAGAAAATAAGTTATTCCTTTTTAAACAGCTTTGAAAGGGAGGAGTTTTGTTTTTAATTAGAAGACTCTATATATTTCATTGTTTTCAGTGGAATTTAATAAGTAGTGTTTAAATCGGAAGGATGAGACTAGAAGTGGTACATGACTTGTATCTTAGCACTTGGGAGCCATAGGCAAGAGATTTGTAAGTTGGAGGCCATCCTTGATACATAGTGAGTTTGAGGCAAGCCTGGCCTATGTAAGACCCAGTCTCAAAAAAATAAGGGCTGCTGAGGGGTGAGGTGGGGGTTGCACATGCCTTTAGTCCTAGCACTCGGCAAACAGAGGCAGACAAATTTCTGAGTTCTAGGCCAGCCTGATCTACAGAGCAAGTTCCAGGACTACACAGGAAAACACTGTGAAAACACTCAAAAAACCAAAATAATAATAATAATAATAATAGTGCGGGCTGATGAGATGACTCAGCAGGTAAGGACACTTAATGTTAAGCCTGACAAACTGAATTTAGTCCCTAGAACCCACAGGGTAGAAGTAATGGACTGACCTCTGCATGCATGCCATTGCTAGTAAATGCTCCCACACAGGTAGGTAGGTAGGTAGGGAGGTAGGTAGGTAGGTAGATGTAAAAATATTGTTTTAAATAAATGAATTAGAAATACAGATAATGACTTTGGGATCAGATCATCCTGGAATACCCTTTTCTAAATGGCCTTACCTCAAATACCTTTATTTTGGAAGTGTAGTTTGTTTTAGCAGCTGCAGTATCCTTTTTGCAGGTGGAAAATCCATGAGGCCTGCATGCTTGCTCTAGGCTCAGTGAAGTCCATCATCACTGACAGTGTGAAAAATGGCAGGATCCATTTTGACATGCATGGGTTCCTGACCAATGTCATCCTTGCAGACCTCAACCTATCAGGTATGTTTTAATATATGCCAGGATTCTAGAAGATCTTGGGGCCTGCTATTTACTCACTTACAGACTTTTTAAAATATTTGTTTATTTGTGTGTCTCTGTGAATATGATGTATGCACATCATAGGCCAGAAGAGGTTAAGTATCCCGTATCGCTCTCCACGTATTCCTTTGAGACAAAGTCTCTCCTTGAACCCGAAGCTCACATCTTGGCTAGACTGAAATCCAGCAAACCCCACCAGTCCTACTGTATCTACCCCTGTCAGAGCTGGGGTCACAGACATTTGCTGGGCCTCCTAGCTTGTTGCATGGGTGCTGTGATCCAAATTCTTTTTTTTTTTTTTTAAAGAAGCCCCCCCCCCTTTTTTAAAAAGATTTATTGATTTATTATGTATACAGAAGAGGGTGCCAGATCTCATTACAGATGGTTGTGAGCCACCATGTGGTTGCTGGGAATTGAACTCAGGACCTCTGGAAGAACAGTCAGTGCTCTTAACCTCTGAGCCATCTCTCCAGCCCGTGATCCAAATTCTTACTTTCATGATTACAGAGCAAACATTCTTAACCCCTGAGCCATGTCTTAGCCCCCTTTTCTTCTCCCTCCCTCCCTCTCTCTCTCTCTGTCTCTCTCTCTCTCTCTCAGTCTTGTGTGTATGTTTGTGTGTATAGATCTGAGTTCAGTTCTTAACACCCAAAGGGGTGTAGCTCACCACTACTTGTAACTCAAGCTCCAAGGGATCTGGTGCCCTCTTCTGGCAACTACTGGCACTGCACTCATGTATACACATCCTCACACATAAGTGAGATTAAAATCTTTAAACAAAAAAACCCACAAGAATTGTGACTTGTATCCATTCCATTAGCTATCCTAGCCGTGATGTCATGTATGTATCCTGTAACCTCTGGAAAGGGGCATTGTTCACTTGTGAAATAATGAGAACAAAAAAGTTAATGACTTGATATTCCTTAAAAAAATGATTTTAGGGAACTGGGCCGTGGTGGTGCACACCTTTAATACCAGTACTTGGGGGGAAGAGGCAGGCGGCTCTCTTGAGTTTGAGGCCACCCTGGTCTACAGAGTGTATTCCAGGACAACCAGGGCTACACAGTTACCCTGTCTTCAAACCCACCCCACACAAAAAAAGTTTTTGGGAACTGGAGAGATGGCTCAGCAGTTAAGAACACTGGCTGCTCTTCCAGAAAACCTGTGTTTGATTCCCAGCACCCACGTGGTAGCTCACAACAGTCTGTAACTCCAGCTCCAGGGAGATGCCACTCTTCTGGCCTCTGGGCACCAGGCACTCATACAGTACACAGACATACATGCAAACAAAACACCCATACCCATAAGATTATGAAATGTTTAAATTAAAAAGTTATAATTTTAGCTATAAGGACGTTCAGAAGCACCTAGACCATACTTTGACAGTTACTGCCTCTATATACCTAAAGTGTTAGTAATTTACTGTTTTGTTAGGAGCTATTCAATAACTCCTGTCAATTACATATTTTAGTGTAAATAACTAAGCTAAGCTCTTTGACAGGCTGAATAAATTGTCTCCTCAAGCAATTTGTGCTTGGCAGGAGGTAGTAATTCTTACACTAGTAGTTAGACTGTCAAACAAAGTCNAGTAGATGAGAAAGCTGAGCATATGGAATTACAGTGGCTCAGAGATAACTGGGATTACTTCAGCCTAAGAGATCACTGGGGTGATACAAAAGAGGAATGTGTTGACGTGTAATTTAAACAAAGCCCAGAATTGGCAAAGCAAGCTGTGAGTTTCCAGGCGTGCTTTAGTTTAGTGGCCAGAAAGGGAGTCTTGAATGCCATCACTAGTGTTGTGCACATTTGATGGACTGTAAAATTATTTGGCAGGTTATTAATAGAGGGATAGCATAATCAGAGCTATGATTTTTTTGTTCTAGTGTTGGGACAGTAATAGGAAGAAAGTGGCCGTGGGGAAGGATTTAGATGAACTAGCAGTGCAGATGAGAAATAACAAGGGCTTTAGTCTCAGAATAGTCACTAGTCAGAGTAGGACTGACAAATTGATTCTGTACCACCCATTGCACACATTCTTTTACCATATGAAACTGTGCTTTTTCTTTCAGATAAGTCATAGATGTTATGTAGTGTGCAGTTATCTAGCATTTGAGAATGGAGTTGGGAGGGAGGAGGGGCAAGAGGAACTTTCCATCATCCACCTATAATCGCTCTCCTTCCTCTCAGCGTCTCCTTTCCTCCTGGGACGGGCGCTTTGGGCNGCCAGTCGTTTCACTGTTGCTATGTCCCCTGAGCTGATTCAGCAGTTCCTGCAGGCAACAGTTAGTGGTCTTCATGAAACACAGCCCCCATCAGTTCGAATTTCTGCTGTGAGAGCCATCTGGGGGTAAGTACGCTACTCTAGAGTGGTAAGAATTGCTTAAAGAGAAATGACTCAGGCAGAGAACAGCACAGCTATCCATGCATTATAATGTTTGAAAATTTTTCCTGAAGATCTCCTTCAATATGAATATTGGAAAGAAAGGAAAAACACAATGCAGGTGACTTCAGAAGGTGTCCTGTTCCCCTTTGCTCCTTATTCTTGTTAAATTCACTCCAGCTGTGAAGTCATCTAGGCAGCTTCCTTTCTTCAGTGGAGGTGCATAACCCAAGGTTCTGAGTGATAAGTAATTTGCATAAGAGTTGCATAATTGATGAGGGACATAAGTCTGACTATCAATCATGTCGCTGTGTTGATAGTCCCTGTATTAGAAACCAAATTTGGAAGAATATGGCCTAGAATCATGGCTCATTTCTTCCAGTTTCATCTCCCTTTTTCATAGGTAAAGACTAGAGGTTTTATAGTCATTTACTTATGGTCCTACCCAGACCAGAGGAAACATTGTTATTTTAAAGGATATTTTAAGGTCCAAATTTAAGCATCTCAATTGAATTCTATGCATGAGAATTACAAAGTTTACCTTCCGATCCTATCTTTTTAACTTTTGAAACAGTGACTGAGATGCCATGCATTGAGAGAGAAAGAGGCAGGGCTATCTTTAGGGAACATTGAGGAGTCACCTATTCTGTCTGTATGTGTTGAACAGTAAGTAATACAACCATGAACAAAAGCCCATCTTTCCCTGTGCAGTCTTGGTAAAGCTGATCTTTGGCTCTAAATAAATTTAAAATGTTTTGTGCTAAGAGAAGCTTTTCAGAAAGCTCTGAAGCCATTCTTAAGTGACTGAGGAGGGCCCTAAGCTGATTACCCACTGCCTGTACTGCTTCTGACCTTTGTAAAACTTGAGTTCATCTCCATGCAGTCATTATTCCCTGAAGCATTAGACATCCCCTGTGACAGTTGTCAGTATAAGATTAGAAGCAAGTGCTGGAGAGCTGGCTCAGCAGTTAAGAGCACAGACTGTTCTTGGAGAGGACCCAGGTTTGATTCCCAGTGCCCACATCAGGCAGTTCACAGCTACCTCTAACTCCAACTCCAGATCTGAAACACCCTAGACCTCCTCATACACATAAGTAGATAATAATACTTTGAAGAAAAAAATTGAAAGCCTTTGCCAACTATAGAAGAACAAAACCATTAAAACCTATGTATATTTTACTTAAAACTTTAAAAATGGGCCAGGAGTAAAACCAGGATAATAAACTTATGAATCGGTAAAAGAAACGTGTCTACTTTGTGTTGTGATTTCACAGAAATGTTCAGAGTTGCAAACTGAGAAGAGTTTGATATGTGTAAGTACTTAGGGTAAATACCCCTTGTTTCCTGGGGTGTTTTACAGACAGCAGTACCTGTCAAGCATAACTTATTTACATTGATTCTCACAGGAGAGATTAGGATTTTTAAAAAACATTTTTATTTATTATATATAAATATTTGATTATAATAAGCTTAAATTTTATAGTCAAAAAATATTGAGATGCTGGAGAGATGGCTCAGCAGTTAAGAGCACTTGGTGTATACTCCTGAGTACTGGAGTTAAGATCCTAGACCTGCTGGGTGATAGTGAATGCCTTTAATCCCAGCACTCGGGAGGCAGAGGCAGGCAGATCTCTGTGAGTTCAAGGCCAGCCTGGTCCACAGAGTGAGTTCCAGGACAGCCAGGGCTACACAGAGAAACCCTGTCTCAAAAAAAAAAAGACCCTAGCACCTGTGTAACAAGCTGGCTGTCCTGCACATTTCCGTAACCCCAGCTCCAAGGGAGTTGCGGAGAGACAGACAGAAGGATCACTGGGCCTTGCAGTCCTCCAGCCTACCTGAGAAAATAAGCCACAAGTTCAGGGAAAGAGCTTGCCTCAAACCGGAAGAGGTGAGAGTGAGAAAAGAGGGCAGCCAGTGCCTTCTTCTGGCCTCTGTGTGTGCACAGACACTGCACCTGCATACATACATGTGCATATAGCCATACGTATNCACACAGATAAATACACGTAATCTTAATGGGAAGGAAACTTTAATACCTAATGTATAGTTCTCATTGACTACTTAGACAGGGATCTACTGATTTCCCTAAACAGTCAATCTTATCAGTCTAGAAAATGACAAACTATAAATATGCATGCCAGAGAGAAATGGACACTCACACCTTTATAGAATTATACAAATGATGTCAGACACTGGATCTCCTGAACACTGTCTATAAGTTCCAAGAGCTAGCCTTTGGGGGCTGGAGAAATGGCAGAATTGAGTGCCTCCTTCTCCTACAGAAGACCTGAATTGGGGTCCCCAGCACTCAGATGGGGCAGCTCATAACCACCCCCTGTAAGTCCAGCTCTAGGGGATCCCACAACCTCTGGTCTCCATACGCTCCTGTATTCTCACACATACCCCACACACTCAAAATTATAAAAGTAATAAAAATAAGTCTTTGGGTTGGAGAGATGGCTCAGTGGCTAAGAGTACTCACTGTTCTTTTTTTTGTTTGCTAGTTTTTATGGGGTGGTTTTTGGTTTGGTTTGGTTTGNTTGTAATTGAAGTTTTCCTGTATCCCGCCTGGCCAGTGGTCAGGACAAATCTCTCCCACTCGCGTCCCCCAAGTAAACACACAGAGGCTTATATTAATTAAAACTGCTTGGCCATTAGCTCAAGCTTATTACTAACTAGTTCTTAC
>LZPO01075880.1:504485-526129 GCA_001675575.1 Neotoma lepida
AAAGTGTGAATACCAGCTATCTGGCTGTCTGTGTTTGGTTATTGATGCTGTAGAGGAGCTTAGGTGTCAAACTTGGGGCCTTAAGACTTTTCTGAAGATTCTNTTGATAAAGTTAACAAAGTGGTAGACCTGGTAAAGGATGTGGTGGTTATTTTTCAGGTCTTTATTGGGGTTGTTTATAAAGGAGACAGGAAAATGATAGTAGATACTGTCAGATTGGAAATCCCTAGGCAAACAGTGATTTATGTGAGATCTCATGAAGACCTTTAATACTCTTGATTATTGCTACATCTAAGAGGTTTTTCAATACCAAAGGTAAATCTTGACTGTTAAACCTCNGTTTGCTTGGTGACTGACCCTTGTAATGAGAATTAGGCAGTTTGGAGATAGCTGATTGGATAAAGAAAGGATTGTGTTAGTGCCTGTCTTTATCTTCAGCAATAAATTCCTACATCTAGTGTTATGAGCCACATGAACCCTATAGGCTTACTGCTCCCATGAGGCGTGGACCTCTGTCAGGAACAGTCTGAGGGCCTCCTTGCATCTATTCCTCTCGTGGCTAATCTTGTCACTTTTGTCTCCACAGAATGGTGGAGAGTGCTTGCGGGCCTATGTGTCAGTGACACTGGAACAGGTAGCCCAGTGGCATGATGAGCAAGGCCACAATGGACTATGGTACGTGATGCAGGTGGTGAGCCAGCTCTTGGACCCACGAACCTCCGAGTTCACTGCAGCCTTTGTGGGCCGCCTGGTCTCCACTCTCATCTCCAAGGCAGGGCGGGAGCTTGGGGAGAATCTGGATCAGATTCTTCGTGCCATCCTCAGTAAGATGCAGCAGGCAGAGACACTCAGTGTCATGCAGGTAAGAACAGTGAGGTACTAGGCTTTTTGCTGCATGGGTGACAGGGAATCAGATGAGTATGTGGGCCCTGAGTTGTTTTACTCTCTCACTGTCCTTGTAGAACAGTTAAGTAAAACTGGATCTGCTCTGGCCCAAGAAACATGAGCAAGGAAAGCCGCATGTTTTGTCCCTTGAGTGGACCTGCTGTATATAAAGATTTATTTTACGTGTGTGAGTGTTTTCCTTGCGTGTGTGTGTGTGTGTGTGTGTGTGTGTGTGTGTGTGTGTGTGTGTACCATGTACATGGAGTCCAATCCCTTGGAACTAGAGTTATAAATGGTAATGGATACTAGAACCCAGCTCCTAGCAAGAACAATGGTGCCCTTAACCACTGAGCCATTTCTCTAGCCCAGACTGTTTTTGTTTGTTTGTTTTTTGTCTGTCTGTCTGTTTTAATGGTCTCATTGTGTCGCTTTGGCTAGCCTGGAATTCTCTATGTAGACCAGGCTGGCCTCTTGAACTCAGTGATCCTCCTGCCCCTGCTTCATGAGTACTGGGATTAAAGGCATGCGCCACCATGCCCAGCCCCAGACTNTTTCTTAACTGACTGGGCTGTTCTCTCTCCTCTCCTATGTCTATGAAATGTTTTCCTGAAACAGGTACCCTCTTGTTCCCTTCCAGTCTCTGATCATGGTGTTTGCTCACCTGGTGCACACTCAGCTGGAACCTCTGTTGGAGTTCCTGTGTAGCCTCCCAGGACCAACTGGCAAACCTGCCTTGGAGTTTGTGATGGCTGAGTGGACAAGCCGGCAGCATCTATTTTATGGACAGTATGAAGGCAAAGTTAGGTAGGGCCCTATCTTTTTGCTCTGAGCTTCCTACTTGTACTCACATTTAAATCTTTCTTCCCTGACTTGCACCATTGATTTTTGTTTGACATACCATTCTCTGTATTCTCTGTTCTGGCTTTCTTGATAACNCTTCTATTTGAATATCTCCATGTTGAAATTCCCAGTAAAACAATCAGCAGAGTAGAATGTGTATTTCTGAGCAGATAGCAGTTGACCGCCTCATGGGCGTCAAATCCCATTCTCAGCTGAACTCTGCTACCTCTCCTAATTAGTTGTGAAAAGAAGTTTCACCATCAGAGAGGGTCTTCGTCTTCTGAGAGTGAGCTAATCTACTCAGAATAAGCTCTGGATGGGAGCTGGCTGACATTCTTTGGCTCTTCCCAGCTCTGTGGCACTGTGTAAACTGCTTCAGCATGGCATCAATGCAGATGACAAGCGGCTACAAGATATTCGTGTGAAGGGAGAAGAGATCTACGGCATGGATGAAGGCATTCGGACCCGCTCTAAGACAGCCAAAAGTGAGGAATGCTTCCATTTCTCTAGATGTCGCATAGGGAAAGGGCTATACTGTGTTCTGCATTTTTATTGGTGGGTTTCCTAAAGAAGAAGCAGAAAACTATGCAAAAATGAATCAGAATGTATGATCCTTCTTGTTAAAAATTGAGGCAAATAATCTCAGGGACAGTCCTCCCCAGCTTCCATTCTGGGGCTCAGCTTTGTTACTGGTAGCAACTGATCTCTAATCCCGGAACTGTCTTACTTCTCCTTATTTTTAGCTGTTATNTATAACAGCAGGCAGAATTAAACTTAAATTATCCTTTCTGGTTGGATATAGTCAGAGATGGTGGAAAGCACCTGAGAGAGTATGAGTAGAACTGTAGGAAGGATGGAGATGCTGCCCAGTGACAATCTGACTTGAGGTTCTTTTACTTCTTCCTAGACCCAGAGCGCTGGACAAACATTCCTTTGTTGGTCAAGATCCTAAAGCTGATTATCAACGAACTCTCCAACGTCATGGAGGCCAATGCGGCTCGNCAGGCCACTACTGCCGAGTGGAGTCAAGGTGCACCAGGCCCTTTCTCCTGGGAGACTTTAACCTGGAGGATCGAGTTCCATATTGTCATATGATTGATTAGGTTTATTAGGCACAGATTTAAAGGTGTGGCNGAGGTGTTATTGAAAAGCTGCTCCATGTCCGGTACTGTCAGGTCTACATCAGNTCTCAGTGAGGTTGAAGGTGGGGGCAGCTAGGAAGCAAGCTGCCTACCCTACCCCTTCTTGAATGCTTTAGTTCTTCCATTCACTCACTGGGAAGGTTTGGCCGTCCTTGGTTCTTTCACATTTGAGAGGATGGTAGTCCATACTGCAGAAACCCTTGGACCTTCTGTTTTATCCTGTTAAGATTTGGGAGGGAAAATGCATGACTGTTTAATCTGCTTTTCATCTTCAAGTAGATGATTCCAATGATATGTGGGAAGACCAGGAGGAAGAGGAAGAAGAGGAGGAGGATGGTTTAGCTGGCCAACTTTTATCTGACATTCTTGCTACAAGTAAATATGGTAAGCCATTTGAGAAAAGACAGGACAATATGGTAAACACTTTTCTGTGCACACGGGTGCCAATAATTGGGTACCCAAGCAAGAGGAGATGTGGGCTTACAAGGGGTGTTCCTTGGGCTTTTGCCCCTTCTGCCTCAGCCATGGGGTGGTAAATACCACCAAAGGCCTGATTATGGGCCTCTGTCCTGACTCGCCCTGTGTTGGCTATGTCTAACAGAGGAGGATTACTACGAAGATGATGAGGAAGATGACCCTGATGCCCTGAAGGATCCTCTCTATCAGATTGATCTGCAGGTGAGGGTGTCTGTAGAAGATGTCTTACAAGTGACAATATCTGTTTCAAGCCATGGAAGCAAAATTGTGGGTTCAAATCCATTCATAGTTCTTCATGAGAACTGCAAGAAAGTGGGGGTGGAGTTGCTGTCTGAGTGTTCAAAGCCATGGGCTGAGAGGGGTGCTGGGGTTTTCACCCAGGATTCTGCACCAGCTGTGATTCATCTTCCAAGGCTACTTTGTGAAAGTTCTCTGGGTGAAATAGGAGATAGAGTCTTGGAAATATTTTTGGTTCCCTATGGCATTCTGTCATTGGGTTGTTTGTACATTAGATCCAAGAATGTGAAAACCTACCCCTTAGGAAGCTGGCACTTGTCTGAAAGCCAGCATTCCTGTACTACTTGCTGGTGGTCCTTAACCCTGCTGCACACTGATGCCTGGGAACCTTTAGTAATGCCACTCTCCTTCTTCCTCCAGGCATATCTCACCGACTTCCTTTGCCAGTTTGCTCAGCAGCCCTGTTACATAATGTTTTCGTGCCACCTTAATGACAACGAGAGGCGGGTTCTACAGACCATCGGTATCTAAAAAGGGGAGTCTTCAACTTTCTTCCCTCTCCTGGCCCAGCCACAGATCATTCTACAGCCGTTGCTGGTCTTGAGATGCACTTTTTCTCAGCCTGGAGTGGCTTCCTAGCCCATGGCCTCGACAGTGACACTGACGACTCAGTCNTTGCTCACCAAGGCTGGCATTTAAAAATGCTAAAACAAAGGACATTTCTCACAGTCCTGTGAAGATACCCTAAATCTGGAACTGTTTTTCCTCCCACCTCTACCCCTACCTCCATTCCTAGCATCTTTTGTTGGCCAGAAACATTAATACCCAGAAGAATTATGGGTTCCTGATTATTTGCCCCACCTCAGGAGCACAGGAAGTCNCTAGCATTTATATTCAGAAACATACCTGTTTGTTTTCATAGGACATCTGATGTGTTCAGATAGGAGCCCCCTTGAGAGATCATTATGCTTTCTACCCTCAGCCCCTGATGCTCTAGGTTCTTGGTAGGAACAAGCTGGAACAGCTACATACTAAGCCCTTTCCAGTGACCTCCCCTCCATGCTTTCCTCATGCAACACTAAGGCTCCTCTGTCAAAGGAGCCATCTTCCCATCTCTGCTTCATTGCATGACACAGCCCCTCCCCCAGGCTGTTCCTATATATACATGCACACACGAAATAAGCCAGACAGATGGTAACTTGTCTTTCTTTTTTAGGAAAAAAAAAATCAGGAAAAAGATTTTTATTTCTAAATCTGCCTGACCCATCTATATTTAATATGCCTCTTCTACGCATAACCACAGAGCCTAATATTCAAAGGTTAGCCCTCTCCCTCAGGAATCCTCTAAAGTGGTTGAGTTGTAGCCCTCGAATTTGCAACATGTATTTTTCTAGGACAGTAAAGCAATCTTTACAAATGAATTTAGTCTGCATACTATAAGGTGTCTCAGCACCTCTACCTTCTGTTTATTCCCTTTAGAAGGAAAGTAAAAACAGAAGAAANCATTAGTGGAGCCTATTTTGGCATCATACTGTGATTTGGCAAAGAGCTCAAAAATCTTAGAGAACTGGTATTTTTCATTCAAGTATGTTTAAAGGGTCAGTGGTACAGCATGTGAATGGCCCTAGGTTCAGTCCCCAGTACTGCAAAAATAAGGGACATCCCTCAATGGGTTTTCCTTGTGTTAGGAATTGAGAGAGTGAAGATTAAGAAGAGCAGTAGCCCAATGTTCCCTTTGATAGGACCCACATCTGGGACTCCATTTTTAATAGCCAGAGAGTTTCTTCTCTCTGAGTGATACTCTGACAAAAAGAAAAGGGAATGTAGAAGTGACTTTTGAGCTCTGTTCTTAAGCAGAAGGATAACAGTGTAACATTTCATCTAAAAGGCCTTACATGGGACCCTAAGGATGTGGCAGCTTATTAATGACCATACCACCAGATGCCCTTAGTGCTCAACCTAGAGTTGAGAGGCATTTCACTAAAGTTTCCACCTTCTTTGTAAGAGCCTGAGGTGTGTATAGTTGTCTTCTGCCTGGCAGTGTGAAGACCAGTATTGCCTCTGCCCCTGCTGAAGTTCCTCCTGAAGTTGGAATCTGATAAAGAGCAATGATAGCATATCTGACCAAGTGGTACCCAGAAAACCACAGTAGGAGTTTTGGAAACTTGCTTCATAGTTGACCTCAAAGCCAGTTGGATTTGGTGCTAAAACAATAGACCATTCCACACAATTAAGTTGTCCAATGGTTTTGGCATGCTAGAGTGGTGCAGGTTAGCAGCATTGACCTACTCAGTGTGAGAAAGCTTGGAGACCCCCAGTACATATGCTGACAGTGAATTGGGTCCCTCCTGAGCCTGCTAATTAGAAGAGTTCCTCTGTGTCTAGTGCCAAAATTAGTCCAAAGGGCTTCTCATCTGTTCTCATGCTTCACTTTTGGTGGGAGGGCTAAGCTCCTGCCTTAGGAAAACTTGAAAAAGGTCCTAGTTCCCTTAGGAAGCCATCCTTGCCAACCATCATACAACTAGNTGGACATGGAGGGTCTTAAGCCCCTTGATGGACAGCTACTCGCTTGTGTTTTCAGAGCATTTAACTTCTGCAACAGGTACTCGGTGAATTTTCTTATCCTGTTGACTGTTCCTAAGAGCAGGGGAGAAGTTCTGACTATTGGTGTGACATAGTTGAACTCTGGCTCCTATTTTGTCTCCTACTCGAGCCAACTACTTTGGACAAAGGGCGGGGCTGACTGTTGGAAGACTAAGAAAAGACGGGTGAGCTAATGAGGGGTGTGGGCTCCCAATGGTGAAGGGTTCCCAGGATATGGGTAAAACATTAGAAGACTGAAAAGCGGATAAAATTCCAAGAAAGGGAGTTGTTACTTCATTCAAGTCATTGGCTAGGAAGCTTGAACTTGGAGCAAAAGGTTCAAAAGCAGATGAATTTGTGGGAAGAGAAGTCGCTGGGGTGTTGATGTGTTCATTGTGAGCTCAAGAGCCAGTGGGGCCAAACTAATGAAAACGACNATGGGTTTTGTTAGCCATACTAAGTAGCCTAACAAGTAAAGCCAGAGTACCNCCAGCTAAGCAAACTACAAGTCAGCCCTCTATGAAGGAATGTGAGATGGGTCGTCTTTGATACAGGGATGGGCGGGTTATTTATGCCTTACTCTTTCCAAGAAGTTGGAAGCCATTTGCAAAAGAAACTGACCTAGACAAGGAAAGAATGCTGATCATATTTTAGGTGACAGGAAGCTTCTAGGAATGTGATATTAGGATACAAGTAGATGAAGTCATAAGAAAAGGACATTGGCAACAGTATTTTCATTAGAGTGCTGTGTCCCTCACTAGAAGTACTGGGTGTTAAGAGTCCAGAAAACTCCAGTGTCGCCCTAGGTTAATGTCAAGGGTGCTGCAGATTTTCCACCTCTGTCCCTGTCAGTGGTCCTGACTGATGACAGTACTTTGTAAAAGGACAACCAAGGACTAAATTGTTGAGGGAAGGCAATGACGTGGCTCAGAAGGATGGACTCAACAGTACTTCAGCACATTAAAGGATGGTCCACTNGAAAGTGCTGCAGTGTCTCAGCCCACCAGGCAGACCTGTTATGCCTGAGTAAATAATAAAAGATGGGTTTCTGGCTCCTCTGTTTCCTGTCAGTTTCAGTGACAATTAGACTTGTTAGACACAGCAGGTCAATGCCGTAGGCTTTTCTCAAGAAGCTAGTCTAGGGCTCAACATGGTGGTGTCCGCCTTTAATCCCAGCACTCGAGAGGCAGAGACAGGTGAATTTCTGAGTTCAAGGTCAGCCTGGCCTACATAGCNAGGGCTCCATAATGAGACCTTGTCTTTTTTAGAGTGAGGCAGGGAAGCTGGTTAGGAAATCAGAAACCAGTTACAAATAAGGCAAGTGCTATGGGGGAAATGGGTGCTGTGTTCACTGTCACTCCCCAAAAGACTAGGCTAGTGGTGATGGGGTTGATGCTGAGTCAAAGGGCATGGAGAAGGTTTCAATAAAGCACTTGGAGGATCAGCAGTTCTTGCTAAAACCTGTGCACTAAATGCTTAGACCTGCTGGATGTGTCTGTATGAACAANCTCACACCTCCTACTAACCTTGCAAAGTGGGTCCTTTTCCTTCCCCTTCTACAGACTGAGTAAAGCTGAGATACTGACTGTTGCCTGCCAGTGTGAGATTACCATCCAGGAAGCCTGTATTTAGTTATAGTTTCTCTTACTATGCATTTGCCAGTCAGACAAAGGTAGGGTAGGATATTCCAGAGGGGTGGGGAGGGGTCACTAAGATTGTTGTGAAACAACTGCATTTTAAGAGCTTTNATAAGCACAGTAAAAATGTTAGACTGAGCTGGGCACAATAGAACACACTGTACTGGTGCTCTGGAGGCCAAGCAAGGGCTACAGAGTGAGCCCATCCTTAAAAAAAAGCCCGGAGTACAGTTCACTGATAAAGCACTTGATCAGCATTAAAGTGCTCTACCAGGGTTCTGCTCCCCACATCAGCACCCAGCTAAGGAAAATTAAGGTGCTGTGGTCTTGGCCAGAAATAAAGCTGTAAAAACAAGTGAACCAAATGGTGAAGGGTCCAACAAGGCCTGCTTCCTCTAGAGAAAGAATGACCACCTAAGAGGGCCTAAAGGGTGATTTGGAGCCTGGGCTGAAGGAGGAACTGTAAGATAGGGATGCCATCTGGCAGCAGATCTAGGTGGAAGAGCTGAGTCAGGGGAATACTGGTGAGCATCATTAAGGCTGATGACTGCTAAGGGAGAGTTTCCCNAAAGTGACAACTATCAAATGTCTTCTCTCAGTATTAGAGTTCTTCTGCATCAAAGAGGCCAAGCATAGTCATATGGCCAAAGCTCTGTTCTCACACAGATTGACCCTAGGTCTCAATGCTTTACAAAGCATTGAGTGGTAGCATTCTNATAGCAAGCAGCCAAAGTAGTTGTCAATAAAATTCCAAAATTGGTGACTGACTTGCCTTTCTGTGAAGATGAAGCAGGTCAACACCAGCCAGCTAATGATCTCTCTCCTTTTTTTTTTTTTTCCTTTTTGGTTTTTCAGGACAGAGTTTCTCTGTGTAACATCCTGGCTGTCCTGGAACTCGCTTTGTAGACCAGGCTGGCCTCGAACTCACTGAGATCTGCCTGCCTCTGCCTCCCAAGTGCTGGGATTAAAGGCGTGCACCACCACCACCTGGCTTTTGTTTTGTTTTTAGGTGATTAGAAAAGGTCTCTCATGCCTGTGTGACCAATATGCAATGAGAAGGAAAACTGAGCCACTGGCCTCATTAGAAGGCTCAGGAAGCCCTTCAAGTCTTGGCATAACAACATAGCTGGAAAGAGGGCTGGGACAGAACGCTAGCCTGTGAATCTGGGTTTCCCTGTTGTAAAGTGGGGAACTGATGCCCAGCTCACCAGAGTGTGAGAAAAGTCCCTTCCTAACCCCCACACAGAGCAGGAGCTAGCTGTATTTGGCTCAACTTGCCTGGTTGGATTTGACTGTGACTCAGTTCAGCTTCACAGATGCCACCACTGCTGCTAAATTGGGGCTTGGTGAGCCTTTGGGAGGACAGCTCTGTAGACCTTCCTGGAGAACAGGATGGAAATAGGTGGTGGCCCCAGCTCCCAGCTGCCACCCATTATGCAGTTTTTCTGTGGTTATCTGTGTGACAGATTGTTGGTGTGTTGATATGCTTTCACTGTATTTTTCCCCACCTCTCAGTCTCAACATAATTGAGTTCTTTGAAATTAATTACCTTACGGGGTTTTGTAGGGTGGAAGACTACTGCTTGAGGATAGCCACACTTCTAAGTCCACAGGGAAAAGTTTAGCTGAGGTCAGGCCAGGGTCCTGGAGTGAGGGGACATGAAAGGAAGGGTCTAGACTCCAACAGTAGGAAGTCCTTGGAACCTGAGTGGTCAGGACACTGCTGATCCTGGCTGAGTGCCTGGTAGTGGAAGGACATTAAGAGAAGGCTGCGTGGGATACCTGAAGAGCTCTCTACCTAGGGTATGTACACAGGCCAGAACGAATTGCATATATGAGCGTATGTTAAAACCAGTGTAAATAGGCCTGGAATGCTGCTTACCCCAGAGTTTTGTACTATGTGAGGTCTACGACCTCTTCATGAGCCTGGAAGGAAAGTAAATCATAACATCATAATCCCCACTAGATGGTANAATAGACTCAGTCTGATCCATTTCAATTTTTTAAAAAAATCATTTTTAGCTGAGGAATGGTGGCACGCATTTAATCCCAGAACTTGGGAGGCAGAGGCAGATGAATCTCAGAGTTCGAGGACCAGGGGTACACAGAGAAACCCTGTCTCAAAAATAACAAATCTTTTTCACACCTGACTTTGTTGTTGCAAGTTCTTAGCTCTCATTTCCCTTAGCAGCTCCACTCCTTGTGCTTGCAGGAAAGTTAACTAGCAACTGTAGAGAAGCCAGGCTGGGAGGGTACCCNTTTGCGTGACCCTAAGCTCTCCAGATCAGAGGCAGACGGGGTGTACTGGTGCCTCTGCTATGTTCTGGCTTTGGGGTTCTAGTGGGTCTTCTTACTGAACAGTATCTTTCCACATGAGGGAACCAAGTCCAGGAGGGTCAGGTGGCTTCGAATTGGCAGTCAGGAAGTAGCAGGGCAAGTCTTTTACATAGTTTGTGGTTCACAGTATGGGCTCAGGAGCCAGGCTAGATTTTTGGGTCCTAGCAGGGCCACTTACCAGCTTTGATAATTTTGGACAAGCTTTACTTAAATTTTCTGTCTACACTTCCAAATCCACAGACAGATACTGGTGTCTGTTCTACAAAGTGATTGTAAGAATTAAATAAAGTCAGTACAATACAAAACATTTTGAAGTGAGGCTTACAGTATTAGATTTAGCTTGTTAGTGTGATCTTGAATCTAATGGAATTATCATCACCTAAACCTGTCAAGAAAAGCCCTGCACATCCAAATTCAACAGTTCCCGGCTGTGCTAGGATGACTGAAAACAAACCCCAGCTGGAGTGCCAAGTNCTGTGGCCCCAAGCCCTTCCCAGGAGGGACAGACAGGAAAGCTGTAAACAGCCTTCGACACTCACTCGCAGATCTCAAAATAACACTTGTCTGCTCCCACCCTGCCCAGCTGGCAGAGCTGCAGGCTGAGTAAAGTGCCATTTAAAGATAACCTGGCACTCTCTGTCCGCCCCACTGCCAGGGCCAGCTCTTAAGACCAGACTGAGGCTGCCTGAGAAGGTGGCTGTTCATACCACCCAAGCCTGTGCATCATCCTCCTTCAGCCTTCATCCTGGAGTCCAAACTGCCTAAGCTCTGCTCTGGTTGTGGAGCACACTGCAGACAGGCAGGAGCCTGGCATTCTGAGAGGCACTCCTAAAAGACAAAGCCTCTGGAGGAAGAGTACCCCTTTCTAGCTATGACTAGGTGGCAAGGTGACACCCTACACTGGCCACCTACCTTTGGCCTCCCCCCCCCCAAAGGTGCCCAAGAACAAATATAGAGGATATTATCTTANAGCAAGAAACATAATTGATATGCTTGCTTATACTGGGGTAATGGGCGCTAGGAGGGATCTGAGTTCCTTCAGTTTCAAGTTNAGCCATGACCTTGACCATGTTCCTGGTGCCTTTCTGGGCCTTTCTCTTCCTCACTGTGAACTTCAAGGAGAATATATTCAATTCTCTCTTAAGCGGCTATGACATTAAATCACAGTTAAGGGCACAAGATCCTATAGAGGGAAGGAATATGTAATTACCGGTCTATATGGTTTAGGTTGCCAGAGGCCAGCTGGGTACATGGGTAGGTAGCTGGAAGTATTCTAAAAGGGGCACCAATAGAAATAGGAATTAGGAAAAGAATTTCTTATCTCCAAGTGGCTCAGCTCAATGAGCCAATTAGATGGCAGTCTAATGGAGAGATATTAGGGTTAGCCTGGGGCCAGGCCTGGGAGGGTAAGGAGTGCCTCAGAAATGCTCAGGCTGGCTCTTGGGTTCTTATGTGACCAGGAGCATGGAAGGGTTTGGAGAAGCCTGGACTGGCCATGCAGCCTAGATAGAGTACAGTGACTCTGAAGANTATCGAGGCCAAGCCCCAGATCACAGGCATGGTCTAGTCCTCCCACTTTCTCTACTCCTGATAGCCTGGTTACATTTTCACTCCATGCACGTGGCTCTAGAGATGAGGCTGGGCATCCACGTTTATCCCTAAGTATTCAGTTCTTATGCCAGGCACAGTCTTAAACATTTAAGGAGGAACAGGTGATGGATCTCAAGGGTATGGGCTTTAAAGTCACAAAAGACCAACTTCAAATCTCAGCAGTGTTAGCTGAGGGGAATTAGCTTCTTCCAGCTCAGTTTCTTTATCTGTATAATGGGATGAGCTCATTTGCAATATTAGTGCCTAATGTCTTGATCCCATTCACCCTTCGAGCCTCCTACTGATAAAGCCTAATTTTGTCTCATCTAGTCACAGATAAGGAGCTGGGAGAAACTGACTTGGTGAGAGGATGATGTTCCTGCATCCCCTTACTTGAAGATTAGGGAAGGCTCAGGATTTGGACAGCCCCTTCCAGGGCCCCCAGTCTTCACACCCATCCCTCACTCCTTGCTCCATNGCCTCTCAGGACTCAGGTCCACTGTGGTAATATAGCTTNTTCTNTTTGTTTCTGTGCTTCAGCATCCCCTGCCAACAAGTGCCAGTTGGGAAGTGGTGGGCATTGTGCTTACTCCGGCACTCAGAAGCCTGAGGCATGAGGATTAAGAGTTTGAGGCAAGGCCAGCCTGTGTCTGTCAGTCTGTCTGTGTGTGCATGTGTGCTCTGACCTGCATGGGCACCCTAACCCCTGAATCCTATTCCTCCATCCTAGATTTTGCAAACAGAAAACCATTGATGTAGCTGGGCATGGTAGCACACGCCTTTAATGTCAGCACTCAGGAGGCAGAAGCAGCTGCATCTCTGTGAGTTAGAGACCAGCCTGGTCTACATGGCAAGCTCCAGGCCAGCCAGGGCTGCATAGGAGACCCTGTCTCTTGTTGCCAAGCCTGAAGACCTGAGTTAAATCCCTAGAAAGAGAGAACCAAATTCTTACAATTTGTCCTCTGACCTCTTGTCTGTCCCCACACACTAATAAATAAAAATAATGATGTTTTTTTAAAAAAGAAAGAAACTAAAGTTACCAAATAATGCAGACAGGTGATATGGGATCAAAAGCCCACACAGCCAGAAGAGAGCACGAGAACCAACTTCAAACAGGAAGGACAGTTCTTTGCTGAGCACTTATGCCAGAGCTTGGTGATAGTGGCCCTCGCTTTCATGGAGCTCATAATATAGGAAGAAGGACAACAGTGTGCAGGCATAAGTGGCAATGAGTCAAGAAATGTCCTTGNCAGTGGTATTGATGACTGTCCAATTTTAGTACACATTCTGGCCAGCCTATCAGTGGCTGACGGCTTCCCATAGCAGGAGCATGCTCCTCCTGCTCCCTCTCTCCTGGAAGGATGCGCCACCACCTACAAAGGCCCAGTTTAGGGCTACCCTACCTCTGTGATTTCCTTCTCCTAACTTATTTACATTCTGCTTCNCTGTCCATGACCTCCAGTTCCCTCATCCAGAGCACCAGAAACATTTGCTGTCAGCAGTCTTCAGCGCTGAGTCAAGATCNACCTATCGAGAAATCATGGGTCCTACTGCCGTCTGTACTGTTTACTATGTTACCGTAAACAAACCTTGAACATATTTGAGTCTCTGTTGGTAAAATGATGTTGATAAAAGTTTACCAGCCTGGCTAAGCTAGTGGAGTTGTGCAAAGATTCTGATGAGGTAGATAGAGGTCCCAGTGTTGGAGTGCCTTGTGACATGGGCTGCAGAGGTGACCCAATGGTTTAAGAGCACTTGATGCTCTTGCTGAGGACCCAGGTTGTTTCCCAGCACCCACATGGTAGCTCACAACTGTCTGTAACTCTACCTCCAGAGTATCAGCTGCTCTCATCTGGCCTCTGAGGACACTAGGCATGCACGTGGTGCACATGCGCGCATTCAGGGAAACACTCATACACATGAACAAAAGATGTTTTAAGTGAATACGGCAAGAGACTAAGATATCCATTATTCTGCCTCCCTTGACTGGTAGTACTGGTCAGGGTATTGCACGCAGAGTGGAACATGATCATTGGCACTCTGTAATGACCCGTCTGGCAGCAGTGAACATATGCTTAAGACACTAGTGCCCCCTCTTTGGCTGCCAGACTATTGAAAGAATGGGCCCCAAGAAATTAGAATTTCCCCAGGAATCTCCAACTGGGTGAGGAATTGGTGAAGGCCTGGGGTCATCAAGAGGAGGACTTGTTTCCTGGTGAAAGGTTTACAGTTTGTCAGATTACCTTGCAGGAGAAACTGGNAGTGGAGACAGATGGGCAGGGGGACACCTTCCCTGGACTGCTCTGTTAGGCAAATATCTTGCCCTCTATTTAAACTTTACCCTCANTTGAGGACCCTGAAGATGGACTAGGAAAATGGTTCTCATCCTGTGGGGTCACGCCCCCTCAGGGTTAAGACAATCTTTTTATAAGGGTCACTTAAGACCATCAGAAAACATGGATATTTATATTATGGTTAATAACAGTAGCAAAATTACAGTTATGAAGTAGCAATGAAAATAATTTCATGGTTGAGGGTCACCACAACTCGAGGAACCATATTAAAGGGTTGCAGCATTAGGAAGATTGAGAACCACTGGACTAGGGTGTGGAGAGGTACCAATAGGTCTCCTTGTCCCTCTTCCAATGTGACCATATTGAATAAATATCCTTGTTCTGTTTTTCATTATTAACTTGGTTCTTTAATTGGCTTATTGAGGATGGGTAGGTAAACCTGGCTTGTTGGAGCACAGGCCATGACCTCTAAGTCCTGTAACAACTCTCCATGAGTTTGTAAAGGTAGATTGACTTTTCCTANCTTGAGACTCTCCACCTGTAATTAACTTGTGTTGATTCTGATAGCTAATGCACTATTTTTGCAGGCTTGCTCCATGAAGAAAAAGGTTTCCACTGTAAAGTATTTAACAGGATGGGTCCCAAGTGGCCGGGGCCACCCCTACTGGTGAGGAGTGAGGCTATAGTTGGAAAGCTGTCCATTCAGAAGGGGAAGGGGCCATCTCAGGGAGCCAGTGCAGCTGCCAGGGCCCAGGCCTGTGGGCACTGACAGGGACAAAGCCGCTCTGAACTTCCTCTCAATGGGTGCCTGTTTCTAGGAATGGGGGCAGGGTGACTCTGCCCCTCTCCTCCCCCTGCAGGACNTCCAAGACTGGACACTAGAGCAGAGGAGGTCCTACACAAGGGAAGGTGCGGCCCATGCCCCTCCNGGGTTGGTCCATGAGCTGGACATTAGGAGGTGGCACCAGGATCCGTTTCTGGGGTCTGGGATAATGATTGGTCTCAGGAGAGGGGCGGGCGCAGGGCACAGCCGNGCCTCCCTGACCGCAGTACCCAGCTGTTGGCTGTGCCCTTAAGGGCTCAGACTGGAGGAGTCACTGCACTGTCGGTGANGGGGAGAGCAGGGCTGTTCCCTGGGGTGAGGGGCGCCCAACTGGTGCTGAAGCTGGGTGGGCGTCGCTGGTGGGCAGACCCCTGGGCGGGGCCTCGGCAGGGTTACTGCGGGCGGGGCGTTAGTCCCGCCCCGAGGAGGCGGGAGAGAAGCCAGAGCCTGGCCTCGGGCTGGGCGGTGCTGCAGCTCCCGCCGGCCGGCTTCGTCCAGCTTTGTCCTGCGGCCCCTTTTCCAGGCGGTCCTGGCCGCGCCCAGCCCCCTCCTGTCATGCCGCCCGCGTGGCCCCGCGGGGCCGCGCCGCTGGCTGCTGTCGTCCTGCTGGTGCTGGGGACTCCTCTGGGTAAGGGATAGGGAGCCACACGGGATGGGTGGGGTGGGGCGGGATCGGGGAGGGGTTAAAGGGACCGGGCCGTGTCCCTGGAGACTATCCTTGTAGCCCCCGGCTGTCCGTGCTCCCCAGACACTTCACGGGTGCTCCTAGAGCAGGAAGAAAGGGCGCTGGGAGGTCAGGCACTGGGAACCTGACCCCAGGCGTGGGGTTCAGCTTCAGGGACAGGGGGATTTCTAGAGCTTTGAGGCCGAGCCCCTCAGGGTGGAAACAAAAGTGAGCTTTCAGCTTCTCAAGGCAATGGGTTTGAGGTTGGCCAGAACTGAATTGGATTGGTGTCCACTGGGCACCCAAACCCCTGCCCGCAGCGCTAGCGAGTGAAGACTGCTTGTGGTATCTGGACCGGAATGGCTCCTGGCATCCAGGATTTGACTGCGAGTTCTTCACCTTCTGCTGCGGGACCTGCTACCAGCGGTACTGCTGCAGGGATCTGACCTTACTCATCACCGAGAGACAGCAGAAACACTGCCTGGCCTTCAGGTGGGCTGTGGACTCCCACTCCACCCCCTCTCAAGAGGCGTCCCGCTGCCTCCAGTGCCCACCTCCACATTCATAGCTGAAGGAGTCACCAGGACTCCAAATGGTGACAGAGCTGACTGGTTGGTGTTAGTTACCATGGGCTTGCCTGGGCTGTTTTCAGAGGCTTTCTGGATCCTGGCAGGTCCTGGGAGGGGGTATACCGGGTTAACGCTCAAACTGCAGAGCGGCTTTGTAGTAGCTCTGGCAAGAGGGCGGGAAGACGACTCGAGTTTGGTTCCCAGGCTAGCTTCTTACTAGCAGTGTGGTCTTCCTGAGACACTTGTCCTCTGTGGATCACTGTTACCTCTTTAAAGAATATGGAAGTTNCTAGCCAGGCCTGGTGGTTTACACCTGTAATCCCAGCACTCAGGAGGCTGAGGCAGGAGGATCACCATGAGTTCCAGACCAGTCTGGGCTACAAAATGAAACTGTCTCAAAAAACAAATAAACAAAACAGAGTTGCCCAAATTAAAGGTTTTCTTACTCCTCCCTGCTCTCCCCCACCCCAGCCCGGTGCTGAGGTTGGATTTAGGTCCTCATACATGCCAACACTGCTTCTGTTACGCTACACTCCTAGCCCCCAAATGAGTGGTTTCAAACTTTTTTAAGGGAGCTGCAAACATAAAACAGATATAAGGGGAAATGTCAAGGGAGATTTGGCCCTACATTATTTCAAAGGCTCCTTTGAGGCTAACACATTTTAAACATAATCAATTAAGCTGTAGATGTAAAAGGGGTAGGTGGGCACACTACAAATCCCAGCATGCTTCATACTAGCTAGCCAGAGAGCACAGCCTCCTGGGAAGTAGAGGTCTCTAAACTCTACTAAACAGTATGGGCAGAATTAATCTCACAAGGAACCCTAAGTCTTAGCATGCTGTGGCTTCCTGCTGGCCAGGAGTTGGAGCCAGCACAGTGAGGCTTTCCTCTATGAGTGTTGGAAGGTGAGAGGACCTGTTTTTTGTCTAAAGTCCCAAGACCATAGCAGGCATCGCCTCTGCTGTAATCCTCTTTGTTGCTGTGGTTGCCACCACCATCTGCTGTTTCCTCTGTTCCTGTTGCTACCTATACCGAAGGCGCCAGCAGCTCCAGAGCCCATTTGAAGGTATGCACAGTATCAGGCAAGATGAGCCTGAGATGGGCTGGGCTGATTCCTGTAATAGGCACCAAAGGGCTTGAGGATTGGTAAAGTCTCTAGTAGTGAGTGTTTCTGTGTGCCTGCACATACCTACCACCCAGAAATGTGTGCAAGTGAACCCTTGTGTCCAGGCATGTATGGGAATATGTGATTTTGCCCTTGTATGAGCATTCAGTCATACACAGGAGTGCATCTGTTGATGGTAAGTGGGCAGTAGGTATAAGCATGCCTGTGGCTGAGTATATAGGGTGAGGTCTGTAGTAATGAACATTAATTGGATGTGTTCCGGTACTTTGGATGTGTATTTGAGTATTGCATGTAACTGTCCAAGCCTGATAAACATGGAGACGCTGACACCATATGGGAGATGAGTGTGGGAGGGGAGGACTGGAGGAGGACCCTCTTAGTGGCAGCTGTGCTGTATTACAAGATACCAGCCTCTGGAGCTGCCCATTTTCTACCCAAATGGGACCCCAGGCTAGACTCTGCCTTCTGAGGGCTCTGAANCCTGCCAAGGGGAACAAACTTGGTCAACACAAACTGACCTGCATAGCCNCATACATAGCTCTCTCTCTGCTCAACTCTGGGCAAGCAAGCTTTGGGAGGCAAAGGCCACAAGTGCCTACCCAGGAGCCTGCCAGGCAGTTGCCAGGGTGCTTACCTTGGCCTCCTGGACAGGATGAGGTTTCCATGGAAGCCGGGTGTTTAAAATGCTAATCCTTGTCTCTCCTCTAGGCCAGGAGATTCCAATGACAGGCATCCCAATGCAGCCAGTATACCAATATGCCCCGGACCCCAAAGCTGGCCCTGCACCTCCACAACCTGGTTTCATGTACCCACCTAGTGGTCCTGCTCCTCAGTATCCTCTCTACCCAGCTGGGCCCCCAATCTACAACCCTGCAGGTAAGTGCACAACCTGGAATCCTTGTTCCTGCTTGTCCTCACCCCTTGTCCGATCCCTTACGTGTCTTCCCTTCCCCAGGCTCCTTCCATTTCTCCTTGGAAACTTCTGCACACCATGAAGGGGGGAGGGTACGCCTGTGCCCCACTGACCCTCATCCTGTCTCCTTGATTTGCAGCCCCTCCTCCCTATATGCCTCCACAGCCCTCTTACCCAGGAGCCTGAAGAGACAGCTGTGGCTCTGCTATCCCTTCCATGATGCCGTGTTTTGGGAGATTCCCCATTCTGTACCTGCATCCAGCCCTGGGGGTGGGCATGGGTCTTCTAGTCACCAGGCCCCAGATCAAGCCAAGCCTTGGGCCCTCCTGGGGACAGAGCCCCAGAGAAGTGGAACGTGAGCTGAGTTGGAACCAGGCTGTGAATGAGGGGTGGGAAGGGAGGGCTTGGGATTCATGAGCTATTTTTACTGGGAGACAGGGAGTAAGGGGAGAGCCTGGGTCACGGTCTCTGTTGTCGGTAGTCCCTCTGCTCCCAGGATCCCAATCAGAAAGGTTGGGCCCCTCCTATTTGCCCTCTTTGGGCTGAGGTGGAGACAGTGGGGGGCTCTATCAACAGTTGGCCACAGCCCTTCCCTCTGGCTGCCCCACTGGCCAGAGCTCCAGCCTGCTGGATTAAAGCTGTAATGATATAACTCATGTCAGTGGAATCATTGGCCCCATTCACCCCTTCTCTTAACCCTGCCTTCTCCTAAACCCAGACCGCTGCCTGCTCCACATTCCACAGCAGGGGAGGGCAGCACCAGTGGGAACAGAGCTCCACCATCAGCCCTATCCTAGGCAGAACTCCTGAAGATCTTTAGACTGTTTTCCAAAGCAAGTGAGGCAGCTAGAGAGAGAGTACTCACCAGCGTTTGAGGGCCAGGCCTCTGGGACATCCAAGGCACTACCAGCTATAGAAAGGTACCTGTCCATCCAAGTACACTTAGATTCAAATTTGGGTCTCACCACTGTCCTACCTTGAGCATGCCTCTGAATGTCTCCAAACCCGGGTGCCTTCATCTATAGAATGGGAGTGATAGCTGTCAGAAAGATGAGAGACAATGGAGTTGAAACTATGAATCTGTTCTTCCTTCCTGATCAGAGGCCCAGGGCCTGGAGCCAAGTGGAGAGATGTGGCCACCCAACAGACTGGTATAAGGTGCTCGTGTCAACTGCTTGATCTTCATGGGTGCTAAGGTGTCAGGTCCTTCAGGCCCCTACCAGGGACCCAGGGAAGCTAGGCACAAGGATTGTGAAGGCTCCCTAGAAGAGGAGACCTGAGAGTGGTGGTGGGTGTACAGAGCTGTCTGCCCATCTTCCCTTGTTCTGATAGTTGAAGTCATAGTCTTTATGCTCTGCTCTCAAGACATCTGGTGTCAGATGCAGGAAAGGGAATTCCATAGTTTTGAAGTTTGGCAATACTGGGAATGGGACATGGGCCTCAGGCATGACAGTTAAGTGTTCTGCTCCTAAGATACACCCCCAAAACAGCTTAATAGTTTTGATTCAAGTAGGGAGAATGTCCCCTTCTCCCAGTTTGCTAAATTCAGCCCTTTTTTAAACCACCCTCAGGAAATCTAGCCCAGTGCAGCCTCTGGCTTCCNGCTTCCAGCAGCCCTCTAGGTTCTAGGTAGGGACATTGTGCTCACTGTGTCGTCAGGGCCGTCTGTAGCCACATACCCAGGGGGCATTACCTCTTATTACATAACCTAGAAGACAGGAGCTTTGAGGCCTGGGTCAGGAGCAGAAGTCTGCTCCTGAATGAATTCACAGCTTCCTTCTCTTCAGTGAAATCAAAGGGCATAGGAATTTGCCCCCTGAACATGAACATTGTCACAGAGGGGTAGCTGACACTCCTGGGGACAATACTAGGCCCACAGCTACAACTTCACTTTCTCTTTGAGGGTAGGGGAAAGAGATGGAGCTGGTATGCACAGTGATTCTTCCATAACACTTGAGAAGACTATCTTTGCCTGGAAGCTGAGAAGGTGAGAGATATAGGAGAAGGTGTCCGAGATTTNGAGAGAAATGATGTTAATGTATGTAGAGCCCTAACAGAATTCATTGTCCTTGAGTAAGCAATCTGGGACCAATGACAAGTTGCTCTGTAGTATAGGGTGGGAGGTGGGTTTACACCAGCCCAGCTGCAGGTGGAGAAGGGCTGTTTCTAGTTAACACAGCAAAGCACTGGAAATAAGAATTNTGAGAAGAAAGAAGAAANCTTCCAGTGTTGGGAGAGGGAGGAGTCAGCAGAGTCCTGTCACATATGGAGTTCTTTCAGTGAGGATAGCATTCCGTCTCCCCCAAACACTAATTTCCAGCCCACTGTATGTGTGTCGTTGGAGAAAAACAGCCCAGCAAGACCTGAGGGAGCCTCGAGGGGGGCTGTACCTGCCCCTTTCCATCACTTAGCACCCTTAAAAACCATCAGACATCTCAGAAAGACAAGAAGGGCTGTTGGAGGGAAAGACAGTGGCTCTTAAGAACTAGGGGATTTGCCAGACATGGTGGCGCACGCCTTTAATCCCAGCACTGGGGAGACAAAGGCAGGTGGGTCTGTGAGTTCAAGACCAGCCTGGTCTACAGAGTGAGTTCCAGGAGAGCCAGGGCTACACAGAGAAACTCTGTATTGAAAAAAAAAAGAACTAGGGGACCCCAATGATGTAAGTGGTGTCTTGCTAGGCTAGGAGGAAACACTGAACAGCCTAAGGGCTGGTATAGGANATCTGGTTGAAGAGGAGGGGTGTTTTTATATAAAAACATTGGCTTATAACTGGCTTAAACTGGGCTTGGTCCTCAGCTGAAACACATGTAGACCCAGACAAACATGGACCTGTTCGGGTGTGGGTGTTCATCCTGGGTGAGGGTGGCAGAGGTCCAAGGGATTGGTAGGGGTTTGGGTGCCGGGAGAGGGCTAGGGCAAAGATAACATGGGAATACAGTAGAGCCAATGGAAAGGCTAAGAAAGAGGAAAAAGCATGGTAGCTGGGTAGAAGGGAGGCACCTGGGCAAGCACACACTTCTGGCCCAGAGAGGAAGGAAGGGAAGAGGGCATGAAGCCTGGAGAACGGAGGGAGAAGGCTTTTGGGCAAGATAGGCCGGCCTCCCAATGGATGTCGCACCCCCTGGTCCTGGTCCTGACTTCCAGGCTGATTTCAGCAGGATAGNATCAGATGGCAGGGGTGGCGACTGTGCTCCATACTCCAGAGAGTGACAAGAGAACTGTTTTCCAGAAAAGCATGATTTTGAGTGAGTGGTCCGTGTCCAGATCTTAGTTCTCAACAATGACCAAGTGAGCGTGGAGATCCCCGCTCAGCCTCGAGACCTGGAGATCCCGCCTCATCCCNGAGACCTGGAGCCCTCTGATTGCCATAGCTCTCATCACATGTTGACCTCCTNTGACAGCAAGTGGGATGAGAGCTTCGGCAACCTCCAGTGCCAGTGCCAAACAGACCCTTGTCGTAGCTTTAGCGTCTCCTGGCAAGGGAAAGTGGAGCGAAGTAAGAGCAGGAGAAGAAATTTCTCTTT
>LZPO01075880.1:530335-542803 GCA_001675575.1 Neotoma lepida
CCCACCCTTGGGTACCTCCAGCCGGTCTTTCTTCTCTCCGCTGGCTTCCTGGGCCTGCTTTTGCTCTTGCAGCCGTTTCTGCCGCTGCTTGTCCATGTTGCGGCTAAGCAGATTGGTGACNGTCATCCGGGGCCCAGCCAGCTCAAAATGGTAGCCCAGCTTGAGCAGGGTGGTGTTCTCCTTGAGCAGCTTGGCGATCTCCATCTCAGTCTTGCCTCCGCAGATGTGCCTCTGGTTGTGAAAACGTAGCTCTGTCAGCGTGGTATTCTGGAGGAGGGCCCGGAAGATGGCCAGGATGCCCTTGCCAGTGATGTGATTGGAGTCCAGGTTGAGGCTGGTGATAGTCTTATTGGCCTTGAGCATGATGGCAATGGCGAAGGCCACATGGTCATCAGCCCGAGTATTGGCCAAGGCGAACACCTTGACCACAGTGTTGAACTCCAAGGCCTCGGTAAAGCGGACCAGGATTTCATTAGTGATGCAGTCTGAGTTGTTGACATTGACCTCAGTCATCTCTGGGTCATTATTCTTCACTCTCTCCAGAGGTTCATCAAATATGCTCGGAGTTGCTTCCTCCTCTGCTCGGGCTGGCCCTTCAGAGGGCTTGCTGGGGCCACTAGGGGCCGGCTTCTCTGGGGCTTTGGTCTTGCTCTCTTCCCTGACTTCCTTATCAGGTCGGTTCTCTTCCTTCTTAACTTTTTCATCCTGCTTTCTCGAGTCTCTGTCCCTGCTTCCTTTCTGTACACCCTCATCCTCTGGTTTCTTGTCTGTGCTCTCACTTGGCTTTTTTGGCCTCCCGTCCTCCTTTCGGGATACTGTGCTCCTGCTCTCTGCCGTTAGCTTCTCCTCTTCTTTCTTACTGGGCTCCTTCACCTCCTCTTTCTTCTTGTCTTTGTCTCTGCTCAAGCCTGCGTTCCTGACACTCCCGGTCTTCTCCTCTTCCTTCCTCGGGGCTGGTGTCCTCTCTTCTCTGCCATCTTTCCCAGCCTCCTTCCTGTCCACCGCAGCCCTGACCCGGCCCTTGTCAATACCCCTGATGATCGTCTCCTTGGGCTTCTCACCCCCTCTGCCATCAGCCTCCTCTCGATCCCTGGAGAAGCTTTTCTTCAAAACACCCTTCTTGGGCTCCTTGCCCAGGTCTGAGTCCTGTCTGGGGCCCAGGGCCTTTCTGCTGGCATCACTGCCNTTTTCCTCTCCGTTCTTGGCATCTGTCTTCCTCCCCACTTGCTTGCTGTCCTAAGAATTCAGAAAAGAAAAATAAACATGCAGAGTTGGCTACAGGGGGAGGGGAGGGGAGGGGCTATGGGGACCAGCCAGGAGGACTTGTGTAAGTGCCCTTGAGTCTCTGAAGGACATTTGATCTGGAGAAGGTTGACAGCCTGCCTCTGTTGCGCTCTGTAGTGGCAAGACTGGGTTCTGGCCTCAGAGAGTGGACTGACAGTAGACTCATGGACTCAGGGTTGGGCCATGTGGAATGAACACTTGCAGAGAGAATACAGCTTCTCCACAGAACATTCTTAGACCTTTTCTGTCATAATTTAGAGCTTCCTGCTACACACATGGTAAACTGAGGCAAAGGAAAAAAACCACTCATTCTAGCACTGTTTTGTCTACAGTGTTGAATGCTTATCATTATAGATTTGTTTGCATTTTTTTAAGATTTATTTGTTGGGCTGGGGAGATGGCTTGGGGGTTAAGAACACTGATTGTTCTTCCAGAAGACCTAGATTCAATTCTCAGCATNCACATGGAAGCTAACAACCATAACTTCAGATGCCCTCCTCTGGTTTCCTTGGGTACCAGGCATGCAAGTGGTACTCAGACATATACACAGGCAAAATACCTATATACATAAATTACAATAAAATATTTTTGTAAAAGATTTATTTTTATCTTTCCTATGTGTGAGTGTTTGCCTGCATGTTTGATGTACACCACATGCCTGCAGTTTTCACAGGGGGCAGAAGAGAGCATTGCACCCCCTGGAACTGGAGTCAAAGATGATTGTGAGTACACATGTGGGTGCTGGGAACCCAACCTGGGTTCTTTGTAAGAAAAGTAACTGCCCTTTTTTTGGCAGGGGCAGGGGTTGGATGTTGAGACAGTGTCTCAATATGTAGCTCTAGCTGGCCTGTAACTTGCTATATAGACCAGACTGGCCTTGAACTCACAGGCAGGGATCCACCTGCTTCTGCTTCCCAAGTGCTAGGACTAAAGATATGCACCACCATGCCTGGCCAAGAGCACCAAGTGCTCTTAACTACTGGGCCATTTCTCCANCCCCAATTTTATTTTATAATATACATTAAGGAGGCCAGCAAGAGGGCAGCAGGCAAAAGTACTTTCCATGCAAGCCTGATAATCTTGATCCCTAGATCCTATGGTGAAGAAAACCAGTCCCCAAAAGTTGTTCTCTGACCATGTGCGTGCACAGACACACACATGTGCACACACATATGTGCACACACACATGTGCACACACACATATATGCACACACATGTGCACACACATGTGCACACACATACATGTGCACACACACATATGTGCACACACACATGTGCACACACACATACACACTAGTAACCCTTGTATTTATTCTGCACTTATGATGAGTGCTTCATATCCTTCACTCTAATCCAGTCCTGCTCCCTAGGGGAGTCAAGGGCTTTGGATACTGAATTGTGTAAGTGTATGTGCGCGTGCATGTGTGCATGCGTGTGTGTGTGTGTGTGTGTGTTGCTAAATATCAAACCTAGGGCCTTGCACATGCTAGGTAAGTGCTCTTAACCACCGAGTTACACTCTCAGCCAAAGCCAATACATTGGCAAAAGGGGGAAAATGTTGGAATGACCAACATAGTGTTGCTAACATTTTATTTCACCAACCAAGGATATTTCTAAATTCTATTCCCTCTACCATTGAATGAATGTATATGCACACACACACACACAAACACACACACACATATATATATATATATATCCTTGAAATAAACAGGAACTAACTAGCTAGACATAATAGCTGTACCTTTCCATCAAATGTGTGTCTTCTTCAACAGTTCACAGTTTTGTTGTCTTTATTGTTTAGAAAGAACTTTGATAAGGCCAAGCATGATGGCACATGCCTCTAGTTTCTGNACTAGAGAGGCAGAGGCAGGCAAATCTGAGTTTGAGGCCAGCCTGGTCTACATAGTGAGTTCCAGGCTAGCCAGGGCTACATAGTGAGACCCTGTCTTTGAAAAAAAAAAAAAAAAACCTTTGCCAGGGACAAGTCCCTCTCTATGGAGAGCACTGGAGTCCACTGTGGGCAGCCTGCCACAGTGGACTCTAGGATTCCATGACTCCACTGTGACTACAGATGCTGTGATGTTGCTTGGAGAGGCCCTGGGATGGAATCAGCTGAAGATGGTAGAGGCTTGAGTGTCCCAGGCAGCACAGGCCACCCAGCACCCTCACAGAGCCTTCTTTCTCCCTCTAGAGCAGTGGTTCTCACCCTTCCTAATGCTGCGATCCTTTAAAACAGTTCTCCGTGTTGTTGTGACCCCAACCATAAAGTTAGTTTCATTGTTACTTCATAATTTTGCTACTGATATGAATCGTAATGTAAATATCTGCATTTTCTGATGGTCTTTGATGACCCCTGTGAAAGAGTCATTTGACCCCCAAAGGTTGAGAACCGCTGCTCTGCAGAGTTGCAAGTCTGTACCTATTTGCATAGTAGCTGCTTTTAATTCCTGCCAGAGAAAGAGAGGAAGCAGGAGATTGCCTCCAATGAGACAGGCTGTTTGACTAGCGCCTAGGGTAGAGAGCACGGAGCACCTGGGCTGCTACGGGATGCTTGTGAGGTCCTTTCCTGAAGTTTTTCTTTTCGTTTTTAATATGAAGAGATCAGGATGGGCTGCTTTCCTTCAGGTGTGCCCAGCTGGGTATAGGAAGAAGGGAAGGCAGGGTTTGGAAGAGCAACACTCCATGGTACCCTTTGGCCATGCAGCCCTTCCTTACCCACACCCTCCCCAGAGGGGATAGAGAAGAGGTTGATCCTACCGCAACAATNCGTACCTACATTACAGACACCACACTAGGGACCAGCCCTGCGTTCCCTGGCTTCTCTACCACAATCTCAATAGGCAGGCAAGGGCTTGAGGCCTGGAAGACAAGGCCTTGGACTGCGCCCCTTTCAACCTTAAGCCCAGAGGGTACTGCTGTACTGAGTGTCACGGGAGCTGGTGGTGGAACTGAGGCAGAGAGCCCCTGTACTCTCTCTCTGTTCCTAGGAAGCTGGGTTTGCTCCATTGGTGTACCTGGAGCAGCTTTCGTCTATAAACACCTCTTTAGATTAGCCTGGGAATCACTTCTCCCATCCCTTCTCAGCAGGCCCGTCATGCCTTCCTCTCATTGTAGGAACAGGGTGGAGAGCATTGGCTCAGACAGCGTCTTGAGCAAAGCTCTGGGGGTCAGGCCTGGGACAGAGCTGGCTACCTTCCTTTCTTCCTCTAGTCCCCAGATGTGCCCATCCATTGCATACTGCTCAACCACCTCTCCAACATGCCCAAACTGCTTGGCTCACAGGCTTGGCTTGAAGGAGGCTGAGAGCCACAGAGATGGCAACCAACTGCACTGGGCAGGCTTAGGCAAAACAGGCTCAGGCCCAACAGTCTCATTAGCAGCCATCAAGTCACAGCAACAGTATCTGGCTTTTCCCATTGGGGTCAAGGCTTCCTGCCCTGCCTGCTCCATACTCTTCTTGCCTGAGTGCCACACCACCCACAGAGCCCCCCNCACATCACCTCCATCTCCCACCCCTACACACCCAGGTTCCTACTCAGAACCTCCAACCAAAACCCAATCTCTGCATTTTACCCTTCTCTCTTCCCAGACCTAACATCCTGACCTCTCCCCTTTGACCTCATCAGGCACCAACTGCTACTCCTCCAGTTATACCCCTGAGCTGGGGTCTAGGTTGACTAAGATCTACCAAGAGGTGTGCCAACACTTTAAAAAGAACCAAATGTAAGAGAGGCTGAGTGGGGGTGGGGAAACGTTGATTAATCACTGCTCTCCTCCAAATAGCCAGGAATGAATGGGGCTGTGGCGTGCTGGAGCAAGCGCAGCCCTCAGAGCTCAGACCTTGCCTTAAAAGGAGATGGAGCACAGACTGCTCCCAGGCCTGGGATTTTGCAGAGTCCAGCTCCTTGCACATAGCCAAGCCTCCTCCTCTATGCTTATCTGAGAGGGAGTCTGGGTTGCCTGCTTGCTTTTGTTTTTAGGATTAGTGGTGTGTATCCCGATGGCCTCCACAGGTTATTTTTGCCAGCGCTGGCTATTTCTAGACTTTACCTGACCTTTCATAATTTATAGCAAAAGGAGTTTAGGTTAAATGTAACAGAGAACTAGAGGATGAAGGTCCACCAGCCTTCGGATGAGCGATCTAGCTAGTATGATTGCTCCCTCTGGGAAAAGCTTAAAGGTTACAGGAAGCCCAGCAGGGTGGATCTGGAGTCTGGAGTCTTGCACAGAGACGAGGCTATGGAAAGGGTGACCCGTGCAGAACCTCTGGTGGCCTGTGACACATGACAGGACCCCTCCCAGGGTCAGAGGTGAGAAGCAACTCCTCACCTGTTTCCTCCAGGCCTACGGTCATGTGATGGTGTTCTATTTGCTAAAAGCCCTAGGGACTTCAGTGAACAAAACACAGCATTGTCCCCATCACCAGACCAGACCCTCTTGAAGCTACTTCCTGTGNCGTCATATCTGATCACAAAGAAGCCACCATGTCAACATTTCCAGTGCCAACAGAGGAGAAAAGAGAAAAGGGAAGGGGATGGGAGGGGAAGGGAAAGGAGAAGAGAGGAGAAGAAGGGAGGGGAGAGGAGAGGAGAGGAAAGGAGAGGAGAGGGGAGGGGAGGGGAGGGGAAAACAGCAGACGTGTTTTCTGCAAGAGCCAAGGGCTCTGTGTGCTCTGGACCCGATAGCTCAGGCTAAGCCTATCCTAGCCATCTCTTTTTCACCTGATGATAAGCAGTCTCCCCTGGAGTCTCCTGGGCCCCAGACGTCTATGAGGAGTGAGGAGCTAGTTTGTAGACGGCCCCTGGAGAGCTGCTCATAGGAAGACTGGAAGGGAATTGNCTTTGCTTACGGGATGCCTGGAATGACTGTCGTCCTCAGCCTCCAATGCAGGAGCATTTGTTTCTTCCCCAAAGCAAGTCTGAGGTGACCCTGACTCAGAGGTGCAATGCCACTCTTACTGCATTTCTAGAATCTTGAAGGCCCCGGAAGGTTTTCCAACTTGAGGCAACCAGATTGCCCCAGCCTGAGCCCCAGATTGGGGCAGTGACTCTGGGTTCCCCCATTTTGTCTTTGTTGGACATTCTTTCCAGGCNTTCACAATGTTGGTGTTGACCTTGGTGGTCTGTGGAGTGTCATGCAAGGCCCAGGCAGCCTCAGTGTGTGGGGATCTAGAGCCGGGCAGGCTTCCCCAAGGATCAAGACTAGTTTTTACCAGGAAAGCAAGAGAAGCAGGTGATGGTGNCTCCTGGCCCTGCTTCCAGAATGCAAACCCCTCNCCATCTATCCATCCTGGTCCTACACATTCTCTCAGAACCCTAAATCATTTTCCTAGGAAGCTACCCTGCCCTACTCCCCTGAGATGCCCCATGAGCTCCCAGTAGAAGCCCTTAAAGTGCCAGTGTCATCTGTTTGCAGAAGGGAGGGCAGAGAGGAACTGGCCACAAGTCCCCTGGGAGAACAGCTCCTTTTCAAGCTGGTGTGAAGGGCAGAACAGACAGCCCCGCCAGGGCTAGCGGGGATGAAGGGAATGAACTCCGTTCAGGCTCCTGCCTTATTCTACCTGGAGTGACAATAAAGATTCCAGAGTCTCCTGAAAGGANAGTGTCATTTGGGAATTGTAGCATTCTGGGCACATAGCAGTGCCCCTGTGCCTTAGTGGTCTGTGGGGAATGGCCTCTGAGGCAGCTCATTACACAGATCTATCAAGTATTGCTACTATCCTAGAAGGCCTCTGGCTCTCTTCAGCACTCTCAGGAAAACTTCAGATTGTTCTAGAAATGTTCTGTCTTTAGAGCTGTGGAAGCCCATTGGTTTTGCACACAGTTGGCCTGTGTGCAAACCCCAGCTATACCTCGACATACTTGTGTGCCCCTCTGGACCTATTGCCCCATGCACAACAAGCTGACTTCCTGGGGTTTCTCACCTAGCTATATGCTGGGGCCAGGACTCAGACCAAGCTCCCTTGCCAAGAAGGGCTGAAATAAGAGACACAATGTGACTGCCCTGGGACCCTCAGGAAACGTGCTTACTGGAGTCAAGTGTGGTGGTGCACGATTTTAATCCCAGCACTTAGGAGACAGGGGCAAGTTGATCTCTGTGAGTTTGAGGCCAGCCTGGTCTACAAAGTGAGTGCCAAGAAACCCTGTCTCAAAAAAAAAAAAAAAAGAAAGAATGGTGGCATCAGTAAGGTCCTGTTCCTTGTCCTAATGAGACCTTTGTCCCCTTAATGTTTCAGGATGTGTAGAGTAGGTAAAGTTGAGCACTTCCTCAATGGCCAGGGGAATTACAATTTGAAGTTTTCTGTGGGAAAAGAAATGACTATATCTCAGATGATAAGAGCTTACCTGGAGGATAAGAAGCTGGCAGGGGACTAGGCTGCTTGGGGAAGCCTCTCCCAGCCCATCGCACCCCAACCGTACAGCAAGCCCTGTGAGAATTAGGGCCTAAAACAGAAATCCTCACATTGACCTGAAGGCTTTGTCATCGTCTGCTGTGGGACCGCAGAGCTGCCTTCTCACAGGCTTTTTCTTACAGTGTCTCATGGAGGGGCCCAGGTTGATCTCAACTCACAGTGTAGCTGAGGATGACCTTGAACTTCTGATCCTCCTGCCTCTATCTCCTGAGTGCTAGAATTGATGGAGTGCTTTGCCACATCTGGTTCATGGTGTGCTGTGGATCAAATCCAGGGTCTTGTGCATACCAGGCAAGCACTCTACCAACTGAACTACCCCCCCAGCCCCTCCCAGTACTTTCTGAGCATGCAGAGGACTCCATGCCTCTGGAGCTCTCAGCCCCTGACCAAGACAGGAAGGGGTATGAGATACCCAGCAAGGCCTTTGCACAGCCTAAAAGCTCCTTGAGTGCTTGTTGGTGACACGCCAATGTATCATCCTCAGAGGATCCTCAGGAGACTGTCAGAAATGGAGGTGTCAGACTCAGACAGACCCTCTGCCCGTGACCCTTCCACACCAGAGATTAGCTGATGCCTTTGCCAGCCCTGTTCCCACCCTGAGCACNTGGTTGGGAAACACAAACACTGGGAGGGTTGGCTCCCTCATCCCCAAAGGCATCAGGCCATTAGACATAGCTTGTCAAATGCTCAGGGCTTTCTTCAGAAGGATCATGTTGNACTCAGGGAAGCCTGCCTACCTGGTAAGCTTTGAGCTGAGAGGCCAGGCATGGTATATGTGGAATGAGTGGTAAGGAGACTGTATTATCCATCTTTTTTTAAGGTTCTGGGAATGGAACCCAGGGTTTTACATATAGTAGGTAAAAGCTTTATCACTGAGCTACTACCCCAGTCCAGCTCAAACCACCACCTGTCCAAGGCAGTCACAGCTAAGAAAAGCTGTGACCCTCCTGNAGTACCAGTATACTGCTGTGGTCAGCCTACTCGAGCAACAGGGTCTCAACTCTGTGGATGGAGGTAAATGAGGCACAAATCTCTGTAGAGAGTTGGNGTGCTGCATGAATGTGACCCTCAGATGCTCTGGGAGGGACATTGTACTTTGTGGTTTTGTGTGTCAACTTGACACAAGCTAGTGTCATCAGAGAGGAAGGAGCCTCAGCTGAGGAAATGCCTTGAGATCCAGCTGTAGGGCATTTTCTCAATTAGTGATCTGTGGGGGAGAGCCCAGCCCATGGTAGGTGGTGCTATCCCTGGGCTGCTGGTCCTGGGTTCTATAAGAAGGCAGGCTGAGCAAGCCATGGGGAAGCAAGCCAGTAAGCAGCACCCCTCCATGGCCTCTGTATCAGCTCCTGCCTCCAGGATCCTTCCCTGTTTGAATTCCTGTCCTGACTTCCTTCAGTGATGAACAGCAATGCTGAAGTGTAAGCAAATAAACCCTTTCCTCCCCAACTTGCTTTTTGGTCATGGTGTTTTCATCCTAGCAATAGAAACCCTAAGACAGACACTCAGCCTTCCTTTGGATTTCATATCGAGATGAGAGGAGGGCCCTTGCAGGAGAAAAGGGTGAAGGAGCAGACATCATCAGAGATGGAAACCAAGGAGGGAGGTACACGTGTTTCAAATTCCCCGCCATGGGGAATGAAGCCACAGCCCGAGGACCACACTATAGGCTGCCTTAGTTTGTCACGTCGCTGTGCTTGTTTCCCACTGTTTCTCCATGAGANGCTTACATTTGAAAGGCCTATCCTTCATGTTGGTGCTAAAAACGGAGTGCAAATGAGAAAACCAGACTTGCAAGAGGAGACCCAAAGGAAATGTGGGTGGCTCCGCAAGTGAGCTGAAGAAGAGGCTGGTGGGACAGCACAGTCTGATAGAACTAAACCTGAGAAAGTCCTTCAAAGTGGTGACATGCATGGAGCCGAGATTTAGAAGGGAGAAACATGATGGGGAGGCTCCATGCTGGCAGGGATGGGAGGCTGACACTCNAAGGAGCAAGGAGCCTGGGAAATGGGGCCAGGGCACATCCCACTGTGGGCCTCACCTTTTTTCTCCTTCCCAGCTCTTCCTACGACTTTGTACCCTGGCGCAGGCACTTCCCAGCCCACCTTTGCTGGGTCTTAGTCTCTCCGTTACCCAGAGTCAGTATGAGCCAAGACCAAGTCACCCCAGCCAAACCCTTCCCCTGGGCGGCTGCCCCACAGAGCCCTTTCTCTCCTTTGTCTTAGCCCCTTTCACAGTCTTTCTGTCTCCCCCAGTGGNTCAGGGGCACCAAGTATTGTTAGTCACTGGCTGCCTAGCACCCAGCATTGAACACACAGCATCTACTCCAGCACAGAGTAGGTGCCGAATAGTGGTGAAGTGAATGAATTGTTGAGAGAACGATGTCCACTAACTAAAGCCAACTATTAGTGTAAGATGACGAAGGCCAAGAGAGTCTGTAGGCCAGAGTGGCCCACAGAGAAATCCTGTCTGGAAAAAAAGCCAGCAAACACCAAAAACTGAAACCAGCAAGACAGCTCAGTAAACAAAGGTGCCCACCATCAACCCTGGTGACCTGAGTTTGATTTTCATGACCCACACGGCAGAGAGAACCAACTCCTTACAAGTTGTCCTTGGGTCTCCGAACGTGTGCCAGGTATTTCACATTTGTTTACACAGAAAACACAAATAAAATGTAGTAAAAGATTTTTTCAAGGTTTGGGGGCTGGAGAGATGGCTAAGCAGTTAAGTGGTTAAGTGATTGCTTTTGCAAAGGACCCAGGGTTCAATTCCCAACANCCACATGGTGGTTCACAACCATCTGTAACCCCAGTCCAGAGGATCCAACACCCTCTTCTGGTCTCCTTGGACACCAGACACGCACATGGTACATATACATACACATAAAATAAAATAAGCAAAATCTTCAGCACAAATTGTTTCCACTTGAAGGGTGGGTTAAAAAAAAAGAGGACACAAAGTTGGTAAGAAAGGGGAGTGGACAGGAATTAGGGAAGGAGTGGATATNGTTAAAACTCGCTGAATGGGATTCTTAAAGAACTAATACAAATAAACAAACAAACAGAAATAAATATGGTTTTAAAACCCAGAATCTGAATTCAAGTCAATGAATGTAAAAGCTGTGGAATGCTATTGGACTCTGTGCCTAGAGAGGCAGCAGAGCTGAGAAACGTGCTCGTTAGCTCTCTCAGAGCCTTGAAATGTAGCCCCAGCTAACCTCAAATTCAAAATCCTCCTTCTTTAGCCTTCCAAATGCTGGGAACACAGTGTGCATCGCCAGTCCTGGCTCAGAGCCACAGTCCCCATGCCTCACTCTGGTACTGGTTAGGTCCAGTAGAGGTGACCTGCTTGTAGGGCAGATATCTGCCCAGGGCAATCTGAGCCAGGGGTAAGACCGGAGGACATCTGGCATAGAGGCNGGGAGAAACGGATGCATGGAACCCCACTCCACCTTAGAAAGAAACTCGGGGNTCTGNCCAGCTAGTCACACTCTCTCCAGAGAAGCCCAGGCCCAAGAGAAGTACATTTAGGGCCCAGNGTCTAAGGGCCTTGATCATTCTGTACCCTCTGCTGGACCACTGGATCTCGGTTCAGATCAGGCTAGCCCAAGGCCAGGTGGGAGTGTATAACACATCCAATTGTTAGACTTTCTGGAATCCACAGGGAGAAACCCTCTTGGATATGTGGCTTCTCTTTTTCCATGTCCTGCAACCTTGAAGACATCTCAAGCAGAGGAAAGATGTGGAAGCCAAGAGGCAGCCAGGCCAGGCAGGCCAGTCCCTAGAGACTGCCCACCGCTGATGTTCCTTAAAGGAATGCAATAAACAAGGAAGCCTGTCCCACTGGGCCGGAAGTGGGAGACTGGGGGGAGCTGGCGGCCATTTTATTCTCCATTTTCACCACTTCATCCCAAAGGACTGAGCAGCTGGAAAGAGACCAAGTTTGTTTCCCAAACCAGAGGATTTCCAGCTTCAGGCTAAGCTTTCAGTCCTAGCTCTGTCCTCCATTAGTGGCTTTCTCTAGTGGCCTTTCTCTGGGCCACTACCCTATAAATGTCATCTTTCCAAAGAAGGCTTATTTTTCTCAATCCTAAACTCTCATCCAGAGCATCAGCAACACTCTAGTTGCTGAGGAAGATACACAGACTAGAATGACACTTCAAAGCCAGGCACACAGCTGTAACCCCAACACTGGGGAAGCAGGGGGATGAACGTAAGTTCAAGGCCAGCTTGGTCTACACAGCAAGTTCCAAGTCAGCCAGGGCTACACAGTAAGACCCTGTCTCTAAGAACCAAATGAAAAGAAGGACACTTAAGTTCTGCTAAATGGAGGACAGCACCTAGGAAAGGGGGACATCTCCTAAGTGTCAATTCATCATTTCCTTTCCCTTTCAAGACAAAATAATCTTCTATTGGATGTATATGACCCATTTTGCTGACCAGTTCATTCACTAAGACGTCAGTGAGGCACCTGTAGGACAACTCAGCCCACACTTCTGGTCCAGTTTCCATCTGGGGTCTCCTGCAGCCCCCCCCAGGGGTGGGAATCCTCTCTCTCCTCGTCTCTTTAGTCCTACTCCCCTCTACCCTCTGCAGAGAATCTCTGAGAAAGGATAAAAGAGCCAGTGGTAAGATTTTCTTTTTGTTTTTCAAGACGGAGTTTCTCTGTGTAGTCCTGGCTGTCCCGGAACTCAAAGATCTGCCTGCCTCTGCCTCCAGAGTTCTGGGATTAAAGCCCTGTGCCATCACCACCTGGCGAGGATTTTCTAATTT
>LZPO01075880.1:563229-581681 GCA_001675575.1 Neotoma lepida
TCCTACGCTACCTTGAAAGGGGTTTCTGAACTCCTTGCCTCAACAACCATCCTCCCTAGGTGACTGCTGCTCTCCCCTCTCCTCTCCTGCTCTCCTCCACTCTCTTCAGATGAGNCTCTCAAAGGTACAGTTCAGATCACCTGTCTCTTCTGCTCTAACCCCTCCAGTGACTCTGCAAGTGGAATAAAAATCCAAACCTCAGCTGTTGGGGATGGATGCAGGAGGATCAGAAGTTCAAGATCATCCTTGGTTATATAGCAAGTTTGAGACTAGCCTGGGGCACATGAGACCCCATCTCAAAAAAAAAAAAATCTTGCCGGGCCTGGTAGCACAGGCCTTTACTCCCAGCACAGAGGCAGAGGCAGGTGGATCTCTGAGTTCCAGAGCCAGAGCTGTTACACAGAAAAATCCTATCTCGAAAAAAATTCCAAATTTCTGGCTAGGGGTGTAGTTTAGTGGTGGAGTACTTGGTTAGCACATGGAAAACTCTGCGTTCGATCCTCGTCACCACATAAATAAACTAAGAGACAAACCAAACTCCTCTGTTTCCCTAAAAGGCCTTGCACTAACTGAATCTTGCCTCCTCGGGGCCTTCCTCATCTCCCCCAGCTCTGCTCCAGTTCCCCTAGCCTGAGTTTCCTCTGACACAGTCAACTGCTTCCACCTCAAGGCCTTTGTATGCTGTCCTCTTGGAAGCTGCCTCTCCAGGCCTTCCCATTGCTGACTTTGTCCCAGACTCTGAACGATTGTCACCTTTCTGGTGCTGAAGACCCCNATGACCCTGGTGGAAATGGGCCCCTACTATAGTTGATATATAAAAGACACTCTTTCCTTAAACAGATTTACACTTTTTTTATCATATACAAAATACATGTTACATATGTATATGTTATATGTGACATATATACATGCATATGTACACACATATATAGTGTCTATTGTGCTGATTAGTTTTTTTTGTTAACTTGAAGGGGAACCTCAACTGAAAAAACATCTTCATCAGAATGGTCTGTAGGCAAGTCTGTGGGGCCATTTTCTTGATCAATGATTGATATGGAAGGGCCCAGCACACTGCTGGGCAGGTTGTATAAATAAACAGGCTGAGCAGGTCACGGAGAGCAAGCCAGTAAGCAGCACTCCTCCACAGGCTCGGCTTTTAGTTCCATCAGGTTCCTGCCCTGTTTGAGTTCTCACCTTGGCGTCCCTCAGTAACGGACTGTGATCNGGACATACAAACCAAATAAAGCCTTTCCTCCCCAAGTGGCTTTTGGGCATAGTCTTTATTATAGCAACAGAAGGCAAATATGATATCTATTTTGACCGTAAGAGTCAAATATAGGGGCTGGAGAGATGGCTCAGAGGTTAAGAGCACTGGCTGCTCTTCCAGAGGTCCTGAGTTCAATTCCCAGCAACCACATGGTGGCTCACACCAGTCTGTAATGAGATCTGCCCTCTTCTGGCCTGCAGGCATACATGCAGGTGGAACACTGTGTACATATTAAATAAATAAATATTTTTTTTTAAAAAAGAGTCAAATATAAGGGGCTGGTGAGATGGCTTAGCAGTTAAGAGCACTGGCTGCCTTCCAGAGGACCTGAGTTCAATTTCCAGCACCCACATGGCAGCTCACAACTGTCTGTAACTACAAATATATGCAGGCAAAACACCAGTGTACATAAAATAAAAAAGGAATAAATATAATCTCTGTGGCAACAAGGACAGTCCCTATGTTAATCACTCTGTCCTAGCATTTAGAAAATGCCCAATATAGTAGCGCTCAATGAACAGTTGGGGAATTAATGATTTAGGAGCATCCTCCTTGTCCTCATAAGCATAAAGCATGATTCATGAATACTNTGTGTAAAGGGAGTGAAGAGGCTGGGGTGTAGGTCAGAGCCTGGGCCTCAGATGTGTGAGGCTCTGGGTACTATCCATCCTTCGCACTAAAAGAGAGGGGGATGAGGGAGAAGGAGGCATAAGTAGTGGGAAGGGGAATGAGTGGGCTGAGTCNGATGGAAGGGAAAGGAAGAAACAGACGTTCACGAGCCTTCAGTACCAGATTTCCAGCCCTGCACATTTCTTGGAGCCCTTTGTTGACTACCCCAGGACCAGGCACTTCAACTTCCGCATGACATGCTCTGGCAGGTACAGTAACTTGTCCAGATCATTCACTCAACAGAGTAGGACGGGAATCCAGATCTGCCTGGACTCTGAAGAGACCCTTCGAGCCACTGGACTCCACACAGCCAGCACCCACAGAGCCGCCTGAAGCCCTGATCTGAGGACAGAGCACCTCTTGGCACAGGAGGCAGGCATCCTGCTGGTCCTGCCACCTGACCTGGGAGTCAGGGCTGATGAGCTAGTGGAGCCTGGGGATCCTGAACGCGGAAGAAGTGAGGGGAGGAGAGGGTGGAGCTGAGGCGCAGGAGGCCTTTCTATTCCTAGCTGTTTGTAAACAGTGTCCTGACGACCTGGCCCGGCCTCCGTAGTGGACCCCAGAGATAGCTGAAGCCCAAACTCCCAAAGCAGCCCTGGCTCTTCTGAGATCATGCTGGGATAGAACACGGCTAACAAGGAGAGCTCTCCCTGCCCGAAACATCCCTGAGTCGCTCTTTTCTGCCATTTGTCAAAACCAGTAAATCAGCATGGGTCCGTAAGCCTGGGGTGGGGGTGGTGGAGCAAAATAAAGGTGGCTCCGAGAAATCACGTGACCAGAGCCAGGCGGTAAGTGAGAAATAACCCTTGCTTTTCTCCCTCCCTTCACCCCTTCTTGCCATTACCTCACTCCTACAGACAGAATTTTTTAACCTCGTGAGAATTTTTTTAATGTTATTTTGGCATCTGTACNGGTACAAAGCCTGAGGAATTGAGACTGAAGAAAGTCTCTTTCCTAATGAATTAAACTCTCAATACCTTATCCTGTTTAATCCTCCAATAGCCCTTTGAGGCTGATTTTATCATATCATTCCTACCTGACAAGTAATGGAGCTGAAGAAGCTAAGCCAATGAGATGGTATTGGCAATGCCCTTGGCACCAGCGCATGCTAAATAAATTAATGTTCTCCTTTTTTTTACTGTGGCTGTAAAGGGCAGAAGCAGAACCCAAATCTGGATCTAGCTAAGTCCAGGCATCTAAGGTTTTCCATCCCATGCCNGGACCTGCTNCTGAGAAGCCCTGAACAAGGATTTACACCCTGGATGTCAGCCACCTTTTTCTGCTCNCTATGCCTAGCGTGGGTCGGTAAGCACAAAACAGCTAGGGCTAGACCTTACTCTATGGATCAGGATATTCTTGCTGATCCAACTTGGCAGGCACATGAGTTTCAGCTTCTTCCTCCCTCCACCCCTATGCTGTGGCCATTTTTGCTTTGAGTGTACACACACACACACACACACACACACACACACAGACACAGAGGCACATAGGTTGCAAATCTCTCTTAGCCCCTTCACTCAAGGCTTGCTTACTCTGGGCCAGCTGTGGACATGCTGGCAGGAGCTGACACCCTAACTCCATAGTCTCTTGGAGGATGGAGAGAGGCTGGGGAGGGTAGACAGGCTAGATGAAAGCTTGGTCTTNCTCATTCATCCAGGCCCGGGGACCATGAAGTCCCTGAAACCCTGATGCTTCCAACTGTCCATGTTGCTGGTGGGAACCTCCCTTGATCAGCAGCACTCGACCAGACTTCAAAACCATCCCCACCTTCCTCTCATTGTTGGGCCATTTCATACTTGCAAGTGTCCCATGTCCCATGTGTCGTCGTGTGTCCGTCCCCCCCCCACACACACACCCGATTTCCCATCTAGCCAAGGTCTCAAGTTCTCAGACCTGCTGTCCCAAGAAGGGACAAGCATCAGAGGTCGTGCTGCAGGTGGGATCCAGTTCAGGTACCTGCCTCGCTTGCATAAAATTCTTTAAATATTACATACACAGCAAATGAACGAAAGACTTAAAAACAACACATTGAGACAAACACCCGGAGGTCCCACCACCTAGCTGAAGACAGTCAAGCTGCTTTTCCAAACTACAGATGGCGGTGGCTTTTAAACTTGTCTAGCCTTTCCTAGGTGTGTGCTTGTGCCTACCCGGGTCACCAGGCCCCCATCACCTCTTCTTCCCTCTCTACTCAGGCCTCCAGGGCTATTTTGAGTGTGTACCAGTTGGGGTTAATCTCTTTAATCGTGGAGCCGTGCTGTCTCATGTGCTCCCAACAGGCCCAGCTATCTGCAAAGGGCACTCTGAGGGTTGGTGCCACAGCCTCAGGCCTTCATTCATGCAGGGANCCCAGGGGCACNGAGTTGAACCGAGGCTGGAGGAAGGGGCTGTGGAGGCTGAGTGGCCACAGGAAGCTCAGGGCCAGCAGTGGGTTGCTCAGAGTCTCAAGTTAACCTCTGGGGAAAACCTAAAAGAGCTTCCTCCTCCCCTTAGCTCAGCTGCCCTGGCCCTTGACCCCAGTTTCATGCAGGTGCTAATCCTGGGTCCCTGTCACCCTAGAGAGAAGGACAAGGGAGGCAGGCTGAGGATCCCCCCCCCCGACACTTGGGGAGGGAAGAGAAGAATAGGAATTGGCCTGTTGGGATCTGGTCCCTGAAACACGAGACAAGGACTGTTTCACTCCACTGCGGGTTTATGCCCTGGCTTGGGGCTCTGTCTTCCACCTGGGCTAAGGGAGAACTCCCAGAGGACCAGAGAGAAGATTGGCTGCCAGATCCATCCCATTTACAGGCAGGACAAGAGCTCCAGCCTTCCCTGAATCCCCTGCTAACTCAACTTCATTTCATAAGCAGCTGGGGATCTTCTGTGCAGAGGCCTTATGTAAGTATTTGCCTCCTGAATCATATATGCTGGTGAGGGAAACAGCCAAGAAAGCAGAAAATTACAAAAGAATAAAATAAAAAAAATTTTAAAAAGAGGGGCAGGGGTATGCATCTCCCCAGCAGGGCAGACACTTGTCCTGCTCCAGGCCCTGGGTTTGGTCTCCATCACCATGAGAAAAAAAAAAATGAGTCAGCAAGAGGAAATCTGCTTGCCATGCAAACCTGACAACATGAGTTACATCCTCTGGAACATCCAGTGGAAGTAGAGACCTGACTCCTGAAAGCTGTCCTGTGACTTCCACACATGACACACATGAGCACCTCCTTCTCTAATGATAAATGTCCCGAACCTCATAATACTGGGNTGCTTGATCAAGGTACCTAGCTTTGCCTAAGAATCTGGGATGACTACCTGAAGGTGGTGACCTGGAAGAGGTATGGGAGGAATATTCATGAAAACTATGCTAACCAATCCAAAAGATCCCTGGAACATCCCAGCCCAGTGAGGAAGATGTAGCCCCAGACCCTTTCATGGTCTGGCACTCCAGCCACAGTAGGAGTCTTATTTCCCTCCCAGGAAAAGCTGAACAGGCCTGCTTACCACTCTTAGTTTCTATTAAAACCTCTTCTCAGTATAGTTTCGAACAAAAGTAGAGAACAATGTAATAACCACTCATGTGGACCCAACATCCAGCTTCAACAGGCAAACTCTAGACCAGCACTGTCTCATCCACACTCCTATCCTTGTCATTTTAAAGCAAATCCCCCAATTCGATCAATTTTCCCAAGAATAGTTTATTACATATGTCTAAAATGTAAACATTATTTTAAAAGAATGTTCATAATGCCATCATCCTATCGACAGGATCTAACTAGAGTTCCTTACTGCCGCCCGGTATCTTTCCCTCATCAACAGCTGGTTTCATAGTTAAAGGTACCCCTCAGATATCGGGGAGACCAGCCTCAGGCAGACTGTCACAGCCACTGTTCCTCTAAAAACACACAAGCACATGGATCTCAAGTATCTCTTGAGGGCTCTCACAAGCAGCTGCTGAATGACCCTCATGGAACTCAGTTGGCACGAAGACCCCAAGTTCAACTGGGTAAACTGGGCATGGTGGCATGTGTCTGTAATCCCACTGCTTCAGAGGTAGAAGCAGGATTGGGAAGTTCAGAGTCACCCTCACTAGCTGTCGAGTTTGATGCAAGCCTGAGCTTCATGAGAACCTGTCTTAAAAATAAAGAAGGGCTCGAATTATCTCCTCTTCATACTCGGATATACTAACGTAACAGGAAAAAGGAAGGAAGCACAAACTTCAAAGTCAAGCAAGTCACTTATTAGTGTCACTTTGGGACAGGTATTTAGCCTCATTGAGACTTTCTTTTTATGATGGGGATAAAAATACCATCTCCTAAGACTGTTAAGGCTTTGAAAGAGTATGCTGGAGCTGGGCAGTGCTAGTGCATGCCTTTAATCCCAACACTGAGGAAGCAGAGGCAGNTGAATCTCTCTCTGAGTTCAAGGCCAGCCTGGTCTACAGAGTGAGTTCAAAGACAGCCAGGACTACACAGAGAAATAATCTTGTCTTGAAAAAGCAAAAACAAAAACTGAAAAAAAAAAACAAAGAAGGTTGGGGTGGTGGGCATGTAGCCCACCTTGCTTCCTCGGGTCCAGGTCATTGGTTGGCTCGATATCAAATTGATTGGCTTATTACCTGCAGGTCTTGGGAAGAGTGAAGGTTCCAGCAGCAAGAGCTGGAACTAGTTCCTCAGCCTGGAGTGGTGCTCACACTCTCCAGCTATACTTGAGCACCCATGCTTTCTTTGCTTGCTTGCTCTGGCCACTAATTAAAGAGACAAGTCCCTAGACTGAAGGGTGGGTAGGGCTGGACAAGGGTAGAGATTTGCATTAGACTAATTTCACCAATTTCTGAGTTCCTTTACTAAAATGAATTAGTAATTCCCCTGCTGCTGTTTATTAGTGCTTATGTGCCAGGTTCTGTGCCAAGCACTTTCCACCACACTCTTAGTCAACCTCAACAGCCCCTGGGGTGGGTACTATTCTGGATATTTAGGTAANTTAGAGTGTCTTGGGAGTTATACAGACAGGACAGTAAGAATTGCTGGTACTCACACAGGGTTTTTCTGGTACTTAAATGTTTGGCCTTGACTTCACACTCATTCTTTTGCTAATGCTAAAGAGCCTACGTGTTAGGGCTCATTCACATCCCCCAGGGTTTGCAGAGACTTCTGACCACTACTCAGTATCCATACCAAACTCCAGCGGGCCATTATGCTAACACATGCCCTTTACCTGCATGAGGAGCAGTGAGTGGATTGTAACAGACTATCTCCATAAGGAAAAGTGGTCCTAAGGGCAGCATCTCCTCCAAGGATGCATACTGTCTCACCCTCTATTCCTGGACTTGGCTCCATCTGAAGAAATAAGTACATCCCTGGGCGGGGCCAGGGAACTGGAGGACAGAAGAGAGAGGTGGGGCACAGTATTGACTAAGAGCAGAAATGTTGGAGAATCGAAGGAGCACAAGAGTTCCTCCGCTGTTCTTTGACCTAAACATCTTGCTTTATAATTAAATAAGGGCTTTAGCTTTAGGGGTTGGTGGACAGTGCAAAGGTAGCACACTTACATGGCAGGTGAGAGGCCCTGGGTTTGTTTGCCCTCATCCTGTAGACAAGGCAGCCATTGGGCCCAGAGCCGCCCAGGGTATGGAGGAGAAGAACAGAGTTAAACTCTAGAGTGAGTCTTAGGGTCCAGGAAAGGGGGGTGGGTCACAAAAGTGTCAAGACCTTGACTGAGTTTCTTTTCTCTGTTTCCTGTCCTGGGTCACCAGCCAAAAGAGGGACTATCATTTCCCTCACATCTGTTTTGATATTTATTCATTATTATCAAAGCTGTAAAAGAAATAACCACCTTCCCCACAGGGCAAGAATTCCAGAGTCCCTTGGCTTCCCACACACTCCTTACTTCCTGGTAAGGTCTTGAACATGGGCCCAGGGGACGGCAGGCACAAGGACAATGTTCCAACTCCTCCACTGTGTCTCCCTACTTTTCCAACCCTCCTCTCAGGAGTTGGGCCATGTCCTCCAGGGAATTATGAGTAGCTTGGCTTTCTCTTCTTGAGTGGCTGGAGGCTACAAACATCATTCTAATCTTTCTCCCTCCTCACTAGCACAGGATGGAGATGAAGGAAGAAGCATGGCAAGAGACCAGGATGGCATCAGCTCAACAATGCATTCTTCAAGGACACCTCTCAGCTCCCTTTCCCTATGTGATGTTTGAGATGTTGTGTCTCTCCAGCAAATCCAACTTCTGCTTACAAAGCAAATTAAGGTCAGAGGTCCACACTGCCAGTTTAAGGCATAATAACCTATTCTGAAGCATATTCTGGTCCCTGCCAGTAAGACTTAGTTCTAGGGTTCTAAGGGTTCTAGTCATGGAGTTAGGAGCCCCAGCCCTCCCTCCCCACCCTATTTTCCTCCAGGGTGTGTCACTCACATCTATAGACATCTCTCTCTGGATGAGTTTCTTGGTCTCCTTTTCACAGAAGTTGAGCATGGCTTCCCGGTTGAATGTGCCAGAGGGTTGTCTGTCTGTTTGATTCTTCTGCCGCAGCCCCACAGGAATGCTCCCATCTGGGTCCACCACATCCAGCTCCTTCTCCAGCTCTTCCATCTCCTCAGGGGAGAGGGTGGACAGCAGGCTGTCGATGTCAGGGTCTTCACTCACCTGCCGCCGATACTTGGCTACCTTAGACATCTTGGCAAAGTGGGCAGCTGCTCTTTCCAAGTCTGTGGGTGTGCTGGTGGTACAGGGAAGGCAGAAGGGGCGATGGTCTGGGTAGAGCCGAGTGAGCTTGGGTGTGAAGCCCCAGCTAGGTGAGGACTGCGGCTCGTGGGGCCTGCTGTGCCACAGGTGCTCAGGGGACACAGCAGTCTCCCTGCACTGCCCAAGGCTAGTGGACCCTGCTTGGTCTAACCAGCAACCAATAAAACCTGACAGCTGCCCAGCCAGAGAGAAGAAGCCAATCCCCAAGGCAGGGGGCGGGCCTGCCTCACTGTCAGAGCTGTTTGAAACTTGAGGACATTCCAGGGAATCTTGGAGCGCTGCGTGACCAAATTTAGTACAGAGCAGTTTAGCCTTTTAAAGACAAGGGGGCCACGCAATGAGAAAAAGAGAAGAATGCAAAGGCTGGCAGAAGCAGACCAAGCCACTGGAAGCCAGGAAAGCAGGGACTGGGCCATGAGGTTCACTAACTGGCCAGCCTGAAACAAGCCCTGTTGAAGAATGGATTTTACCTTTCTATCACTGGGTGGCCACAGCCACCTTTCTACTGTATTTGGTAATGTTTTTGGGGGGACTCCCAGGCGTTTACAATCCAGAAAAGACACTAATTCAAGATAAACAACCCACCTATACCATTTTTTGCCAAGAACCTGAAAGCTGAGCATCAGTTGCCCTGACACCATTTCCCCACTTCTCGAGAGAATAAGAGAATGGGAGTCATGGTGGAGGGTGGGGGAGTGAGTGAGTGTGTGAGTGAGTGAGTGTGTGTGTGTGTGTGTGTGTGTGTGTGTGTGTGTGTGTGGTGATGATATCCTCACTGTGCATACAAACTGAAAATGTTTTGGTGGTGTGTGGTTTCATTTTTTGTTTTTGTTTGTTTGTTTGTTTGTATTTCAAGACAGGGTTTCTCTGTGTGGCCTTGGCTGTCCTGGAACTCCCTCTTTTAGACCAGGCTGGCCTCGAACTCACAGAGATCTGCCTGCCTCCGCCTCCCGAGTGCTGAGGTTAATGGCGTGTGTCACCACCGCCCACTACAAACTGAAAATGTGAAGGCTGTTTGAGGAAGAGGTGGGATCTTCAGGAACAAGGAAACTTTTAGAGGGCTATCAGTTTTGGAGGCCCCAAGGCTCTTGGGAAGTGGGCTCTAACCTGCCTCGGTGCCCTCTTCTTCGGGGCATCTGTAGACAACCGCTGTGCACACTGAGGAGGAGCCAGCGGGCACCACCCACATATAAATCCAGAGCATAAGTTCGCATGTCTTAAGGGAAATGCAATTCTGGGCCACTGGGAGATACTATTGCAACAGGTCTGGCTTGTTTCATAGACAGGCTTTCCACTGCTCATCCATCACGCTGCCCTGTGCAAGCCTCAGAGACATTCAATCCCCTGCCCCCCCTCCTTCCTGCCACAGAATCCCTTCGAGAAGCCCTGGTGTAACCCATCAGGGTAGATGCTTCGATCTTTCCTGGCATCTCTCCATCCTGAGCCAGAGAGAGGCAGTCACTTGATCGGCATTTGCTGAGTCCCGGGATCACCTAGAACTTGGCATTGAACGCCTGCAAGTTCAGCTTCAGCTTAAGGCTGAGAGAGGGGNTGGTGCTGGCCGGTGGGACTGCTAGGAGTGAGGTAGGCAAACCGCAAAGGGAGAGCAGAAGAGGGGCTTCGAGAACCCTGGCCGTTGTTATCTCAGTCACATGTGCATTGGTTAATAGCACTTGTCAGGCTCTGCTGTGAGAGCAGGTGATGTAACTAAAGACACCAACCAGTAGGAACCTGCCATTGTGGAGCCCACAGTCAGTAACAGTGACTGCTGTGGGCTGAGCCACACGGATTTCATGCTTGGTTCCTAGCTGGTAGCTCTATTTGGGATGTTCCAGAAACTTTAGGGAGTGAGACCTAGCTGGAGGAAATGAATGATATCCTCACAGAAGCTTTTAAAAGTTCTGCCAGGTCAGTTCCAGGTTCCTTGCCCTCTCTCTGCTTCCTGGCTGGCATAAAGTGAGCAGCCCCTGCCACACGCTCTCACTGCCACATGCTCTCACTGCCACCATGCTCTGCCTCCCAACAAGCTCCAAAGCCAAGAAGTCAAGAACTAAACTGTGAGCCAAGATCAATACCTCCTCCCTCGAAGTCTGTATGTCGGGGACCTTATCACTCGATGTAAAAGCTGAATAACATGACTGTTATTAAGCAAATGATGTCAAATAAACCATTAAATAATTAAGAGTTTGCAAAATGCCTCAAAATATAAGTGTAGAAGTGGGGCATGGGGGCACATGCCTTTAATCCCAGCATGCAGGAGGCAGAGGCAGGTGGATCTCTGAGTTCAAAGCCAGTCTGGTCTATATGGTGAGTTCCAGGACAGCCAGGATAACACAGAGAAACCCTGTCTTGAAAAATGGGGTGGGAGGGGGGATACAACAGAAAANGAACATAACAATACAGTTAAACAAGAACTTAGGCTCTTTAGGCCAACAGACTTGCATTAGGTCCTGTTATTGTCACCTCCTGACCACATGACTCTGAGTAAATGTCCATCTCCTTGAGACATGGCTTCTCTACCTGTAAAATAAGAACAACAGCAGCACCTGTATTAGTTACTCTCCTGTCACTGTGACAAAAATACCTGGCAGGAATAGCTGTAAAAGAGGTTTATTTTGACTCAGTTTCAGGGGGGTCTTAACCCAGCAGTATAGTGGAGTTCTTGGCAGTGGCAGGCTCTCCTCTGACCTTCACTCTCACTCTCTGTGGTGTGTGTATGCCTCCACCATAATAAATAAATGCAATTTTGAAAACTTAAGATGTTGTATCATTTAATGGAGTTTTAAAAAATTCTACTACAAGGCAAAGTAAGGTGAACATGAAATTGCAAGATACAAGAAAACATTAACCTGAAATGTGGTAAGCACAATATTCATTAGCAGTTATTATAGCTATTTGTATTTGCCTTCTTTTTAAAAAAAGATTTATTTTTATTTTATGTATATGAGTGTTTTGCCTGTATTATGTATGTGCACCACACTTGTGCCTGGTGCCCTGGAACTGGAATTACAGAGTTGTGTACCACCTTATGGGTGCCAGAAACCGACCCAGGGTCCTCTGAAGGGCAGCCAGTGCTTTTAGCCTCTGAACCATCTTTCCAGCTCTATATTTGGACTCTTTCTTTTGTAATGGTGGGACTAGAACCTGGCCTGAACCCAGGACTTTGCATCTACTAGGTAAGTTTTCTATCACTGAGATATACTCCCAGCAATTTGTAACAATTTTTTTTGTGTGTGTATGGGTTTCTTGTTTACTTGTTTGTTTTTGAGACAAGGTCTCACTATGTAACCTTGGCAGGCTTGGAACTCACTGTGTAGACTGGGCTGGCCTCAAAAATCAGAGATCCACCTTCCTCTGCCTCCTGAGTGCTAGGATTATAGACATGTACTATCTATCACATTTGATGCACATTATTTTTTTATTTTTTTGAGAGGGTCTCACTATGTAGCTCTGGCTAGCTAGTAACTATGTAAACCAGTCTGGTTTTGAACTCACAGAGATCCTCCTGCCTCTTTGCCTCTGAGATGCTGAGATTAAAGGGTGCTACCCTAACCAACTACCCTTTTTTTTTCAATTTTTTTCTTTCTAAAGGCTTTATTTTTAATTATGTGTATGTGTATACATCTGTGCATGTGTGTGTACACATGAATGCAATGCCCATGGTGGTCAGAGGTGTTGGAGGAACTGGATCTGAAGTTATAGGCAGTTGTGAGCCACNCAACATCAGTGCTGGGAACAGAACTCAGGTCCTTTGCAAGAGCCACACAAGCTCTTTACCACTGAGTCATCACTCAAGCCCTCTTTTTACTTTTTATTTTAAAATTGATCTCACTAAGTTGCCCAGATTGGCCTTGACTTACTCCATGGCCCAGGCAGGCCCAGAATTTGTGATCTTTCTGCCTTAGCATCTTGAGAAGTTGGAACTTCAAGAATACACCACCAGGCCTGTGTTACTTATACTTATCCTTGTTCTGGGTTCTTTTCTCTCTAGCCCACCACTTTTCTCCTTAGTTCTCTTTCCTTCAGCAATAACTACCTTCAATAAACACATATTCCCTCTTGCCTGATTCTCCTTCAGTCATTCAATAATTTATCTAGGTACCACCATGTATATATATATGTGTGTATGTGTGTGTATATATATACATATATATGTAGTACTTTGTCAGGTATCATGTAAAGAGAGATACAAAGATAATTATAACATTATCCTTCTCTTGAAAATCTATCATTTAATGATGTTTTTAAATTCTACTGTAGCTGGGTGGTGGTGCCACATGCCTTTAATCCCAGCACTCAGGAGGCAGAGGCAGGTGGATCTCTGTGAGTTCGAGGCCAGCCTGGTCTACAAAGCAATTTCCAGGACAGCTAAGGACTGGTACACAGAGAAATCCTGTCCCAAAAAAACAAAAAACAAAACAAAACAAAAATTCTACTGTAGGAAAAATAAAAAGAGGCAAAAGGAATTGTCTGGAGTCAACAGAAGACACATTAAGTGTGTGGGAGGGAGTCACTGGGTACATTCCAGAAGGTACACAAAGACTCAGGCTAAACATGTTGGTAAACGTGGTATTCCTTGCTCCTACCAAGCTCNAAGCTTCACATAATTGCACTGAGTAGAAAAGGCCAATACAAAAGGTTATAAAATATATTATTTCTTTTATATGACATGGTTTTTGTTTTATTTATTTAGACCAGGTCTCACTATGCATCCTTGGCTGGCCTGGAACTTGCTATATGGACCTTGCTAGGAACTCATAGAGATCTACTTGCCTCCCAAGTGCTGAAATTAAAGATGTGTGCCACCATGCCCAGCCCTCCCACTAAGTCTCTTGCACTCCCTGACATCCCCTCAATCAGTCTAGTCACTCTTCACTCTCACTGCTGCCTAGAATAGTATCTTCTGAAGCCAGGTGTAGTGGCACACCTTTAATCCCAACACTCGGGAGGCAGAGGCAGGCAAATCTCTGAGTTCGAGGCCAGCAGTCTACATAGTGAGTTCCAAGACACAGGGCTACACAGAGAAACCCTGTCTCAAAAAATCAAAAACCAAAACAAACAAACAACAACAANAAAAAAGAATATTTTCTGGGACCCCAAACTCCCCATTAGCCATCCTCAACCTGTCCTTCTATTATTTGAAAGATCCCCCTGCGTAGCTTCCTGGGACTCTGTGACAAAAATGTTTGCTGTTCCCTGAAGAAGAGGCCAGGCCTGAGGCAAATAACCCCCTTCAGCTCCAGGGCCAGCCTTGGCACATTGTTTAGTGACCATCTCTTCTGAGTTCTGACTTTGCTCTAGGAATACACTAAAATACATATATTCATCCTAAATCTACAGCTTCCAGACTCAGGTGACAGGACTTATGGCCTCCCAACTAATGGTGTGTCTACACAGAAGTCCCTGTAACTTCTCTGCCTCAGGCTCCACAGTTCCAAACTGTGGCTCTTNTAGTGTGAATCAAACTGAAATCTTTGGATCCCTGGAGACCCAGGCTCCCAGTACTGTCTTCGGATTGAGAATCNTTTCTTGAGAGATGGTATGGCTTTGGCCAGAGGACACTAGAACCCAGAATATATAGCCTCCTTCAGTCTCTGGAGCCAAGGACCACCATAAGACACAATTGTTGTCCAAGCTCAGAAGCTCCTTCCAGCTAAAACAAATTTTTCCAGGGATGAGCGCATTCTGGCTTAGCTGAATCCTCAGAAGGTGAGCTTTTCTGTGGCTGGCGGAGCGGGGGTAGTAGCTTCAAAGCCTAGTCGAAAATGTAGCAGGATGAGCAAGGGACACTTACTATCTAGAACCAATATTTAAATGTCTTTTTAAAAATTTATTGAGACAGGTCTCACTATATAGCTCTGGCCTTCCTGAAACTTGCTAGCCAGGCTAGGTTCGAACTCAGAGATTCACCTGAGTTCAAGGCTAGCCTGGTCTACAGAGTCCCAAGACAGCCAGGGCTACACAGAGAAACCCTGTCTTTGAAAGCAAAAAAAGAAAGAAAGAAAAAGGTGGTGGTNTAGAGATGGCTCGGTGGTTAACAGCACTGGTTGCTCTTCCAGAGGACCCAAGTTCAATTCCCAGTACCCACATGGCAGCTCACAATTGTTTGTAACTCCAGTTTCAAGGGATCTAACACCCACATACAGGCAAAACTTCAATGCACATGAAATAAAAATAAATAAATCATTAAAAAAAGCAAAAACTCAGAAGTCCACCTGCCTCTGCCTCTTTAGTGCTGGTATAAAAGATATACACTACCAAGCCGGCTGTTAAGTGGCTCTTGAAGAGGGTGGATGACCCCAAGAAAGTCACATTCTCATGAATACAGAGTGGCAGTATATATGGCAGATAAAACTGCTGGCTCTGGAGTCAAATGACACTGGGCTCAAATCTGAGACGCGTAACCGTGTGTAACTTGTTTAACCCCTCTGAGTCTTTGGAAATGGAAAATGTAGGTGCCAATGTATTTACCTTTTTCCTTTAGGGGAAAAAAATGAGGCTCTACCTCACAGTTATGGAGTTAATTATATTTCCTTTTTTGTTCATGTGGTACTGAGAATTGAATTCAGGGCTTTGTGTATGATAGGCAAGGGCTTTACCACTGAGATGTATCTCCAGCTCCTTTCTTCTTCACCATCATCGTTATTAGTTTAAAAAAACATTTATTCATTTTGCTTGTATGTATGAGTTATGTGTACAAGTGCTCACACATGTATGGAGGTCAGAACTTGAACTCAGTTCTCTCCTTCCACCATGTGGGTTCTGGGGATCAAACTCAGGTCGTCAGACTTGGCAGCAAGCGCCTTTACTATCTGAACCATCTTGCTGACCCTATTTTGGTTTGTTCAATTTTCTAAAATTTCATTTATTTTTTGTTTATGTGTATATGTTTGTGCCTGCATGAGTTTACATGTACCATGTGCATGCAGGTGCCTAAGAATGCCAGAAGTCATTGGACCTCTTGGAACTGAAGTTACAGTTAGTGATAAAATGCCTGATGTGAGCTGGGTAGTGGTGGCACACGCCTTTACTCCCAGCACTCAGGAGGCAGAGGTACGTGGATCTCTATGAGCTCTGGGCCAGCCTGGTCTACAGAGTGAATTCCAGGACAGCTAAGGCTACACAGAGAAACCCTGTCTCAAAAATAAAATGAAATAAAATAAAATAAAAATGGCTGAGGATGTAACACTGAACAGTTGCCTTCACTGTGTGCCACCATACCAGTTTATGTGATGCTGGGGATCTGACTTAGGGTTTTGTGCATGCTAGGCAAACCTTTACCAACTAGTCTTCTTTTTACTCTTTTCTCTGGGCTAAACGTATCTCATGATTTCTGGTATCCTTTGTGAGGGAGGCCCGGAAGAGGATCTTATATCAATGACCCCCAAAAATCAATGGTCTCAAATTGGTATGGCCCCTGAAATGGCCCAAGTAGCGCAGTTACATGAACACTTATTTCGGGCTGTTGCGATGGCTTAGTGGGTAAAGTGCTTGCTGTCAAACCTGACAACTTCCGTTGGATCCTTAGGACCCACAGGGTGGAAAGAGAGAGCTGACTTCTGTAGGTTGTCCTCAGACCCCCATGCGTCCACTAGCTCCCAAACACAAATATATAAATAAATGTAATAAAAAAATTTTNTTTAAAAAAAGAAACACTTATCTATTACATTCCAGGCACTATGACTGTAAAGCTCTGCCCTACAAAGGCTACATATATTTNTTAAAAATTCACTGTTCCACGGCAAATTAAGTAGCACTATCAATAATAGTTAACAGCAAAAGTACTTTTTAAAAAAAGCCGCTGGGCAGTGGTGGCGCACGCCTTTAATCACGCTCAGGAGGCAGAGGCAAGCGGCTCTCTGTGAGTTCAAGGCTAGCCTGGTCTATATAGTTTGTTCCTGAACATCCAGGGCTACACAGAGAAACCCTGTCTCAAAAAATAAATGGATAGATAGCTGATAGATAGATAGATAGATAGATAGATAGATAGATAGATAGATAGATAGATAGATAGATAGATAGTAGATAGTAGATAGATAGACAGATAAAGATAGATGGGTGGGTGAGTGGACAGACGGACGGACGGACGGACAGACAAATAAATAGTACAGTATTTAAGAACAGACAGACAGACAGATAAATAAATAAATAGCACAGTATTTAAGAAGCTTAGACAACCTGAACTCTGTCGCTCAGCACCCCAATCCTCGCTACCTTCCACGACTTGGCTGGGTAGCAGGAACTGCGCGCTCGTTGTCTACACGGAATTTCGGTCGCTATTGGCTGCGGCAGGAGACGACGACCCAATCCCCGCCCAGTAACACGCCCTCTCCTGGGATCACTTCCGCCGCGGGGATCAGTTTCCGGAAGTCCGGCGTGCCCGGCACTCTTGCGCGGGCTGGAACCAAGATGGAGGAGTACGCGAGAGAGCCGTGGTGAGCTGCCGCAGCCTCCCTTGCTGTCCCTTACCCCCTCCGCCCGCCGGGGCCTGTGTCCGAGGTGCAAGCAGAGCTCTGCGTGGCTCGGCACCGAGAGTGGGCAGCTGTGGGTGGTGCTGACCAGAGGGACCAGGTGGCTTCTCAGCGCCGTGTGTGTGCCGGCACCCAGCACCCCTGTGACCTTGTGCCTAGCGAGGAGGTCCNGTGCTGGGCTTCGTGGAGCCTTGGAAGCTCCTCCCTATGGCAGGTGCTGTCGATCTGGTGCGGGGATAGTAGTGATCCCCTTTGCCCGCTGAGGTGACCTTGGACACGGCTCTAGGCCTCGCGTTGCTCAGGTCCTACGTCAGCGAAGGGAGTGTAGATCTCAGAGTGCCTTAGATGTATGGTAAAAAGGGCCCCCANGAAGAAGCGTTTCAAAAGAGTAGAGCATAGGTTTCACCCCAAGTCCAAGGGGTCTGATGAGCTCCTTGTAGGCAGGAGCGGCATTTCCTGCGTGGGATTCCTGGAGAAAAAGAGACATAAATGAATTATGTGGGAAATAGGAAGAGATGAGCTGTATGTGTAGAAGAGCCATGAACAGATATAAATTCATTCAGTAAGCGTTTATTAAGTGAGGGCTCTGTGCTTGGCTCAAGGACCAAACATGAGTAAATCAGACGTAGCAAAATAGCTGTAAATTGGTGTAATAGCTATTGAATCTCAAGCTGTCAGAGTAAAGCCTCAGGGGTCACAAGCAAATAATTAAACTTTGATATTTAGGTTAGTCTGGTTTGTTTTATTTCTGTTTATAATGAGAAAGAATCGATATCCTCAGATTGTGTGCCTGCCCAGGACTTTAAATTATTATTTGGTGGCAGTCTCTGTGCTCTTACCCCCAAAGATATGTTTCAGCCTTCTGTCTTCACACTCTCCTCCTTCAGAGAGGGTTACCAGCACTATCTAAAACAGTGTATGGGTTTATTCATCATCTTAATACTTCCTTTTACCATTTGTTCTCTCAGAATCCTTTATACTATATAAATACAGTGGAAAGAGTTTGGAGTGCCAAAATCTGTGCTTTTAGTTGGCTCTGCTAATTCCTTATTTGTTTTCGGGCAGGCTGCTTAATTTCTGTCTGAGCCTTTGTTCATTTGTAAAATTCAGAGGAGCTAGTCATAATCTTTTGTCAGGTGGAAAGATTATGAGCTCTAAAGGAAAATTAGTCATTATTCAGATTCTTGTGGGCAATAATGGTAAGTTTAAAAGCATTCTTGTTCTTATACTGATTGTCTTTTTGTAGGGAGGGACCATAGGTTGGGGGTTAAGACAGGGTTTGCCATGTAGCCCAGGCTGGCCTCTGACTCCTCCTT